>OU898280.1:14150496-14168496 GCA_918026665.1 Diabrotica balteata | reverse complement strand
TTATTCAAGATTTCTGGTTTGTTTTTAAAATCACAGTTCTTCAGATGCACTTATGAAGCACGCTTTGATATACTTACCATCTGTGAATGGTTTGCCTTTTTTTTGCAATTTATAGTGGTACCGCGAAGCTTGCCAGAGTGACATTACTTGTAGATTGGGTCCAGCTAGATAATATGGAACTCGATTGCTGTTTTTCTTTTTGGAGCTCATCGACAGCTTTTTTTCGTTCTTCGCCGGCTGAAAATTTACTAGCAAACTGAGTATGCTTTTTAGTGAAATGTCTCTCTAAATTTGATCTCTTATTGTGTGCGAGTTTGTCTTGGCAAATGAGGCAAGTCGGAAGGCTATCTGAGTTGCAGATGAAAGCATGAAAGAATATCCTAGGCCTAGTTTATTCTTTCGACGGCACTATATTTATATTTATGGTTAAATCGATTGAAAATTCATAAAGCAGAGACGAGTTTATTTAAAATGTAATCTAGACTTAATTCATATGTAGAAATAAAATAATAATTTTATTCATAATTTTACGAACATACCTACACCTGTTTTTTTTAATATGTCTATAAATATCTACACACAATTTCGGTCTGTATAAGGGGCTAACACCGACCCTGGCTAATACACAACACACAATTGCACCTGCAGGTAAATAGTACCGGCCGGGGAAGAAATTAATGTGAGCGTTTTTAATACTAATTAGGGTCCATGATAACCAAATAATAATTGAAATGTTGCAAGTAGAAAGTTTTTATCGCAAGATCGATCAGTCCGCAAGAAAGTTCGCCAGGTTCAAGTGGTATTTGTGATTCGTGCTCTGTGAATATGTTGTTTAAATATTTGTGTTCTGTTGTGATGTTTATAGTTTTTTATCTAGTAAGTACGGAAGACCTGTTAAATTGTTTGTTTTGTTTCTTTCACTATTTAAAATAATGACATATCTACAAAATTTCATATAAAATTATTTATAATAAAACTATTAAAACGCTGATGTTATTATTAAAACGGATAAAGAAATAATAATTATGGTGTAATCTGTTTTATTTTTAACTAATTATATTATTATAATCGACCAAAAATGTATTTTTCTTGTATAAGTACTGATATTCCTCAATACCATGGTAAATTTCTGACTTTTTGAATTTTTAATATGCTTTTTGTACACGTTTATCTTATTATTTTCGTAAATACATACATAACGTGAAAATAAGTGGGATAATAATTGATAGAAGATATACAAAGAAAACGAAATATTTATTTGAACTTCGTCTTCTTCTTCCTACTTTATAAATAGGCTTAATGCCTGTTTTACTTCGGTTTTTAGCCTCAATTGACGTTGTCTGACCATCTTTTCCTCAGTCGTCCCAATGATCTCCTTCTATTTGGCGATTTGTCTCTTTCTATTCGTACTATTCTATTTTCTGTCATTCTTTCGATGTGTTGATTCCATTCCACTTTTCTTCTTTTGATCCACGCGTTTATTTCCTCTATACCACATCTCGCTCGTATTTCCTCACTTCTTACTCTGTCTCTTAATGTTTGGTTTGTTATTTTTCGTAATACTTTCATTTCTGTTGTTTCCAGCAGTCTTTGTGTTTTCGCCGTATCTGCTCTTTTTTCCGCTGTGTACGTCATTATCGGTCTTATTGTTGATTTATATATCCTGGTTTTCGTTTCCGTTGTGAGGTATTTGTATCTCCAGATTGTGTTGTTGTGACATCCTGCTGCTGTGTTTGCCATGTTCACTTGTTTTTGTACTTCTTCTTCCACTTTTTCGTAGCTTGACAGATTTATTCCCAAGTATTCAGTTTACATCCTCTCGGTTCCGCTGATATCACTATCGCTTTAGTTTTCTCTGTTGAGATCACCATGTTGTATATGAGCGCCGTATCTTCGAATTCTTTAATTAATCTTTGTAGGTCATCTTTATTTTCGGCTGTTGTTATGGCATCGTCGACGTAACATATTATCCTTATTTCCTTTTCTCCCATTCTATATCCTCTTCTTTTTCAACTTTCTTTATGATTTCATCCATTATCAGATTAAATATTAATGGACTCGGCGAATCCACTTGTCGAATGCCAGTTTCATATTAGATAGGTTGCGATAGTTTTCCTTTACATCTTACCATAGCTATGTTATCTTTATATATATTCTCAATGGTTTTCACTAAATTCAGTGATAGGTATTCCCTTTTCATATAATAAATGTATTGCGTCCCAAATTCTCACTCTATCAAACGCTTTCTTCAAATCTATCATACACATATATGTTGGTTTGTTGTATTCCAGCGACTTTTCTTTTATTTGTTTTATTACAAAAACTGCATCCCTGCATGATCTTCCTGTCCGAAATCCTTGCTGTTCCTCTTGCAGTTGCAGAGATTATTTTTTGTCACTATTATTCTTGTCACTATTCTTGTTGTCAATTTAAGTGTTGTATTTAAAAGATTTATTGCTCGATAATTATTGGGGTCTTTCTTATCTCCTTTTTTGAAGAACATCACCATGATCGCTCTCCTCCATTCATCTGGTATTCTGTTTATTTTAATATATGTGATTATTTTAATAATAAGAAGTTAAAGTTGTTGTACAAGGTAATCACCTCCATATTTTAAGAGTTCATTTGGTATTTGATCTTCTCCTTGTGACTTCCTGTTTTTTAATTTGTTTATTCAATTTTCAATTCAAATTTAATTTATTATTTGAATTTAAATTATCAAAATTATACTTTAGGTTTATATTTTTGATTATTTTGTTATTTTCTGGATTTTTAATAAGTTATATACACCATTGATTGTCTTCAAACACAGTAAAATTTTGCAATTTTATATTCATATCAATAAGGAATGTTTTAATTCATAAACAATCTTACTTATGAATATTTAGACAACACAACTTTGCTTTCGTATGACCCATGCAATTGTATTCTATAAATGCTAGATATTTAACTCTCATGCAAAATTTTAAGGAAATTTTTTTTCTAAGAAAAATTATTTTATTGCAATATATTAAAAATTACCATTAGAAAATAGTATAGTAAGTGTAAAATCATAAATTTTTTTTTCTTAAAATCTAAAAAATACTCCGACCACTCTATTGGTCACTATGCACTTACGAAATCGCGGAAGCGTCTGGGACTGGTGACATCTTCGGGCATTTGGTATATCAGTTAGTTGTGGACCCAATTTCTTTGTCTAGTTTCAGGAGGTGCATGATGATTCGGTTTCTTCTTCTTCAAAATGGGAGGTGGTATACCAGACGAAGGTCTACCTCGTTTATTTTCTTTCTGCGTTTCCAAATTTATTAATACTCTGGCAATACTTGCTTTAAATTCAAGCATATCTTTTTTTGGATTTCCGTTTTTGTTGTACAAAATCCATGCATTTACAACAAGAACCTCCACAAAATGCATCAAAACTCTTATGTACCAGAATTTGTTTCTTCTCCTTAGACTTAGAGGACACAGGGCCAACAACTGGTCCATCAGGTCTACTCCTCCCATGTTTTTGTTATAAAACTGAACAGAAAATGCTCTGTTCACTTCTATAGTAGTCTTAGTAGACTTACTCCAACGTTTTGTTTTATTCTGAGGTTCTATTCCAGCACAATTAGAAACAATGTAAATTGTCTTGTTGTCCAGCCATTTAGAAACAATTATATTGCCATCTTCAGTACTTGCAACGGATGAAGTTCCCTTACCCTCTTGTTTCATTTGTTTATCTGTTTTCATAACAGAATTACAATTTTGTAGTCGATTCAATCGGAGAGTTCCTGTCGCTCATATACATCTTTTAAGCAGTGTTTCAATAGGGGAAGTGAGCAAAATAAATTATCAAAAAATACTTTATGATTGATTCTCTCTGTCGTCAGTCAGACGCAAAACTACATTAGCGCACGGTCCATTACAAGTTTACTAATTTGGCTTCTGTCTCCCGAACCTCTTTGGTAAACCTCAAAACAATACTTATATACACAAATTCTAGCTCTTACCCAAACTTTGAATCCCCACTTGTTAGGTTTTTTTTTGGTAAGTACTTATTGCTTTATAAGTAATTTTCCTTTTTTGGAATAATTTGCTCTTCAACTAATTGGCATTCCTCTGGAACTGTGGTACCTAAGAAGTTTTTCTGAATTTTATCCAAAAATGGTCTGATTTTTTGCAATTTGTCCGTGTTATTTTGATTTAAATTATCATTATTTGCGAAATGTAAAAACTTCAAAATATATTCAAATCTATTAACAGACATAACATTTGCAATAAGGTCCATCCTCAGGCCATGATCACTTGACCAGTAAAGACGTATTCTGGGATATCTGATGTATGCCATCACTAAATTTATTCCCAAGAAAGCATATAACTCATATTTTGTAAAACCAAAATTTAATTTATTGTTTTGGCCAGCATATAAATTGGTCTGAAAGACGATATGTCTGCGGTGAACAGTGATAAAAAATAATCAATGGGATTATTTCCTTGAACATGAATATTTTCTGTTCCTCTAAACTGTGGCAGGCTACATATATATACATGCTGTTATTATTGCATCATTTCCAGTCTTTTTTCTTCAAAATACGCTGAGCTAATGGAATGTCATCTATACTCATAGCATCGTCACTGTTTTCTGGCTGTATTTCTTCTAAGTCACTTTCAACAATTTGCTCTTCAGCCGTTACATGTTCAAGCGAATACATCTCTTCGTCATTGTAATTAGATTCCAAATCTGAACCTTCTGGTAAATCATAAATATTGTCATCATTGTCAATACCTATAAATTCTTTATTTGCAAAAAGCAAATAAAGAATCTTCCACGGCAAAAAGTACTTTTTGAAATAGAATAAAATTTCCCATTGAAGAAGTAATATTATGTTAATAAATAAAATTTATTTAGTTCTACTAAAATAATGTAGGTAAGTACATAAAAAAATGCCCTAAATAAATCATAAATCTTTGACAAGAAAATAACAAAAAAAATGTGAACAAGAAACCTACTACCCTTCTGAAAATTATACTCATAACACATACCACAAGAGTGGAATTATAAGTTACATATTGCATGATGTCCACTCTAGTGGACATGATTTCAAGGTGATATTTTCAGTGAGTTTTTCAATTATTTTGAAATTATAACAAAGGCTAATTGTGTAAAATGCATAATTCTATAAGAAAAATGTGTTCTTACCTTTTTTGCTTTTCCATAGAAACTACGGGCACTTATTTTTCAGGCAATTCACAGGTGACCATCGCAGTGAGGTCATTTATAGATATTAACATATAGAAACTTTGAGTTTGTAGATGGCGGTAGTAGTTACTTGATTAGAGTCTACTGAAAGGGATTTCATGCATTTTGCACAAGTTTCATAGAATTCAAATATATTTTTTGGAATTAAAAAAATCTGTCCCCTTGAGTGGACTCAATACATGAGAGGGTTAAAATTTTTATGTTCTTATAATATATTGTTCCATATATTTATGACATTGTATTCTTTTCCCATGAACTTATTATTCGTTTTTTCGATTTTGATTTCATTATCTTGATTATTTTCTTTCTTTCTTTTTATATGTAAGTTCTTTAATACGAAACAAAATCAGTCTTTGTTATTTTTATTTGTATTATTTCCGTGGATCTAAGATTACTCTATCTAAATAAACAAAAATTATCTAACTCTTTTGGTTGTGCTGACCAACGTAATTCTACAAAAAAAAACTATTGTCATATTATTATATTTTTTCTATATTAGTATATATATACTAAAATTAATTTGTTTGCTTCAGGTATCTTCTAAAATGGCAAAACCAGTTGATAGTATTATTGAGGTCACAGCATCAAACGAAACCAGTAAAAGTAAGTGTGATATAAGTAGTAAAAACCATTAGTGATGAGAGTGAGTGTTTTTCCATTCCCTGTCACGATTAACTAGACCTGGCTTGATACTATTTTTTGCTTTAATCGCTTCGAAATATTATTAGAAATGATAATTTCACTATGACACTTCAAAAGGAGGGCTAAATTTTTTTTATTAAACAATTTGTGAAAAAAATTTAATTTTTTCTCATTGTTATACTTACACTCTGGGCCAAAATTAACTGGCCACTTTAAAAATGGGTAATTTTCTTATATCTCCTAAGCCTGTTTTCCGATTTAAGTGATTTTTTAAATATGTTATAGCCTTATTCCTTGACAATATCTTTATAATAATATTATTGCTAAAGAGGTTACTTTTGGAAAACACCAAAGTTAGGTACTTTAACAACTAGACATGTTTTTTTATCAATTTTTATCTCCCCGAAAGAGAAAAAATAATCTTTTTGAAAAAATGTCATTTATTACAGTAAAAATACAATGAATAAAATCCTAATACAAATTCAAATTAACAATTTTTTTATAAATCAAAGTCTAATTGAAAAAAAATTGGGTATCAATAATGGGTGTTGCCGCCTCTAGCCCTTAGGACTTCTTGGAGCCGGTTTGGCCATTCATTCATGATATCTTGGATATCAGATTGGAGGATATTGTGCCACTCCTCTACAGCAGCTGTCTTTAGCTCTTCAAAGGATGCAGGGTCTGATACTCTTGCTCTTACCGTCTTTTGAGGTTGTCCCAGATATGCTCAATTGGGCTAAGATCGGGATTGTGTGCTGGCCATGGTAGAACTTAAATCCCGACCTCATTAAGGTACTCACGAGTAGATCTTGCTGTATGGCAACGTGAATTAGTCTGAAGTTATCACCAATAAATGGTGCAAAAGGCATGATATGGTCTTGGAGAACTTCTTGCACGTATACTTGGGCATTCATACTGCCTCTACCGAACACAAGATCAGTACGCGCTTCGTAAGAAATACCTCACCAAATCATTATTGACCCTCCTCGGTAAGCCACTGTTTTGTTATAGCGCATGCAGCAAACCTTTCATTTTGACGCCTATAGATACGTTGGCGACCATCTGGACCTTTTAGGGTCATTCTGCTCTTATCTGAGAACAGTATATTGTTCCATTCCGCCATAGTCCAGTTAGCATATTCTCGCGCAAAATGAAGTCTAGCCCTACGGTATTGTGGGAGCAGTTGTGGGTGAGGTGCGAGCTGGACGAAAAGCTCTTAAGTTTATTTCTGACAGTCTTCTTCTAATCGTTTGTCTACTCACACTAACGTTTCTCACCTCAAGAAGAGATCTACGAGCTTCAGAAGCAGTGCAAAAGCGATTTCTTAATACTTTAGTGACAATGAAGCGGTCATCTCGAACTGAAATGCATCTTTTTCTGGCCTGCGGTTGTACAATCCTGTCTTCAATCGTCCTACAAATCGTCTGATGGCATCTTCGTAGTTCTGGATATATCGAGTATACCAGCGATATGACGTTGACTGTAACCAGCATCAACCAAAGCCACTGTCCTAGAAGCATCAGTTGGAACGAGTAGCATTTTTAAAATTACAAGTAATAAATAAGTACTAAAATTTTAACTTAACAATATTCGCTCACAATGATATAAATTACATTTTAATTGTTAATTTTACTTACAAATTTAATTGTAATTACAAATTGTTCAAGAATCGTTATTAACACGGAAACGGATTTGCATCAATGTCGTACAACGACTATATGTCAAAAATCCTTCGATGACACACATTTAGGAAACAAACTGTCACAGGTAATGTAAACAAAACAGTAGTAAAGGTGGTGGAGTTAATTTTGCTGGTGAGTTAAATGGTCTGTATTGATAAAAAACATGGCTAATTGTTGAACTACCTAACTTTTGTATTATCCAACATAAGCGAATGAATCAAACAACAAAATGTTGAGAAAACATGAGGCTATAGTTAGGTTTTAATTTCAATATTTTATAAATGCTAGAATATTCCACAGGGTGATGCAAACTTTAAGAAAAAAACACAGTTTAATTCGTACACCCGGTATACAATGAAGATTTACCTGTTTAGCAACCATATTATTACAACGATGTTGTCAAGAAATAAGGCTATAACATATTAAAAAAATCACTTAAATCGGACAATAGGTTTAGGAGATATAAGACATCAAAAATTACCCATTTTTAAGGTAGCCGGATAATTTTTGCCCAGAGTGTATGTCTGCAGCTATGCATTTTAGAAAAATTTTGTTAAGACAAAAAAGTATTGAAATTAAACTTCCTACAAGATAGAATTCATTTCAATTTGAAAAAATAGTTATTATAATTGAAAAATTAAATTAGCAAAAACATTTATGGTCAAAAATCAATGTCTTTTCAATCATTTCTTTTGGTATTTAAAAGCAACTTGAAATCTTCACAATTTACTCATCAAAAATCTTCTTACAATAAAAAAACACTGCACAACATTTCAGCACAATCGATCAATTCGTTTTCGTAACATAATTTTAAAATCTACATTTCTGAAAAAAGTTATTATTTTTCAAAATTAAGCAGAGCCAATAAAACAATTAAATAATTGAAATTAGGAAGACTTATGTCCTAAGAGACCTGCGGTCTCTTAAGAGGCAGGAAACATATAGCAGTATCTTTGTCCAGTTAATACACCATTTAAAATCTTGAATAAATCTACCCACATACCACTTTCTGCATTTTTATGTTTAAATAAGATATTTATGTCTTTCGTTAGAAAGATTTTTCATTTAATGATAAATTAAATACGAAATAAAATTACTTAGATTTAATAAAATACGAAATGCAACCTGTCGAAAGTTGAAACGTCAAATATACATATATTGCGACCACGCTCAATTAGTGATGTTACTGAGGTTATTCCTGTAACGTAAACCGCCGCAGCTGATACAATAGACGAGGGAGAATATAATTACGAATTACCGTGAGCCTTGCTCATGTTTATGCCTGGATTGCTCAAGTTTTCGACGAGTCACATCGTGACCCGTCGTGAATGACGTTATTTTCCGTAAAGCGCTTAACATTAATATAAACACTTTAAACTCGATTTTAGAACTTCTACTATATTATCTTTGATTTCTCTATATTTCCCCTACAAACTACAATTTTTAGCCTTCACATAGTTTATCTTTCCCTTTTGAATCTTTGGTGCAAGTAGTTTGTACTTTTTTTAAAGATAAATCGACCGTAAAATAAATCTTAGAATAAACCGTTACATTGTTCATTATATAAACGATAGTTAAGATGTATGAACGATAAAGATAAACTGTAAGATACTTCTTCTACTTGTTCCTTTTTGTATATAGGCTTTAAAGCCTGTTTCTTCTTCAATATTAGCCTCCTAAATCGTTTAAATTGTCGCACTATTTTTTCTTGGTCTACCAATACTTCTTCGTCCATTTGGTGACTTATCTCGTGCTAGTACTATACTATCCTGTGCCATTCTACTGATGTGTTCATTCCACTCCTGTTTCCGTTTTGTCACCAATCCATTTATGTCTTCTATATTGCATGCTCCTCTTACGTTTTCGCTTCTCTTCCTTTTCAACAGACTTTTCCCTGATATTCGTCGGAGTATTTTCATCTCTATTGTTAGATATGTCTCGTTAGAGATGTCTCGTTTTAGATGTGTCAGGTCTTGTTTCCGCCGTGTATGTTAATATAGGTCTAATTTCTGCTTTATAGATCCTTGTTTTTGTGTCTTGTCTTAAGTGTTTGTTCTTCCAGATTGTGTCGTGAAGAGATCCCGCCACTTTACGTGCTTTTTAGCTTTGTTGTCGTACTTCTTCTTCAACATCTCCGTAACTAGTTATATCTATTCCCAGATATGCAAACTTTGCTTCCTGCTTTATTATTTTCCCATCAATTTCGATTTTACATTGTAGTGGGTATTTAGATGTATTCATACATTTGGTTTTTTCTGCTGATATTATCTTATTGTATTTCTTGGCTGTTGTATTGAAGATGTATGCTAATCTTTGGAGCTTGTCTTCTGTCTCGACGATTAATGCGGCGTCGTCTGCATAACATAATATTTGGAATTCTTTGTTATTCATCCTGTAACCATGACCTTTACGTACTGCTTTTATTATTTCGTCAATTATTATATTAAAAAGAAGTGGGCCTAACTCGTCTGACTCCGTTTTGTAGTGGTATACACTGTGTTAGTTTTCCATTTATCTTTGCCTGTATTCGATTATGGAAGTATATGTTTTTGATGGTTTGGTTCTTTTATACAGTAGGTGTAAAACGTCTTCGACTTGGATGTAATCGAAAGCCTTTGTTAGGTCTATAAAATATAGATAAGCTGGTTTATTATACTCGATAGCCTTTTCTATAGTACAAATATGGCGTCTAAGCAGGATCTTCCGGATCTGCATCCACTAAAGTTTTTGTTTCATTTTGTATTCTTCTATAAAAATGTTTTGGTGTTATTTTTATTCTCTTTTTTGCCAGTACTAGTTTGTGTTCACTCCCTGCGTCTGCTGAGTTTGATGTTCGGATGTCTAGAATCTGCTGGATTTTTCTATTAGTGACTATAAAATCAATCATAGATTTGTGCCCCCTGGAGTTTTCCAAGGTATATGTATACCGGAGCTTATGGTCAAAAAATGTATTATTGATTCTCAGTTCACTAAAAGCACAGAGATTAGCCAGGAGTTCTGCATTTGCGTTGACATGGTTTTCATTAAATCTTTGTTTTACTCCTGAAACTAGTTCATTTCCGATTCGTGCATTAAAGTCACACATAACAATTAAGGGTTCTTCATGATGTATTTCATCCAGGATGGTTTGAAATTGTTTGTAGAATGCCTCTCGTTCCTCCTTAAGTTTGCAATACTCGGGGTTATAGACAGATACGACATTTAATTGTAAGATACACAAATAATTATATTCTTTATTATTATTTTCAAAATCATAATAGTCTCAATCTTTCAGCAGAAAGTTTGTTTAAATACATAGTGTAAAGATGAAAAGTCATGGACTACCTTGTCCTATAATTAATTTTCTTCTGTTATTCAAACTAACTCAACATCTGTATTGAAACCTTATCTACATCCATTGATGTTAAGAAGTTTTGTTTGGTCATTTGTGATAAAATTACGTTTATATTTGAAAAGAGCATTTACGTATAAATCAATTTAATTAAAATAATTATATAATTATTTATCTAGAAAAATAATGATGGACACTATTTTTCCAGAAATTAACCATACATACTAAATGACTCGTAGTATAGTATATAATAATTATTATTACAGTAATTACATTAGCAGTAAGCAATTTTCATCTCTATTTTTTATTAATAATTAAAATAAAATGTAAATTAAAATCGCTATGATTTGTTTAATGATAAGTAGAACCAATTTAACATTTGTATAATTATTTTAATAATGTTGTTCTCGCTTTGAACCTATACATAAATTATAAAGATACAGAGAATTATGATCCTACAACACTAACTTCTTCTTCTTGGCCTTCTATTGTTCAGTTTTGGACATGGGCCTCTCCCAACTCCTTCCATGAGTGGTCCACCTAGAATTTTCCTGTGGGGGGGGGGGGTTGGTTTAGGTTGGGCACCGAAATTTTTTTTATGTTACCTCCATTTTGAGTCCTTAGGCGGATTTTAACCCCCAAAAACTCCCCTGCGTCACTGCCTTCCATCGATCTCAATACTGAGTTACATACTTCAAATTATATGCAACTATACAGAAAATGGCTGACTACAAACAACGATGAAGTTTCTAAAGAATATAGAGAAAACTATAGAGACGTGAAAAACAAATAATACAACAAAAGAATGAAGAATGGGAAATAACGTGCTTAAATATTGAAAACATACATAGGAGGTACAAGAACTTCGGAGTCATGGAAAGTATTGAGAAGATTAAGACAAAACTCAAAAGAAAAAATTAAATTGGGAAATATACAGGACGAAGAATGGACGAACTATCACAAGGAACTGTTAACAGAACAAAGACTAGAATATATTAGAAAAGAAAACAGGTGAAGACGAAGCAGATCCCAACAACAAGAAATAGAAATAACAGATAGGGAAATCAGAACGGCCATAAAAGCAATCAAAAATAAGAAATCACCGGAACCTGAAGGCATCTCATCTGAGCTTATAAAATACGGCTTAAAAAAAATTACACCGGATGATACAATGGATATTTCAGAAAGCCATAAATGAAGAACAGCTCCCAAAGAAATGGACGGAGGCATATATGACATCTATATTTAAGAAATGAGATAGAAAAGATGCGAACACTACAAAGGAATAAGCGTAATATCATCAATAGGAAGATTATATGGGAAGATACTGCGAGAAAAGATAGAGCAAACGATAAAAGGCAAAATCGGGGAGGATCAGGCAGCCTTCACGTCAGGAATATCATACATAGACCACATATATACAGTGGAACAACGGAAAAGAAAAAAGCAAAAAATAGAGATATACATTTGGCATTTGTGGGCCTGATGAAGGCGTATGGCTCTCTCTACCAAGGTCAAAAAATGGGAGGCAATGTACAAATTAGAAATACAGAGGGAACTCATAGAATCTACAAAATCTCTGTATAAAGAAAATAAACTGTGGGAACAAGAATTGTTAGTGATTGAACTTTGCCCTTTTATCCCGCTGGACGCGGCGCCAGTGTTTAGTTGCCAAGGAATTGCTGTTTGAATGGTGGCGCTACGAGTGGCGTGCGCTGACAGAGACGGTTGAATTGTCGCCAATAATACAATAGACAAAATGAACACATGTTCGTTATATAGTTTTGTAAATCATTGTAATGAAGTTTGTAATCAATATTAAATCATTAATAAATAGTTCTTAAGTGAAATTAAATACAAGAATCATAGGAGACTTCCTTCATCACAACAAAAGGGCTCCTGCAGGGTTGTTCCACATCTCCAACCCTATTCAAAATATACTTAGAGAAAGCCTTGACTACATGGAAAAGAAAATGCGAAGGCATGGAAGTACCGGTACGGAACGAATACCTATATACGTTAAGCTTTGCAGACGATCAAGTAGTGATTGCACAAGACCAAAATGACCTCAGCTACATGATGAAGAAACTATAAGAAGAATATACCAAGGCTGGCCTAGCTGTTAACCTCGCGAAAACAGAGTAACTATCTACAAGTGAAGAAGACATAGAAGATCTACAGATTGATGACAATGTAACAATCAAAGGAAAGGATAAATTCAAATATTTGGGGTTTATAATCACGAAAAAGGCAACAATAGAGGAAGAAATTACACGAAGATTAGGACTAACAAGAACAGCAATCCGACAACTTACTCAGTATGGTGGTAATAGACACTTAAATATGAAGACAAAAACACAGATTTATAAAACATTAATGCGAAGTATTATGACATATGGGCTGAAAATTGGATTATAAATAAGAAAAACAGCAGTAAGATAGTAGCAACAGAGATGGAATGACTGCGAAGATGCTGCAGAGTAACAAGAATAGATAGAAAGTAATGACGAAATAAGCAAAGAACATCAATAGAAACAGACATCCTAACATATATAGAACAAAAAAGAATAAAGTGGTATGGATATGTAAGAAGAACTTAGCGACAGCAGATGGATAAAGAGACTAACCAAATGGAGTCCTATAGGAAGGAGGAAAACAGGACGACCTCGAAAATCCTGGAGGAACGAAGTAGACGACGCCATAAGTAAGAGAGGCCTAAACGATGGAGAATAGGACAACAGAGAGAGAGAGAGAGAGAGAGAGAGAGAGAGAGAGAGAGAGAGAGAGAGAGAGAGAGAGAGATGGAAACGGTTAGCCGAAGGAAGGCAGTGAATACTGTACGCACTGTGAAAACGCACTTTGATTTTTGTCGATAAGACAGTCTAATCAAAAGATATCGATTTTTTACCGTTGAGTTGATACAAATTTAACTTAAAAATTAATTTTGGCCGTACAGATACGATTTCGTTAATGCGGCTCGAGCAGTTGCGGCTTGCAACTGCGATTGACTGCAGTCATAGTCACAGCCGCAATGTAGTGTTTTATTTTGTGCATTTCTAATTTGATGCAATTGCGATTGGATTAAATTAAAAGATCTTATTAAATGTGCATGGATTAAGTCGTTTATTTGACTAATACCGACAAAATGAATAACAGTGACCTTGTAAGTATAATTATCTTAGAAGAAAAGGGAGAAAAAGAATGGCTACAACTGGAATTATTAGATGAGGAACGATATGAGAAACACCATATATTTATTTTTCAATTAAACATGCTATATTTTTTAAGACATTCTCTTTGATTACAACATTTTTAAAGTTTTCATGTTCGTACTAAAAAATCCAGGAAAATTTCTGAACTTCTTCCATAAAATATCCCATCTGAATTTGCATTAAATTTCGCCATTTTTACCGAACAACTGCGATTTGACTGGTTCACCTAGCAGTCGAGTCGCAACTTCTACGGTTCGATCATACCGGTATACAAATGAACGGCGTCAACCAAAACGTATATGTGTAAATTGTATAAAATCGCGTATCGCGACTGTAGTCGCAGTCGTTATTGCTACTCAATCACAGTCGCGAATGAAACCGTACCTTAACGCGTAACTGGCATTCAAAATCACCGGTCACTTCAAGCGTTGTTTCTGAGAGAACAGTTCATTCTACTAAAAAAGTGCTAATAAAACTCGGCTTGTTTGTCTCGTTTTTAGAGATCAAATCTCTGTCGATTGTACTAATCCTAGGAGTTACTCTTACAACTTTTAGTATAAGAAACAGACCTCCTATAAAATTAATCGGCGTTTTTAAGTGATTCTATAGTTCACATAGATTACAGTTATGTACTAAAAGTTAGATATAGGTACAGAGGAACTACACACGACCTACTAAAATCTAAAATCATGCATGTTGACCAAATTTTGATAAATATTTTCTTTCATTTTGGTATTAACTAAGCGGACCTTCCTTAGAAATGATTAATCCATATTAAAATAATAGGATATACATTTTCTTGTACAAAAAACTAAAGTAATTCTTGTATACAAGGTATTCTACCTGATTTTTAATTTTAACTTAAGAATTATTCATTTTTTTTTTCAAAGAATTAAATGTTTTTAAAACAAACACAAAAGAGACTAGAACACTAGAATTATATGTACAATAAGCCGGTTTCAAATAAAATACAAAAATGTTCATTAACTATATCAGTATTGTGTTGTTGTACTACCTGCTTTGACATTTTGAATAGCTTATCAGATGACAACTATACAATGATTGAGAATAACTTTACAAGAAATTTAAACAATACCTACCTATGGATTTGTTTTGTTTGAATAATGTCTTAATCTTACGTTGAGGTTTAATATAGTTTCACTAAACAAAGAAAATGTTGGTTCAGACAGGCCAATGAGTTTATTTATAGTTGAGTACTCGACTAATTACGTGCATTTTAGCGCAGAATTGATTGGAAAACCTAGTTCACAGTATGCTAGTAATTTGCTCGAGTATATACTAATATTTATATATAATATTATATTTATATATTATGCTAATATATAAAATATATACTAATAATTTAGTATATTAGGAGAGGAGAGGAGATTGTATACATGGAAGGCACCAGCAGAAAAACCCCATAACGTAATTAGAAACCAGATAGATTATATATTGGTAAATAGAAGATTCAGAAACAGTTTTAAATCTGTCAAAACATATCCAGGAGCAGACATTGAATCTGACCACATACCTTTAGTGGGAGTCATGGATGTGAGACTGAAGACAATAAAGAAAAAATCTAGACCTAACTACGACATGACAGCCCTGCAACATCCGGAAGTTAAAAAGCAAGTGGGGGAATATATTAACAACCAAGTTAAACAACTAAAAGAAGAAAATAACATCTAACGAGAAATCAATCAATTCCAAGAAATAATTAAGAAAACTAAACAAGATCTGCTAAAACCAAACAAAGAAACAAGAGAATTGGATGACTCCAGAAATCCTTCACTTAATGGAATGCAGAAGGTTAATTAAAGGAAATAAAGATGAGTATAAAAAAATGCAGGCTTACATCAGAAGAAAAATAAGAGAAGCTAAAGAAAAAGAAGCTGTAGAGAAATGTACAGAAATAGAAAGACTACAAGCCAAGCATGACAATTTTAATGTACACAAAAAGGTCAAAGAAATAACGGGTACTTTTAAAAAGCGAACACAAATGAAACTCCATAGACACCAATGGAAAATTAATCATTGACACCCAAGAGATGAAAGAAAAATGGAGAATATATTTGGAGACACTTTTTCAAGATCAAAGAACGGATTATAGGCATCCATTTTCAGAGAGGATGACGGGCCCGGACATACTTAAATCCGAGGTAGAAGAAGCAATAAAACGGATGAAAAGCAGGAAAGCTGTAGGGCTTGATAATATGGAAGCTGAATTTTTAAAACTCTTGGAGGAAGAAGGAATAATTTGGATCACGGCTGTCTTCAATAAAATATACAATACAGGAATCATCCCTGATAAATGGCTAGAATCAGAATTCATAGCGATACCTAAAAAACAGGGGGCTAAAAAGTGCGAAGAATATCGAACAATCAGCCTAATGAGCCATATGTTGAAACTGTTTCTTAGAGTCATCCATGGAAGAATTTATAAAAAGTGCGATGAACACAAATCGTACAGACAGTTCGGCTTCATTAACGCAGTGGGTACCAGAGAGGCACTTTTCGGAGTACAGGTACTGATTCAAAGATGCAGGGACGTTAACTGCGACGTATACGCGTGCTTGATCGACTATGAAAAGGCATTTGACAGAGTTCAACATCAAAATATGATAAACATTTTAAAAGAGGCAGACCTGGATGACAAAGACCTCAGAATAATTTCAGAACTTTACTGGAATCAGACCGCATACATGAAAATTAACGTGGAGTTAGACAGGGATGTATCCTATCGCCGTTGATATTTAATATGTACTCAGAGAAAATTTTTAACGAGGCTCTTTACGGAATAGTCGAAGGCATCCTTCTAAATGGTGAAAGAGTAAACAATGTTAGATATGCCGACGACACCATGGTGATAGCAGATAGTTTAGAGGGACTTCAGAGGCTAATGGACAGAATAAACGAGTACAGTCAACAGTACGGACTAAACATTAATACACACAAAACGAAACAAATGATTATCAGCAAGGAGAATATAAACGGGGCTCATCTATACATTAATGGGACGCAGATAGAGCGAGTAAAACAGTATTGTTACCTGGGAACTATTATTAACGAACAGTGGAGCAATTTACAGGAAATAAAGTGCCGCATAGGAAAGGCAAGAACGGTCTTTAACAAAATGAGCGCCATCTTCAAAAGTCGCAACATATCCCTAATACAAAAATGAGACATTTGAGATGCTATGTTTTCTCTGTGTTGTTGTACGGAGCGGAGGCATGGACGCTTACAGACACCACTATTAAAAAACTTGAAGCATTTGAAATGTGGCTTTTTAGAAGAATGCTGAGAATATCATGGACAGCAAGGATCACGAACAAGGAAGTTCTAGGAAAAATGAAGAAGGAACCAGAGATTGTGTTTACGATCAAACGTATAAAATTGCAATATCTGGGACACGTTATGAGAAATCAGCACCGTTACTCCCTGTTACAGTCTATATTGCAAGGTAAAGTCAAAAGTAAGCGCGGACCCGGTAGAAGGAGAATATCATGGCTGCGGAATTTAAGAACATGGTTTAAGAAAACCTCAACGGAGCTGTTTCGAGCCGCAGCGAGCAAGGTTATGATTGCCAATATGATTTCCAACATCCGAAACGGATAGGAACCAGAAGAAGAATACTAATAATTTAGTAACTAAAATTCCCGCTATTGACCAAAAATGTTCGCACCAATACACAAGTTAGTGCCTTTTTGTAAAATAAACAAACACGCTGCAAAGCAATAATAACAATAATCCTATAAACCTTTTAATGAATATTAATATAATTTATAAAACTTATATGGAAATTTATAAATGGATAGTTCCCGGGAGTTGGCTGTATACCATGTATACCATATTACAAGGGTTGTAGGTTATAGGGTGTAAGGTACACAA
>OU898280.1:13847069-14149996 GCA_918026665.1 Diabrotica balteata | reverse complement strand
TTGATTTTTATCAGTCTGATTCTTACTTAAGATACCAGTGGGTTGTGATCAGACTTGATGTCTGCTCCCTGCTAGATTTAACAGATTTTATTATTAATCAAGAAGAAATCAATTTCTTTCTTACGATTCTTTATAGAGACTCGCTAAAATTAATTAGAGGTATGTCAATGAGAGCATTTAAGTCGGCGTAGATTATATACAAAATAAAGTTCTATGTGACAAAAACCAGTGTTTATTAGTTATATATACCAATAGAATCAATTAGAGCTATATCAAAAATTATACATTTTTGTAATAATTACCTTCTAGAAGACAAGAGAATCCCATAATGGAGAACAAAAGTACTTTTATCCTGGTGCACAGACAGCATCGATTGGTGTCGACCGGAAGCAAACTCATCCCCCACAAAACATCATTATTAATTCACTTCAAATACAGTTCGAAATTGTTTTTGTTCTGTCTAATGTTCGTTGGTATTTGTCACATGATAAGTATTCAATAATCAGCGGTTTAAAAGGTAAAATGAGTGTTACATAATTGAATGTGCTTTTGCTATTTGGTTCAAGATTCTGCTGCAAATTGAAGATTAAAAAGAGCGGGGCAATTGGGGAGTGACGACAGAAGTGAATACATCTTATAGTGCGTTATTACTATATGTGGGTTAATGAAATTTTATGTCTGCTTATTATTAAATTGTTAATATTTTTTATAATACCACTACACATTTAAATTCTTTAAAATTTCAACAAAATCATAAATTTTTTCTTTAAAAATTTTGTTTAATGATTTTAGTAATTTTCAAAATTTGTTTAATAAAGGGTGTTTCAAAAAGGTATGTCATAAATTAAATCACGCATTCAGGGGACAAAAATAAATTGATTGAATCCAACTTACCTTAGTACAAAAGTGAACACAAAAAAGTTACAGCCCTTTGAAGTTACAAAATAAAAATTATTTTTTTGCATTCTCCTAAACTACTTGATATTTTGTATTAAAAATGGGCACGTTACTTTCTTGTTCTGAAAGCATTTTTCATACAAAATAAACAACAAAATCCAAGCGCACAAATCTCCCCAAACTTTTGAGTACGTTAAAACCAAATCAATTTTGCGGCATCATTAGATTAACACATTATTTTTAAAACTTTTTTGCCTTTTATTACTTTTTCAAAAAACTGTTTTTTTCCTAGTTGTCCATAAAATTACAATTAGTTTCTACGGATACAATAATTACAAACAGTTCAATCAATAATAGTCAATAATTTGAAACTATCATTTATTGTGTGAATAAGATTAATATTAAAAATTTTGATATTACAATGGCCTACACATTTCAGGAAATGGCAGTTATGCATTTAACTTTGGGTAAGGTAAAAGGGCTGTAACTCAATAAAAACTATTTTTTGAAAAAAGTGATAAGAGGCAAAAAATGTTTAAAAACAATGTGTTAAACTAATGATGCCACAAAATTATTGGATTTAAACGTACTCAAAAGTTTGGGGGTATTTAGGGCTGCACATCCCTCTTAAAATTTTTCTGTGCGCTTAGATTTTGTTGTTTCTGTTTTATGAAAAATACTTTCAGAGCAAGAAAGTAAGGTGCCCATTTTTATTACAAAATGTCAAGTAAATTACTATTTAACTGGGAATAAGCCACAATTAAAGGTAAAAATACGTTAATTGACGTTTCAATTTCCACTTCGGAAATCGTTCTCAAAATACAAACAGTAAATTAAACAAAAATTTGGTATTCCTTTGGAAAACCAAATATATAGAACTTTATTCAAGTTTAAAGACGTTTTAACAAGTTAGCAGAGAGGATTAATTACACCTCATTACAGTAAGACTCCTCATTTTTATGGAGTACCGAAAATTCATAAAACGAATATACCACTTAGACCATTTGTAGTACCATGAATTCTCCTTGTAGTGAACTATCAAAATTTTTATTAAATATTTTAAAACCATTTACAAATAAAAATGACACATTTATAAAAAATACACAACATTTTTTAAATAAATTATCAAATATTGAATTTAATTCAAATAATTTGTAAGTTTCTAAGTAAAGTAAGTAAGTTCTAAGTAAATATCATTTCTAAACAAAATTTCAAACCCACAGTATGGTGGAGGTATGTAGATGATGTATTCTCAATATGGCCTCAGGATCAGAGTTGTTGGACATATTAATAAATGATATAAACGATAAAGAAGAGACAATAACATTTACCATGGAAAAGGAATATAATAACACGCTACCGTTCCTGGATGTTTTAATCTCTAAGAACGATACTGGATATGAGACTCAGGTGTATAGAAAACCAACACACACCAATAGATATTTAAATTTCAAATCAAATCACAATATTAATGTAAAAAAGGGAATAATTAAACCCTTATACCATAGCGCCAAAATTACTTGTTCTAACGAAAATTGGTTCTTGGAGGAGAAACATTTGTTAACATCTGTTTTATTAAAAAATGATTATCCTTTATCGTTTATAAATAAGGAATTTTCAACAATCGATTGAATAGAACAGAACAACT
Source organism: Diabrotica balteata (assembly GCA_918026665.1). NCBI lineage: Eukaryota > Metazoa > Arthropoda > Insecta > Coleoptera > Chrysomelidae > Diabrotica > Diabrotica balteata. Next base: position 14,147,451 of record OU898280.1, on the reverse strand, counting down.
TAGAACGAGATCCTACAGCATACACAAGGAATAATATGAGCAAAATAACAATACCGTACATAAAAGGATTATCAGAAAAACTTAAAAGGATAGGAAATAAATTCAACATTTCAACAACATTCAAAACAACAAACACGTTGAGATCTATTTTGTCCAAAACCAAACCTAACAATGAACAAGAAAGGACAAAGAATTGCATTTATAAAATACCTTGTGAATGCGATCAGTTTTATTTAGGTGAATCATCAAGGCCATTAAATGTTAGAATAAGTGAACATCAATCTTATATTAAAAATAGAGAATTTGATAGATCTCAAATATATAAACACGCATGGGATAATGAAAATAGGGTTCAATGGAATAATTCAAATGTAGTCCTAAAAGAAACGGATGGTAAAAAAAGAAAAATCAAAGAAGCGGCTCTAATTATGCTAAATAAGGCCAATTATGTCGCAAATTCCTCGGCAGAATGTAGTAGGATCTGGTTACCAATATTGAAAGAGGAAGTTATTAATAAGAAAATACCAGTATTAGCAAGTCAGTAACATATAGAGGATACATCATTTATGTTTTTTAAATAACGTAACATATAAAATCAGAATTTTGATGTTTGTTGAAGGTAAATTAAATTCACGAGCAAATACTTACAATGTCGGGATAGTATTATGAGGTTTTTTTCCTGGTTTTTCCCTCATAATTTACTATGGAATCACTAACAGGAGAATTTAACTGTCATCATGTCATGTGTTTGTCTTTTTAAAGACGAATTACATGCTATGATATTTTTCTGACGGATATTCTCAAGTTAAAGTTGATTTCATGTAATCGGATGAACTATCTTATAAGTAAAGTCGTCCCAGGAGCAAAACTCAACAATATTGGCAATATCATTTTAAAGTCGTCTACTTTAAAATGCATAATGTATGTCTGAATTGTCAATATAAATGAGTCAGATAAAATTAAATTATTAGAAGAATTTTTCACTATGTAACAAAAAACAAAATTTGTTTAATTTACTGTTTGTATTTTGAGAACGATTTCCGAAGTGGAAATTGAAACGTCAATAAACGTATTTTTATCTTTAATTGTGGCTTATTCCCAGTTAAATAGTAATTAATTTACAATGACACAAGAAAATAGCTTCAGAACAATAAAAATGTCAAGTAGTTTAGGAGATAATGCAAAAAAACAATTTTTATTTTGCAACTTCAAAGGGCTGTAACTTTTTTGTGTACACTTTTGTACTAAGGTAAATTGGATTCAATCAATTTATTTTTGTCCCTGGAATGCGTGATTTAATTTGACATACCTTTTTGAAACACCCTGTATAATATAGAATTTATTCATCATATTATATATTATAATATTATCTATATATTTTATATATTTTTTTAAATTTTAATTAATTTTTTTTAAATTTTATAATTTTTTATAGTTAATGAATGAAACAGATTTTTTTATAATTTTTATAATTATAATAGTTTTTTATACCTAATTATTTTTAAAGTTTATATAATTTTGTTTAGTTTAATTAATTTTATTTAATTTTACCTAATTTTCTTTATATTTTGATTGTATTTAATTTTATATAATTTAATTTAATTTTATTTAATTTGAATTTAATTATTTTTATAATTTTTTTTAATTCCTTCACTACACCCGTCTCGATTTTTCGAGTCACGCTAAATATGATTTCGCGCGATAAGATTTATTCACTTGAAAATGCAATATTTTCTTATTTTTTTCACGGTTATTGTTACGAAAATTAACAATTTAGATATTTTGAACATATTATTGTAATAACACAATATTATTTAACATATATTCTGAAAACATCTTTAAAGAGGACTTGGATGAATCAGAAGATGGGATTGCTGTAAATGACCAACTTATAAACAATATTAGATATGCAGACGATACAGTGTTGCTGGCAAATAGTGCGCAGGGGCTCCAAAGGATGAAGGATAACGTTGTAGAAGCATGTAACAAATACGGCCTAAAACTAAATTGCAAGAAGACAAAAACAATGATCATTAGTAAAAACACCGGCATAAACGCCCAAATTACAATTAATGGTACACCGTTAGAAAGAGTGGAAAAATATGATATTTGAGCTGCAATATTAAGGATACTTGGGATCACAGCTACAAAATAAAAACTCGTATTGAAAAAGCCAGAAGCTCTTTCAACAGCTTTAGGAAGATTCTCTGCAACTTATCTTTAAGTATCAATATACGTAATGCAGATAAAATTGAAGACAAACAAATATACCACGGTTTGATGTCACAAAGATAAAAGAAGAACCTATACGTCAGAGCTTAAAACAAGAAATAAATGATAACTTAAAGAAAATCAAACAAGACATGATAAAAACAACAGATGTTAATGACAAATGGAACATGGTACAGAAAACTCTAATAAAGGCAGGAGAAAAGCTACTGTAGACAAAAATAAGAAAACAGAGATGGATGACTTCAGATCTCTTAGATCTAATGGAGGAAAGAAGGAAACATAAAGGCAGGAGTAAGACAAAATACAAGGAACTACAGAGATTGATAGGAAAGAAAATAAAACAGGCCAAATCCTCCTGGCTTGCTAATCAATGCAGTGAAATAGAGGCATATTCTAAAGAGTATGATAGCTTTCACATGCATAAGAAAATAAAGGAAATGATAAATACACTGAGAAAAAAAAGATGCCCTTCTGAAAGACGCAAATGGAAAAATCATTATAGAAATTAAAGAGAAATTAATAAAATGGAAGACATACATACCAGATCTGTTTGAGGATAATCGACAAGAACCGGAAGAAATCGACAGCGAAACGGGGCCAGAGATCATAATAGAGGAAATCGAACAAGCAATACGAAACGCAAAAAACGGAACAACTGTAGGTCCAGACGAAATACCTGCGGAACTACTGAAATGTCTAGACGATGAAACTCTACCTGTACTTCTTTACCTATTTAGTGAAGTATATAAAACTTGGAATGGTTGGTGTCCATCTTTGTAGCAATACCAAAAACAGTATATGCCAAAGATTGTTCAGACTATAGGTCAATATCACTAATAAGCCATACCCTCAAAATATTTCTAAAGGTGATTCATGGAAGTTATATAGAAAACTAGAAGAGGATATGGATGATACTCAGTTTGGGTTCTGCAAGGGACTGGGAACGAGAAAGGCATTGTTTGCTTTTAATGTCCTCTCTGATTAAAGATGCTTAGATATGAACGTATATATTTATTCCTGTTTCATCGACTTCGAAAAGGCATTCGACAGGGTCCGACATGAAAAACTAATAGAAATACTGAGAAACAAAGATATAGACAGACGAGACTTACGAATCATTATCAATCTGTATTGGAATCAAAAGGTCAATATAAAGATAGAAGAACAAAAGTCCGAAAATATAGATATAAAGAGAGGAGTAAGACAGGGTTGTGTTCTGCCACCATTACTGTTTAACGTGTACAGTGAAGCCATATTCCAGGAAGCGATAGCGGATCTGGGTGATGGAATCTCTGTAAACGGAAGAATAGTAAATAACATAAGAATCGCTGATGACACCGTTATAATGGCAGACACACTGGAATCGCTACAGAAATTGGTAAATAGAATTAACGATTATTGCATTAGATACGGACTAAAAATAAATAAGAGAGAAACTAAATTTATGATTGTCTCAAAATCGCAACATGGGAATGAAAGATTAATGATAGAGCAAACCCAAATAGAAAAAGTAGAGACATACATATATGTGGGAACCCGGGGTTGATGGCAAAAATGACCAAAGCTTCGAATCAAAGTACGAATTGAAACTGCAAGGGAAGCATTTGTAAAAATGAAGACAATGCTTACCAACAGAGACCTTCAGTTGCATCTCAGATTGAGGGCTCTAAGATGTTACATATTTTCTACCTTACTATACGGAATGGAAGCTTGGACATTGAAGAAACAACACATAAGGAAAATAGAAGCGTTCGAAATGTGGTGTTACAGAAGAATGTTAAAAATTCAGTGGGTTCAAAGGATTACCAATGCTGAGGTACTACGACGTCTAAATAAGGAGTTAGAAATTATGAACAGCATAAAAAAGAATACTAGAGTATTTGGGTCACATAACCAGAGGAGAAAACTATGAGCTGCTGAGAATTATTATGCACGGAAGGATCCAAGGAAGAATAAGCATAGGAAGAAGACGCATCTCCTGGCTGAGGAACCTTAGAGAATGGTTTAACTGTAGTTCACTACAGCTTTTCAGAGCAGCAGCCAACAAAGTGACTATAGCCGTTATGATATACAATAAAACGATATCATAAAACGATTGGAGGTATTTGAAATGTGGTGCTACCGACGTATATTGAGGTTCTCATATATACACCACACAAGTAACAGAACTATTCTCCAGAAGCTATAGTGTATTTTTATGTATGAGAGAGTAAGATGTTTATTTTATTGGTTATATATAACCAATAAAAGTTTAATAAGTACCTACCTATTTGCAAAATAAAGTTTAATTCTTTAGATAAAATAAAACGTTTTATTTTATCTGAAATGAGTGCATTCCACGAAGTAAGGGTTTAAACAATCAAACATTTAATTCTTTAATTCCAGGAATCTACGACCGTAATTGACTAGATAATTACCTTCTAAACTTATTCCACAGAAAATGTGATAGTGGGTTTTCCATTTTGTAGGAAGGTTAAAGTGGCGTATTCAAAATTCTTAACAGTTCACTAAAAGTAGGTACTTCAGTTGCAAGGTGCAGTTTATTGTGTATACTAGTGTTATGGAAAATTTGGAAGTGCCGTGTAAACGCCGAAAAATTGGTCCTTTAACAGTTAATGAAAAAACATTAATATTTAATTGTTTTAAATCATTTACAGACAAACGTTTATGTGAAAGTGTTGATGAGACCGTTGAGTTAGTTAGCAGTACACTTGGTGTTGGGAAATCTACGATTTACAGAGTTATTAAAGAAGAGAAATGTGGTAGTTTTCAAATGCCACGTAATGCTCCAGGGAAACCAAAATTTCAAATAGAATATCATTTTAAAGAAGGACTTCGACGGAAAGTGCATGAATTCTTCTTTAGACAAGAATTTCCAACATTGGATAAAGTTCTTGTCTCAGTTCGAGATGATAAGGATTACCCAGAAATGAGTCGAAGTACGTTATGGAAACTTTTAAAAGAAATAGGCTTCCGCTGGAAAAAGAATCCCAGAAAGTCTATTTTATTAGAAAGAAGCGATATTGTCATATGGAGAAGACATTTTCTAAGAACCATAAAGGAAATGAGAAACCAAAAAAGAAAAATATCATATCTTGATGAAACATGGATCAACGAGGGTCATACACCAAATAAATTTTGGCAGGATGAAACTGTTACAAGTCAAAGGCACGCTTTTGTAAATAACTTATCTACTGGTTTAAACCCACCATCAGGAAAGGGACGCAGGCTGATAATAGTACACATTGGCAGTTCAGACGGTTTTGTTGAAGGTGGTTTATTAACTTTTGAATCAACTCGTACCGGTGACTACCATGAAGACATGAACGCCGATGTCATTCAAGAATGGTTCGAACAAATGATGGATCTTCTTCCTAAGAACTGTGTAATAGTAATGGATAATGCAAGTTATCACTCCAGACTTATAGAAGGACTGCCCACAACCAAGTGGTTAAAAAAAGACTTGCAGAATTAGCTGAGTTCAAAAAATATTACGTACCATCCCGGATCTATAAGAAAGGAACTTTATTCGTTGTGTGCCCTTCATAAAGAAAAATTTAAAAAATACGAAACTGATGAAATTGCCAAAAATCGTGGAATGACAGTACTTAGATCGCCACCATATCATTGTGAATTAAACCCGATTGAACTGGTATGGGCACAGATAAAGAGTGAAGTTTCAAGAAAAAATACCACTTTTAAAATTCATGATGTTAAACAGTTGTTTTTGGAGGTCGTAAATAATGTAAAACCTGAAAACTGGGAAAAGGCAGTAAATCACACTATTAAAGAAGAGGAAAAAATGTGGAAGCTGGACAATATTACTGATAAAATGATCGAGCCAGTTATTATAAATCTTGGTTCTGAAAGTTCATCTTCTGAATCTGATTTGGATTTGTAACAAGTAGCTGTAAGTTTTATATTAATATTTTTATTCATCTATTTAACATACCTTAGACGGTTTTAAAAACTCTTTTTCTCTTTTGTAATTTTTAAAAATTAAAAAAAATGTGAATTTTTTAAAACCCTTTTTAATGTAGGCCAGTCAGTTCTAATATAGTGTGTGATAAAAGAGGTCACTTTTTTTTACATACACATAACACTTTATAACACTGAAATAATTCATTTATTTTTTACAATTATTCAAAGTAATTTTTCAATTAATCTTGAGCACGCCCATGGAGTGGTCAGAGGTACCAGTTAAAATTATGCTAATTACTCTCTCGTTCATAAAAATAAACTATAGAAGATAGGCACATTTAGAAGAAGATTGTAATAACAACAATTGACACTTATAAACAAGATATTTGATTAATTATATTTATAGAATTTAACCACAAGCCAAATTTGTAAAATTGCTCTCTATATCAACATCCAATACCTTTGTCCTTACCCCTTGACGAAATGGCACGTGATATTCGGTGGCCAGTGGAAAAGCTACGGCGTTTATAATTATTTTATAACGACTTGTAAGTGATGACGCACGATTATCCACGCATATCATGAGATTCACGGTACCAACTGTTTAAATAGTAATAAATACTTGAATGAATTATATCACTTGAAAAACATAATCTGTCACCGAAACTTCTGTCAGAAGCACTTAACAAAAGTTTTATAGTTTTTTGTTTTATTTATCTCGTTCGTATTTCTTGACTCTATTGAATAACAAGTAAACTTTCATAGTTAGACTGAAAGATAAGTTTTCATCGTAGTCACGGCGGGGTCATTCGACTGGTACACTTAAATGAATTAATAGGCCATTAGTGTAGAAGTCTGAGCACTTATTAAAACTGGTAATTAATGTAATAGTTTCGTCAACTGCAATTACTGCATTCTTAATGAAGCGCCTAGTTGTCGGTTTTTGCTGGCATCAAAAAATTTACTACTTCCTAACGTTTATCATGAACTTGGCAATTGTAATTGAGGAAACGGAAATCAAGGTGATAAACAAGATGTTTGGTAATGTAATTTTTAAATAAATAATGATACGGGTCTGGACGAAGACACTGCCATTTTCTTCTTCTTCTTCTCCTTTGAGTGCCTCTCCTATCGGAGATTGGATATCATTATGGCGATTCTAATTTTATTAACTGCTGTTTTGAATATGGCGGTAGCACCACATCTCAAAGCTTTCAAGATTTTTAATTTTCCTCTGTTTAAGAGTCCATGCCTCAACACCGTAAAGCAAAGTACTGAATACATAGCATTTTTACATTCTAGTTCGTAGATGAATACTAATATCACGATTACAAAATATTTTTTTCATTTTTATAACGGTAGACCTGGCAATTTCAATACGTCTTTTTATTTCGTGATTTTGGTCATCTGTTTCATTAATGAGGTTTCCCAAGTATTTGTATTCGCTTACTTTTTCAAGTTGGGTACCGTTTATTGCGATACTAGTGTCATGTATTGGATTCTTACTGAAGGTCATATAGTATTTGGTTTTTTGACGTTCATCCTTATGCCGTAGTTATTATATATTTCATTCATATTTTCAACTAGATGTAGATCTTCCGCTGTTCTTGCCACTATCACAGTATCGTCAGCATATCGAATGTTATTGATAACTTCTCCATTGACTATTATCCCTTCGTTTGCATGTGAGAGAGCTTCTTGGCATATTTGTTCGCTGTAGATATTAAACAAAAGCGGTGACAATATACAACCCTGTCGTACTCCTCTACGTATTTCTATTTTGTTCGATGTTTGGTCTTTCTGGTTTTGTCATTTTCTGGTTATAGCCAAATTTAAACAAATAATTTCTAAACGTCAGAATTGATTCCGATATGAAATAAGTGCTTTGTAACGTTATAAACGTCACATCTCTATTAATTTATATTTAAATAATTATTTCATTTTAATTTCTTTATTAATTTATTTATCTTCAGTTAATTTTTACTATCTTTTTTATTTAAAAAGTAGTTGGCGCCCTCTATATTTCTCCCCCTGTTTTCATTTCTTCCTCTGTCATTATTTACTCTCTCTTTCTGTCACGTAGAATAAATATTCGCCCTCTCTCTTTATGTTCTGTGTTGACAGACAAGTTAGTTTCATGAAATAGCAACATCCTATGACATACGTGCTAACTTCAAGCAGTCTCCCTCTTTCTGTCAGTTAAATGTCCTAATGTAGTGGGAATATAATTTTTTGTCTGATTTTGATCTTTATAAAAAAGACAAAAATTATAATTAGACTCATTTTATGGTCTACAATCACATTATGGTCTTGGGGCATCATGAGAGGTGAAAAGTACGAACTACTAAGGAATATAATGCAGGGTAAAATCAAAGGTAGAAGAAGCGTAGGAAGACGTAAAATCTCGTGGCTATGCAATCTCCGGGAATGGTTTGGATGCATTCCAATTGAAATAAGAATTTTAAAATTATGCGTTAATTTTGGAGCGCAGTGTATTTAAACTATTGAACTTGCTCTATTAATGATGCTGGACACATTTAGCAAATTTTGTAGAATTCTTTAAGACCTAAACTCTCTCAGAAGTTAAATGCATATTGCGTTTTAATGGAAATTATTTACAAAATAAACGTTTGAAAAAGGGGTATGTTTTTTACTTACAAACAATTGTAATAACTTTTATATTTTTCAAGCTACAGACTTGTACGTACAACCAATGGGTAGCTGGTAAAAAACTCACATTAAAAAAACCTTCTATGACCAATAGGAACGAAGTTAGAATTTTTCCTACCTGTTTTAATTTGAAGTTCCCATCTCGAAAAAAAAAACGAGCTGAAACAGTTATCCCCTCCCCTTTCCTATGTGGATCTTTCGAAAGTACCTTCGTTACGAAGGGCTGTAAGTTTCGAAAAATTAGATGAATTTTATAGCTATAAGTTTCAATATAAAGGATTTTCATTCACAATTTGAGCAAATTTTACTTAGTAATGTTTATAAACAATGGAGATATGATTTTTTTCAAAATAGTCCCTAACTTCGCTCCTATTGGTCATAGAAGGTTTTTTTAATCGTGAGTTTTTTTCCACCTATCCAATGGTTGTACGTACAAGTCTGTAGTTTGAAAAATATAGTTATTACCATTGTTTATAAGTAAAAAACATACACCCCTTTTATAAACGTTTATTTTGTAAATGATTTCGATGAAAACGCAATATGCATTTAACTTCTGAAATAGTTTAAGTCTTATAAAGAATCCTATAAAATTTGCTAAATGTGTCTAGCAATCATTAATAGAGCGAGTTCAATAGTTTAAATATTTAGCCTCAGGGATAAATAAATTAAATAACTTTTAAACTGTTTGACGATCGGGGGGAAATTTCGCACAAATTTAAAAGACGGTAATTCCTCGATGTATTAATAACATTTTATTAAGTTAATAAAAAAAATATTAAAATTTATAAATTAGAGCAAAAAACTGCTTTTTTGCAAATATATCCGTAAATTATTTATCAATTTTAATTTAAAAAAGGAGAAAATAAAGATATTCTTGATATAAAAAATGATAGAAACATTGTTTAAGTAAAATATAAGGATAAAACTAGACAAAAAAATCAAATTGTGACCATAAATTATGGTTTAAAAAAAACGCAAGGTAAAATACGGGTACTTTTTCATCTATTCGTCATCTAGTAACCCCCACCTATGTCTTAAAAGCTTCAGATATCTGCGAAAAATGTTGCCGTGAAATCGATGATTTTTGCATACCCAGACTGGGCTACCATATTAACGGTCACGTATGAAGCAATAGCAAACAAAACACTAGTATGAAGATGTCCAGTATTTTTTGGTAGCAATGTATTTATGAATAAGTGTATGTGTGTATTTTTGTATTTGTTTTCTATTTTGTTGAAAAACTAAAGCTGTTGAAGAACTAAAGCTAAAATATCATATAAAATACAAATAAGATGTCCAGTATTTTTTGGTAGCAGTGTATTTATGAATAAGTGTATGTGTGTATTTTTGTATTTGTTTTCTATTTTGTTGAAAAAACTAAAGCTTTTAAACAACTAAAGCTAAAATATCATATATAGAAATCGTTACTTTATAGCAACAAACATTATCAGATTTCTTCCCGATTTTCGTCAACACCACGAACTAGAAAATAACTTATTTTTCAAACTTTTCACACAGAGAAAATTTTCACATTTTCACGGCTAATTTTCCGCAACGTCACACAACCCGAATGAAATTTTCGAAGAAACGACTTACGAGCCCGTGAAAAAACGACTACGGCTCTCGCTAAAACAATGGAAAAGAGACTGTGCGCGTCGTGCCATACTTGGATTCACACCGATTCACACGTGCCAAAGAAAAAAATCTATTGTTATCTTTTCGTAGTTTTAATAACAATCTTTTAACTTTCTTAAGAACGAGAAACCGAATAGCCCCGTCCGCTCTCTTGATCTCATAAAACGAAACAAAAGCGGGAATGAGGTGAATGGTTTTTCTTTTTTCGTAGACAGGAAAGTTGTGGACGACATACGGAAACCTCAAGTTCGATATCGAGTGTCACGCGGTAAATGTTAGTATTAGGTTACTTATGCAATCTTATTTTTTTAGCTCGACTATGTTATACACACTAACACAAATTGGTAGCAAGTACCTAGAGGGCACAGTGTCTTTTTGATAAAAAGAGACAGTCAATATTTTTGTCTGTCCTCAGAAAGTTCAAAAACTTTTGATTCAAAAAGTTCAAACAGTCGAAACTGTTCCTATTTGAAGACCACAGGAAAATAACTTGAGAAGTCACATTTTTTATTTGTTTAGGAGAACACTCTGTGATTATGTTAAAATACATCTTACAATTAATTAGTAATAAAAAGAAAAACATTGATATATTGGTTGTTGGTTTACGTTTTAGTTTTTTTTAATTTATATTCCATATTATCCGTTCACAAATTGTTGATAGCACGAAATGTGCCTCAGTCATAAAACGGTCGTAAAATTTGTATCATCATGGGCGTTCCTGAGGTGTTTATTCATTAAAATTAATATTAACATCAATAATGTATTAATACTAATATATTTAGCAAAAAACAATTAAAACTTTCATGGCTAATGTTGGTTATTATATTTTATTAATAAAAATAAGAATTTAACCATTAACAATTTTGTAAATAAGAATACCTTATCTCTTTGGATATTTCAAGACTAATCTTCGCGTTTAATCACTTTACTAGAAAACCTGGAATTCATATCCGAAGGTACTATTCGTTGCAAGATAATTAGGATGGGATTCCTCAGATTTTTAATAATATAATGGGTATAAAGATGCCGTAATAACTTCACCCTTAACTTGAAAGGGTGAAATTATTACGAACGAAAACAATTTTTTTTTAGTACGTTTTTGATCGCATAATATTTCTTTTGGAATTATATGCAGTGCGTGAGTGATTTTTTATTCCATATACCTACGAACATATACAAACCTTTCGCTCGTGCTCGTTTTGTTGGATTGTTTGTGATGGCTTCATCATCAGAGAGAAAGAAGTTAGAGACGACCCGGATTTGCCTCATATCGGTCGAACTAAATTGTGGCAAGTTTTAGAATAACTAAATTTTCGGTAGGAGAAATCAGACCGAAAATCACTTTTGATTAACCACTCATCAATTGAAAATAACGTTTGATTGACCAATCACTTCATATTAAGGAGATAATATGTGGGAGAAGAAATTATCTAAGATCCATACGAAAATTCCGGGCTGAAGAAAGGCCAATCTTCTACCAGGATGAAACGTGGGTAAACTCAGGTCATACTCTAAAAAAAATTTGGTCAGATAAAAATATATTAAGCTCCAGGCAAGTCTTTATGGAAGGTTGGTCTACTGGTATCTCCCACCTTCTGGTAAAGGCAGTAGATTAATAATTTCATACATTGGCAGTGAAAAAGAATTTATTAGCATGATTTGTTGAAATTTCAGTCCAAAAGAACAAAAAACTAACACGAGGAGATGACAACTGATGTTTCCGAAGAGTACTTTGAGCAGATGATTGAACACATACCACCAAAGTCAATTATAGTATTAGATAATGCACCTTATCATTCATGACCGTAATGAACCAAATCTAAGTTCAAGAAATACGTAGTTGACAAATGGCGGAAAGGCGAAACATCACAGTCCTTAGACTTCTACCTTACTACTGCGAAATAAATCCAATTGAACTCATTTGGGCACAAACGAAAACAAAACTGAAAAGATGCAGTAAGACATGTAATAGTAAAACAAAAAATGTGGGATCTTGATATCATAATTGATACGACCGTAGAGACACAACCACTAATTATTAACCCTCAAGACGATCGGATTCCGAATTTGATCCTATTTATTTTGAATTTGAATAATTTTCTAATCATAATTATATAAGGTAAGTAATAGTAGTTGTAATCGTAAGGTATTAAAGGGGAAAGGCGCAAAATGTGCCCTGTCAAAATGTTCAATGTGTTTTAAATGTATCCATTTTTTTTCAAATCCTGAGAAAACTAAAAAGCATTTTTGAAAAATTTAAAGGCAGAATGAAATATTTATTAGAATAAATAAAAAGTTTCTTTTGCATGCAATATTTTCAATTAAAAATTATACTATGTATTTTTTATTTTCACCCCTGTTACATAAAATATTAAAATAAACATTGTAAAAGTTTTCAGGGACTTTCTGCCCTCAGTAATAATGTAATCTTTCATTCTGCGTTTAAATTTTTCAAAAATATTTATTAGTTTTCTCCGGATTCGAAAATAATGAATACATTTAAAACACATTGAAAATTTTACCAGGTGACATTTGGCGCATTTCCCTTAATTAAATAAATTTATCTTTTACAAATGACAAGAAACTTTTTATTTTTGAATAAAATAAAGAAGTTTTATTAAAACAAAAATACAATTTACATGTACAATTTAAAAAATTATATTTATTTAGTTCAAATAAATGTTTCAATCATATACTCTACGACACTGGTCGGTCATCTGTAACCAAAATACCTTCGTAATCGGATTATAAGGTTGACTGCTGTATTGTATTTCTTCGGATACAAGGTGGGTTAGTCGAAAACATCTTAAACCGTCAATTTCAGGTTGGTTTTTACTATTATATCGTATTACCTATCCTCTCTGTATTTCAGTTCTGTACTTAGAGTTAAACTTGTAGTGAGCTATCGACAAATTGTGAACCGATTATCACAAGGTTTTAACTTTTTAGGTTTTAACAAGGTTTTATTGAAGTAACTGGAAAACTGGAATTATATTGTAAAAACATTTTACAATATAATTCCAGTTTTCCAGTTACTTCAATACTTTGTCATGGTTTATTTCTTGTTTTTGGCTGTAAGGTTGTCATAATAGGCCTTAGCTTTAATGCCACAAAAATCTTTAAGAGACTGGAGGTCCTTGAACTTCTCCATAGAAATAGGCAACAACGTAGTTGATTGTTAGAATGATATTACCATTAGAACCAGTAGAAAGACAGTTCCAGTATTTCGTAGACACCATGGTCTTCATTGGGGATTTGGTCTTTTACGGATCTGACGAGATTGACAACTTGGAGTGAATAGTGAAGATGGTTTTGATGTTTAGAGATAGAGTTCTACAGATCTTATCAGTGACACCTTTAATAAAAGGTAGAAAGATTTTGGGTTGATCCGGCGGCAAGGGTTCTTTTTTGGATGGAATGGGGTTTAGATATTTTTGAATGCTTCTATCGATTTGGGATTTGTGGTAGCCGTTTTGTAAGAGTGTTTGCCTTACTAAATTGATTTCGGAGGACCTGTGATTGTCGTCGCCGAGTCTTATGGAACGAAAAATAATAGTTTTGATAACTGAATTTAATGGGGCGGGGTGATGATGTGACTGGGCATTAAGATAACGGTTTGTATGAGTGGGTTTTCGGTATACGGAATAGGAAAAACTGTGAGGTGGGTTTTTCTGAATAAGAACATCAAGGAATGGCAAAGACTCTTCAGACTCAACTTCCATCGTGAATTGAATGCTGGGATGTATTCCATTCAGGTGGGAGAGAAAGAGATCTAATGTGTCTCTACCATGGGGCCAGATGACAAAGGTGTCATCAACGACTAACCAGCAGGTGGGCTTAAGATTTAATAAGGACAGGGCTACTGTTTCGAAATGTTCCATGTAGATATCAGATATTACGGGAGAGAGGGGGATCCCATTGGGACACCTTTGATTTGACGATAGAAATGATTTTGGAATGAAAAAATTAGACATGTAGTGTTTTTTGAAAGATAATGTGTCTTGGGGAATTTGATGTTTAGAGTCCAAATGGAAATGATTTCATCGATGGAAATGTTAGTGAATAAAGAAACAATGTCAAAAATAACTAGTATATCTGAGGGTAAAATAGAAATGTTTTTCACAAGATCAATGAAATGAAAGAGTTTTTGACAAAGGATGAGGCGTTTTCGGCTAATGGTTGTAAGGAGTAAGCATGTTTTGCCACTTTATGAGTGGGGCAGTTGTATGCACTAACGATGGGTCTTAGGGGAACATTGAACTTATGAATTTTTGGAAGGCCGTATATCTTTGGAATTCGAGATGATTTTTCTCTGGGTATAAGAGATATTTTGATGTCTGGAGGTAGTAGACTTATTTATAATGGATTTGGTCGTTTTTTAAAAAACGACCGAATTTTTGGTCGTTGGATATAAAAATAGCTATCACTACTTGAAACCACATATATTAAAAAAATACACAAATAATTGCCTTTTATAGTAGACATCGTTGGTTTCAATGGTAGGGCATAAAGATCCATAGTAATGGCTTCTATTCTTGACGATTTCATATTCCTGCCCAGGTGTGTATGTTATAATGATTTGTAATGCCGTTTCTATTAAAGATAGCTTTATCGGCAAACAAAAAAATGATTAATAAAATTGACATTTTGTGTGATTTCCGTTAAAAACCAATCGCAAACCTCCATTAAATTAAAATATGGAGGAGAACATCAAGCAAAAATGTGCATTAAAAGCTTAAATACTCGTTTTGCAAACATTTTAAATTGGGAATGGGAAGATCCAATTAAAACACATTAAGATAGGACGCATGAGGTGGGTAGGCCATGTAATGCGGATGGAGAAAACCAACCCAGCTAGAAAAACGCTCCTCGACAGACCTATTGGTCAAAGAAGAGGAAGACCCAGAACAAGATTCCTAGATAACATAGATCAAGATATGAGAAATATGGAAATACGTGCTTGGCGGAGGAAGGCTATGGATAGGGACCACTGTAAAAATATTCTTGGGGAGGCTAGGACCCACACGAGGTTGTGAAGCCAAAATGATGATGATGAAGATCCAATTATTGTTGCAGTTCTTCTTCCTAAATTTAAGCTTAAATGGTACAATGTCGTACAAAATCCCAAAAAAAAACTATAGCAGATATTAAAAAATGCATTATAAATGTCGCCAAAACAAAAATGGAATTGTAAAGTTACAACGAATCAGATGAAAGTGGAGATCAAAATTTGGATGACTTTTTTGATTTCAGCAATTTTCGAGACCAGCAAGTGGACAACAGCTGTACTATTAATTATACACAGAATGAACAGGGTTCCAGAATCAATAATAAAACTTCAAAAGTACAGTTGGAGTTGCTAAGATATTTGGAGGACAAAAGAACCAATTTGAATATCTTAAATGAATACCCAATCTTAAAAAGGGTGTCAATAAAGTACAACACATGCTTAGCTTCGTCAGCACCAGTTGAAAGACTTTTCTCTTTTGCAACTATGATCGATACGCCTAAAAGAAAAGCTTTAAGCGATGAACACTTTGAGGTATTGCTGCTTACAAAGGCAAATTCAAAGGTACTTCACTCTTGACTTCGTCAGAAATTGTAATACTTTCTGTATTAGTACGTTTTTATTTTAATTTAATGTTTCCTTATAGGTTTACGTTCTAGTTTAATTATTCATAAGCAATAAACAATTTTTTGAGTACTTTCTGATTACTTTCTCTATCGAATATCTGGGGCATATAATGAGAGGAAGCAGATACAGGATAATGCAGTTGATACTCAATGGAAAGATTGACGCAAGAAGTGGAAATGATAGAAAGAAATACTCATAGCTCCAAAACCTTCGTCAATGGACAGCTTATCAGCATATGAATTATTACATGCCGCGCAAGATCGAGAACGATATCGGCAAATCGTATGGAAGCTACACACGCCTAAAACTTGGGAACGATACTCAAAGAAGAAGAATGGTACCTCAATAATAATTTAATTATATCAATATTTTATATTAATTGATTATTTTAATCAATAATAATTGAATTGACCTTTAATTGGAACGTGTACAAACGTTAGAATGGGAAAACAGAGGTTTGAGTGTCGATGGCGAAAGGCTGAACCACCTACGATTTGCAGATGACATAGTTCTAATAACCGACGACTTAAAGGAGGCCAACGAAATGCTACAAGATTTACAACGAGTCTCCCAAAAAGTAGGGCTGGAAATAAACTTTGCGAAAACTAAAATGATGACCAACTTAGTACCTAGTGGACCATTGAAACTAGAAAACTGGCATATTGAAACGGTTGACAAATACATATATCTGGGCCACGAAATACAAATAAGTAGAGACAACCAAACATGCGAATTATCTAGAAGAATAGCTTTAGGATGGGCAGCCTATGGCAAGCTAAAAGACGTGTTTAAGGAAAACATCCCAATAAAGCTAAAGAGAAAAGCATTTAACGAGTGCGTACTTCCGGTGCTCACTTATGGAGCTGAAACACTGACATTGACTAAAGCATCAATAAAAAAGTTACAAGTAGCACAACGAAAAATGGAAAGATCTATGCTTGGCGTAACTTTGAGAGACCGAATACGAAATGATGAGATACGGCGAAGAACTGGAGTGGAAGACGTCATAAAACGGATTACGAAGTTGAAGTGGAAATGGTCAGGACACGTCGCAAGACAGAGAGACAACAGATGGACAAAGAAGATTTTAGAATGGCGGCCAAGGGCAGACAAGCGAAATCGTGGAAGACCACCTACCAGATGGACGGACGACATTAAAAGAATAGTGACAAACTGGATCGCAGCTGCACAGGACAGAGAAGAGTGGAGACATCTTGAGGAGGCCTATGTTCGACAGTGGACAAATTTGGCTGTGTGATGATGATGATGAAACATTTGGGGGGTTTAAGGGAACACCTCCATAAAATTTTTATAGGGTGTACAAATTTCACTGTTATATTTTTTTAAAGATATTCCTGCCATAAGAATGTCACATGTCCAGTTTGAATATAAAATAAACAGTTTTCGATATATTGGAAAAGATCGATTTTAATTTTCTAACTTCAAAGGTCTGTAATTTTTTTATGTGCACTTTTGTATTAGGTAAGTTAGGTTCAGTCGAACTATTTTTGGTCCCAGAATACGTGATTTAATTTATGACCTACCTTTTTGTTACACCTGTATATAATATATACAATATATAGATAATTAAGTATATTAAATGGTAAATCTATAACTCGTCTAAATGTGACCTATATCTATCCCCTAATTGGACCTTTACCATCAAGATCTACTAAATTCATTATTATCGTGTGGGGTTTAATTGCTTTTGACTACAAAGGCTCGAATTACATACCAGTTTACCTAAATCAAATCTCCGCAGTCCTTTATTAGAACACGCATTGTTCGTTTATCCTTTCTGAATACACACCTAATTTTATAGAGCGTCCGATATTTTATCCTTTAGAGAATTCATAAAGCATCGCTGATTTATTATAATATATTATTATATATACTTATAATAGGGATCAATGAGGAAAATATTAACATTCTGAATAGAGAAACATAGAGCTGGTGCAAATGACGCCGGAACATTTATTGGATCATATATAATAGCGAATGGCATATAAAACGAGCAACTAGTTTAAACTTCCTATTAAAAAAGAAAAATATAAACTTCATATTTGGATTTTTACTGTATATTATATATACAGGGTGCGGCAGATAAACGGCCAATTAGAAATATCTCGAGAACTAAAAATAAATGAATCATGAAAATTGGAATAAAGGGGTTTTGAAGAGTGACCTATTTAATGAAAATATTTTCATCTATTTGGTAAACTCCGACAAACTTTAGTTCGGGAATGTGACGTAGTGTTTCGCGCAGACGGGTGGATACTTTCTACCAGTGGCGGAGGAAAACCAGTAGCTTTAAGGACGATCCTCGCGAATTCTGGGCAGAGCTAAATTCCAATGTAAAAGTTTATATCAAATCACGCAAAAACTATGGCAGATATTGAGATGATTCTTTTTTTATATGAAAGGTCTTAAAAAGTTCTAGTGCACTATTTGGTTGTAAATTAATAAATTGTAATTTTTTTTTCAAATATTTTTGGTTAAAATAAACGTAATTTTTTTTTTGAAATAGGGCACTACAGAATTTTTTTTATTTTTAACATAAAGTGTAACACAAAGCAGCTATTTGGTATAAACTTTTAAAAAATTTCAAAGTTCTGCTAAATGTAATTCTCTCTCCGTCGGCACAGGCTGTCCTTGTCGGTAGCTTCTGGATTCTCGCGAACAGGTAGGTAAGACCCCCGGAGGAGGATAAATAATGTTGAATAACATTATTAGGGCTTATTCCGACTTTTGACAAAGCAGTATGTTTATTGTATTTAAAATAGGAAATTTTATATAAATAAGCAGTAAGTACCTATAATTTGATTAAATTTTTATATGAATAGAAATATTTTCTGTTGATTTGTGACATTTTCCTTCTAAATATTTATACTGTTTTTTATAATAATACTATTGTTTCAGTATTTGCTTATATACTAATAATTTATTATATAGAAACAGCGTAGAATTTTGGTCAATCAGCCAGTACATTTTTTTTGTATTTCAATCAGAATTATTATTTTCTTTTCTTCTTTACATGAGCTCAGAGTAATAACCAAATATTTTGCAGTATTTGAATATGGAATTTAATTATTTATATTTATTGGTTAGCAACCTACCAATCGTAAAAACAAATACTACTCAAAGAAACAATGTACAGCCTCGGAACCGGATTGATACTATGAAGACGACTACGGCAAGAAATAAGGACAAGCGAAAAACATCCAAAACCCAGATGAGAATTACTACTTGGAATATCAGATCACTCAACTCAAGGGACCAAGAAATGACCCAAGTGTTGGAAGAAATAGACATTTGTGCTCTACAGGAAACAAAAATAAAGGAAAAGTTCAATCAAAATTAGGTGAATACATACTAATCTACAGTGGAGCAGCAAAAGAAAACAGGGCCAAAGAAGGTGTAGCCTTACTAATGCACCAAAGGTATCAAAATTACATCAAAGAGTGTCAATACATATCAGAAAGAATAGTAACAGCAAAGATAAGAATGGAGAAGGAAAACCTGAACATTATCGGAGTATACGGCCCAGAAAATAATAAGCCTTAAACAACGAGGGAAGCGTTTTACGACCAATTACAACAAGTAGTAGATCAAGTCAGAGAAAAGATGATAATTCACAGCTAATTTGATTATAATAATTAAGGAACCTCATTGATGCCATGTTAAGGAATGAGATTTGTATTTTTTTTTAAATTTGCAAACATTGTACCTTTACAGGACCCTCTACTAATTTTCAAAAATGTAGTTCAAATGGTGACTAGGAAGAACCTACAAATCCATACCGAACAAGCAATTTCAAACTGTTATAATAAAATTTTCTATATCTCCGGATCTACTCAATGGATTTTGATCTTTCTTTTTTTAATTTGTATGTAATTTCTACGTACATTACAAATATGTAATTTGTTTATATATTAATTAATTAATTAATAGTCTAGTTTGTTTAAACAATTCGTGCAAAAATAATTTTCTTCCAAAAATCCATTTTTTTAATACTAGTATCAATAATCATAGAAAAAATCGCGTTTTTTTGCATTAAATTATTAATAATTAAAAAACAGCTCGAAATTCAAGGCAGGAAACAAGTAGGTTTTCCTCCTATAGGTCTACA
This sequence comes from Diabrotica balteata, assembly GCA_918026665.1. Taxonomy (NCBI): domain Eukaryota; kingdom Metazoa; phylum Arthropoda; class Insecta; order Coleoptera; family Chrysomelidae; genus Diabrotica; species Diabrotica balteata. The sequence goes on along the minus strand of OU898280.1, from coordinate 14,127,229 downwards.
ATAACTAAAAAAGTTGTCAGAGACCTGGATTATTGAGTGTCACGAACATGGTCTATTTTTTGCCTATTTCCCAGGAGTATATATTTGATTAACATCTGTGTAATTTCTTTGTCGCTTCCTCGCTGGATTTGCATATTGCTATGATAGCAGTATCATCGGTAAATGTTGCAATTGTATTATTTTCTAGGACAATAATATAACACGTATACAAAAGGTAAAGACACTTCTTTGTGGCAGCCCTGCAGTAATTTCTTTCAGTTCCGTGTATATTTCTTCCTGTTTAATTCTGAAGTATCTTTCCAAGATGCAGGAGTCAATTAATTTAAGAGTATCGTTTTGGTAAATGTAGTCTTAGTTTATAGTTATGGCGTATTTGCCATTCTTTATCATATACCTGAGTCACATCCTAAATTATTGATATAAGGTTGAATGCTCGAATAAATGAACTTTGAAAAATTAAGGCAAATATCGAGCACAAATTTAATAATCAAATCTTGCCCAAGTACTTTCGCATTTTACAGAATCATCAGGGGCATCTGCGCTTGCTGGATAGCCCAAATTTGACGAAGTAAGTCTAAAACGTTAATCAAAAAACTTTTATCATCCATTATCGTTTTTTATCGAACTTAATTAATTTTCTTCCTTTAAAAAAAACGTTTCTTGCTTATTTCAGATAGCAGAAAGAAATTTATACAAAAAAATCCAGGACTGAAAGGATTAAATTTACAAATATCAAGCATTTACGTCGATTTTACGTTTAAAATACGGTTATACCTATAAGGTTTCTATAAACAAAAAACTAAAACAAAAGTATTTTTTAATTTAGTTAAAACTAATTCTTAACTAAGCGATACCGATTCAAACGAACAGCTATGTCTTTTATTTCTATTGAACTTTGGGGAATTGTAAACCCTTGCTTATGCTGTCCATTGTTTGCTTCCGGTCCTTTTGCGTCACGTATACTTTGATTATACAGCCTGAAAATTTCAATGTAGATGTTGAAACTGGTTCGTTTAGCTTCCTGTTTATTTTCCTCCATTTTTGCGGAGGGATCGCTGCCGCAACATGTGTCCGGAAATCGGCTCTTAGGGAAAAGCAAGAAAGGCATAAATACAACAGGTAGGTACTAAATCATAAAAATGGATTATGAAAAAGAGAAATATAAAACAGCGACAAATATATCGTGAGTTTGGTGTGAAAACTCATTAAGTAAAAATAGTTTATTAGAGGAAAATGACGTATAAATAACAGTGGTGTGATTTTTTTCATCATAAACAATGTTGCATTTTCTTTTCTTATGCTATTTAACAAAAATACATTCTCTGGTGTATTCATAAATATTTATTCCTCTAGTTATATATTAATGATTTCCTCTATAAATCCAAAAAAATATAAAGCTGTTGTTCTTAGAGTCAGTCAGATTTCGGAATAATATCATATTGTGCTGTCGGAAAACGTCAGTAGTATACCATTGTATTCAATTAGAATAACTTTCCTGTAGCACACTTTAAGAAGATTTTAGTTCAATCTGAGTACAGTTGCTTTTCGAGTAGTACGAGCGTTTTATGCGACTATAGGTAGGCGTAGCATACACAACATCAGTAGCGATAATGGATTACGACTGATAAACTTAGCAGCAGCACTGAACATGACAGTCGCTAGCACCTATTTTGAACACAAGAATATACACAAGGTAACCTGAACCTCCCCTGATGGAAGAACAACTAGTCAGATGTCACTCTAATGATTCAAGACAGGGAACGGACATAATGAACTGCAGAAGTTATAGAGGCGCAAACATAGACTCAGACCACTGTTTAGTGATCTCAACACTACGGGCTAGAATTTCAAATTCCAACAAAGAAAAAAAATAGATAGAAAGAACTGGAATGTACAGAAGCTGAGAGATGCAACTGTTGCAAAACAGTACTGGGAAAATATTACCAATAGGTTAAGGAATCAAAGTCTAAGCGAAGAAGACCAGAGAGATATAGACTCCTACTGGAACAGGATAAAGGAATATATTGAGTCAGCAGCACAAGATGAAATAGAACAGAAACATGTATCCGAAAAAAATCACTGGTATGACGATGAATGCAAAGACGCAACACAGAAAAAAATGAAGCCTACGCAAAAATGCTTACCCGCTGAACTAGAACAAGTGTAGAGAATTACCAGACAAAGACAAGAGAAGAAAAGAAAATACACAGAATGAAGAAACGAAATCACTTAAAAAAGGAACTTCAATATATAGAAAACCTCAACAGAGAGAATGAATTCAGAACATTCTATAAGAAAGTTAACATCAACAGAAAAGAATTCAAGGCAAACACAAAACAATGTAGAAGTATGAATGACGATCTATTAACAACAAGAACAGACGTACTAAATCGATGGACGGAGTATTTTAACCAGATACTTAATATAGAGGAAGAAGAAGAAAACCCGGAAGACGAAAGCTGTGAGGTAAGCGAAGCAGACGAGAGGGCGGAGGATCCACCAACGATCAGTATTAGTATCATTTATGTTTTTAAATAACAAACATATAAAATTAGAATTTTTTGTTTATTATTCGAAACTGATGTGATTATAATATTTTTCCATGAGTATGAGTTGCAGAAGAATCACTCAGCTTTTCCAATTAACTTACATCATTGAAAATATAAGAAGCATACTTATACTCACAATGGTATATTAAAGTGAACGATTGGGTCTTTTTTAATCTTATATTTTGCATTACACTCTAATCTCCATGAATGGATTCGTATTTACCTATTTAACGTAGTAGAATCTAACGCTTCGACCTGGAACGAAGCCCATCTAGGCATGACCTAGACCGCGGCACGACGAAAAATATATCACGGTTTGATCAAATATCGGAAACTAGAGTTGGAACAAATCGTTCTATTTAATGATTCGAATCCTTCATAATTTCGTTCATCGTTTGTTTGTGATTCTCGAAACAATTATATGTAATACATCAACACATAAGCAGTTTAAGAATAAAAAAAAATAAAACAAAAAAATCATTCTAATAATAAAGTGGTATAAGAGACGAATTACAAAATCATTAATAATGAAATCAGAAAAATGATAAGAGAGGCAAAACAAACTTACTATGAAGAAAAATGTAAAGCGATAGAAGAACTTCAGAATAAATATGACCTATTCAACCTACATAAAAAGGTTAAAGAAATGACAGGGCTGCAAAAAAGCAACTACAACACACTTTGATAAAAATGGAAGCTTTCTTTGCATTCAACGTACTAATCCAGAGGTGCTTGGATGTGAGCCAAGATATGTACGTGTGCTTCATAGATTACAACGAGGCTTTCGATAAATTCCGCCACAAAGAGCTAATGGATGTCCTCAAAGCAAAACAATTATAATACAATGACCTTCGAATTATAACAAATCTATATTATAAACATCAGGCCAAATTAGCATTAATGAACACACATTAGAAGAGTTAATTAAAAAGAAGAGTGCGACAGGGGTGTGTGTTGTCACCACTAATATTCAATGCATACTCTGAAGAAATTATGAAAAGAGCCTTGAAGGAGAAACAGTAGAAAGAAAGGTCAATGGAACACCAATTAACAACATTAGATATGAGGACGATACTATCATAATAGCAAACAAGCTAGAAGAACCCCAAAAGCTAATGAACTGAATTGGATTCTCGTAAGCAAGGTAATTTATGTTATATTGAAATTGATTAGATGTATGACATCTAATGAAGGATAATAAAAGATACAATTAATATTGTGTCTATTACGGGAAGAATTAAGGGTAGTACCAACTGATAGAGTACATGTTAAGATGGGTAGAGGATGTTTTACTTCGAAATGACGATACTTAACATGAAACATTGCTGAATTACGAGTTTCTAAACGAAGTACCAGACAAAAAGTCCTGGCAGAAATGTGAATGATAATGATGTTTACCTATAAATAATTACAATAAATGTTGTGTACATACTTATTAAAAAAAAAATAATGTTTTGCTATCCGAAATCACAGGAATGATAAAATCGACTCAATTAATACCGACTATAATCGATTCATTTAAGACAGGCCCATCTCTGTCGGGAACCGTTACTTCCGTATTAATTCATAGACAAGGTAGCGAACGAATTCTTGTCGTTTAGAATGGGTTATATTTCAAATCATTTCTCGCACGGAATAACAATACAAGAGAATGTTAACTATGCGAATATGGACGATTTCACTTTATAGTATAGTGTTATATTCATTCATGATGATCGATGATAAGTAGTATACTCCAAACTAACTGTAAATTTAAAAATGGTGTGGGTCGACTGGACTGAACTGTTATTTAAATGAATTCAGAGAGAACTGAATAAAATGTAACTCAGATAGTATCCGCTTTGTAGTGCGATTTAACAATCAAAACAATAATTGAGGATTGGACAGCCGCCAATACATATATATAAAAAAAGGTCGAGAAACGACAATGAAAATGGTCGTATTAACAAGAAAACTATTTTGAAAATTTCGTGAATTACGTTTAATGGTTTTAGCATGGTTCCTGTTCGTATTCTGGGATCTAATCAAGGCATATACAGTGCGACCCATCGAAAACGTATCATGAAGTTTAGAGAAAGAGAGAGTAAAAGGGCAGCACGGGTTATAACCCGAAATCGGTCATTATCCCATGTAAATCTCCAAAAGAAAATTTAAGGTCCATTCTGCTCGTTTTTGACGCTTTTTGTGGTAGGGGTAAAACGGCTACAAATGCTACATTTGGTCAGTCCTCTTATACGGTGTCGAAGCATGGACATTAAACATTTCCACCATTAATCGTCTGGAGGCCTTTGAAATGTGGCTGCACAGACGTATACTAAAAATTCCATGGACGGCTATGCTGACAAATGTGGCAGTCCTTTAAAAAGCAAATGCTGCTCGCGAGCTGCTTGATAACATCAAATGTAGAAAGATGGCCTATTTTGGACACGTAGTAAGGGGACATCGATATAATATTCTTCAACTTATTATGATGGGTAAAATCGAAGTACGCAGAGGAATTGGTAGAAAGCAGGCCTCTTGGTTGAAGAATATCAGGGAGTGGACAGGAATAAAGAGAGCTGAGCAACTATTTAGAATAGCTCGAGACAGAGACAGTTTCGCCATGTTAATCGCCAACGTCAAGGGGACTTGATAGGGCACGTTAAGAAGAAGAAGGTAAAACGGCTAGTCGGATCATGACGTAAAAAAGGGAATAATTAAAGCCTTATACGATAGAGCCAAAATTACTTGTTCTAACGAAAATTCGTTCTTGGAGAAGAAACATGTGTTAACATCTGTTTTATTAAAAAATGATTATCCTTTATCGTTTATAAATAAGGAATTTTCAACAATTGATCGAATAGAACAGAACAACTTAGAACGAGATCCTACAGCATACACAAGAAATAATACGAGGAAAATAACAATACCGTACATAAAAGGATTATCAGAAAAACTTAAAAGGATAGGAAATAAATTCAACATTTCAGCCACTTTCAAAACAACAAACACGTTGAGATATATTTTGTCCAAAACCAAACCTAACAATGAACAAGAAACGACAAAGAATTGCATTTATAAAATACCTTGTGAATGCGATCAGTTTTATTTAGGTGAAACATCAAGGCCATTAAATGTTAGAAAAAGTGAACATCAATCTTATATTAAAAATAGAGAATTTGATAGATCTCAAATATGTAAACACGCATGGGATAATGAACATAGGGTTCAATGGAATAATTCAAATGTGCCCTAAAAGAAACGGATGGTAAAAAAGAATCAAAGAAGCGGCTCTAAATATGCTAAATGAGGTCAATTGTGTCGCAAATTCCTCGGCAGAATGTAGTAGGATCTGGTTACCAATATTGAAAGAGGAAGTTATTAATAAGAAAATACCAGTATTAGTAAGTCAGTAACATATAGAGGATACATCATTTATGTTTTTTAAATAACGTAACATATAAAATCAGAATTTAGTTTGTTGAAGGTAAACTAAATTCACGAACAAATACTTACCATGTCGGGATAGTATTATGAGGTTTTTTTCCTGGTTTTTCCCTCATAATTTACTATGGAATCACTAACAGGAGAATTTTACTCTCATTATGTCATGTGTTTGTCTTTTTAAAGACGAATTACATGGTATGATTTTTTTCTGACGGATATTCTCAAGTTAAAGTTGATTTCATGTAATCGAATGAACTATCTTATAAGTAAAGTCGTCCCAGGAGCGCAACTCAACAATATTGACAATATCATTTTAAAGTCGTCTACTTTAAAATGCATAATGTATGTCTGAATTGTCAATATAAATGAGTCAGATAAAATTAAATTATTAAAAGAATTTTTCACTATGTAACAAAAAACAAAATTTGTTTAATTTACTGTTTGTATTTTGAGAACGATTTCCGAAGTGGAAATTGAAACGTCAATAAACGTATTTTTATCTTTAATTGGGGCTTATTTCCAGTTAAATAGTAATTAATTTAAAATGCCACAAGAAAATAGCTTCAGAACAATAGTAAAAGGTATCATCAGAAAGGGGAGGGAGTAGCAAATACTTTAACACAAAAAAACAAATATGGCGGCATATTGCCATAAGGACATTAAACTTGTAACGGCTCAACGTACAACACCGTGCAAGGTATCGATGGAAAGGGGAGGAGCAAACGAATACGTAGACACAAAAAACAAAGATGGCGTCATTGCCAAAAGGACACTAAGCTTGTAACATCTAAACATCTCAACGTACAACAACGTGCAAGGTATCGATGGAAAGGGGAGGTGGTAGCGAATATGTCAAAATGAAAATCAAACGCAAAGACAATACCAAAACGGCAGTATATCTTTCCCCGTTGTTGTTAGTCAGATTACTACGTGTAACACGTTAAATGAAAGAGGAGGTGATATCCAATACGTTAATAGAAAAAACGGATGGAATTTTCCAACAATTCAAAATTATTGTCATCATAGTGGGTTCTGAAGGGCAGAGATATCTATGCAGCGAGTGACTATCATTAATTCAGATGTACTTAACAGTTTACGTCAACTTTGACTATGTTGAGGTATACTTGTCAGTTTATATCAACTTTGACTTTTCAATTTTTAGTCAACAAAATTATTTCTAATGGAAGAACGAAGAAAACAGAAATAAGAATGATGAAAGGTACAAAGAAATACACAAAATCGTTAAGAAAAAGATTGAAGAAGCAACAGAATCATGGCTACAAGACCAATGCATATAAATAGAATCCCTAGAACAGAAGCATAACACTTTTAACCTGCATAAAAAGATCAAAATCTTAACGGGAGAAAACGGATCACGAAGTCATAACTTACTAGACGAGCACAAGAATCTGCTCTACGAAAATGAGAGAATTCTTGCGAAATGGAGGCAATACATGGAAGAATTATTCAAGAAAGAGCAAGAAACAGAAGTCAAAGGTTAGACAAAAATACCTCCCCTGGACCTGAAAATATCAGTAGACGGTGTCTCAAATATCTTCCTGAGAGTATCACCCCTCTTCTAACAAAAACTATCAACGAATGTCTCAAAAATGATCAGTTTCTTACTCCTTGGACAGTGGCTAACACTAACATGGTACCCAAAAAGTGGAGAGTCACACTTAATGCTGTAAAAACGCAAACCATTGTGTTTCGCAGCCCAAAAACATCTAAAATCAAAAGAGTCATCGACCGCGATGATGACCAATTCCCCCTGAATTTGATGGGACAAAGACTCGGTACTCCCCGACAGCTTCCTATTTGAATTGTTTTTTTCTAGGACACTCAACTGGGAAACTGATCTAAAGGCAAGATAGTGTCAGAAATCGAGCCAGCCTCCTCAAACCAGTTACTGAGAGAATTGGACGAACACACACAAAAACTTTCGTTTCACATTTATAAAACCTTCATTCGGCCCGTTATAGAGTAATAGTCTAACTTATATTGCCTTCTGAAAGACTGCTGAAGGATTCTGCGTAGTGTAAATAGAAATCCCTGGAGATTCTCATCCCGTGAAATCCATAACATCTCAATTGTTACCACAGTTATCGAGACAATTTAAACTCTCAACAGGAATCATAAATGTGTTGCTTGTGTGAGTCCATTTCAAATCGGTAAAAAAGAAATAAAATAAGACTTACTCACAATCAGTTTAATTTAACTACCTAGATGACCGGTTTCGCTTTCTACAATTTGCAAAGCATCTTCAGGTCACTTTGTATCGTCTGATATTGAGAATCATATTGAAGAATTAAATCGAAGACCTTCTGCTTATATTTGAACGAAGGATCCTGAGAGGAATATTTGGTGGTATCTGTGAAAATGGTGTTTGGAGGAGGAGATATAACTACGAGGTATACCACAGATATAACCAAATATTTGGTGGTAAAGACGTAGTATCTCTTATAAGAATAGGAAGACTAAGATGGGCAGGACATCTAGCAAGATCACAGCAGAACAACCCTCCTAACAGAATCCTTATGTCACAACCCGTGGGAAGTAGAAAAAAGGGTGGGCCAAAACTCAGATGGAAGGATGGTGTAGATGAGGATGGTAGAAAGATAGGCGCAGCAAACTGGCAACGGTTGACAATGGATAGGACTGTCTAGCGTAATAGACTTGGGAAGGTCGAGGCTCTTTCATAGGGCTGTAGCACCATTGGTGATGATGATTGATTGAAGAATTAAATAATACTCCGTGGGTCCTAAACATTGTTACAGACTCAATGAGAAGAGTTAAGTTATGTAGAGATGTTGGTGGTGGAGATATACAGCATCTGTTTTGATTTTTGATTACAGTTCTGTATTTAAGGTTTCGGCTGATTTTTTTATGTTTTACAATGTTAATTTAAATTAATTTATAAACCATTGATAAAATTCAGATTAAAACAGATGGAAATAATTGTGGATCGCTCGTTATAAAATCATTTAAGAGCTGTCTTAATAACTTGGAGAAACATTTCGATTGATAAGTAAGAGGAAGAGGTTGAATTGAGCAATTTTTCGGTTAAATAAAAAATCATTGAATTTTTTTGTGGGCCATGAAAAACAAAGCACTCCAAAAATACACTGTGAGACCTGCGAGAACGAAAAGTTAACAAATGTCACGCAATGACACTCCCAAGTCCTGTACAATCTACGACAATGGTTTAAAAATAATTTACTAACAAATAATTAATCTTGCCCAATTTTTTTACCTTGTTTTTATCTACTCAATGAATCATTATATTTGTGTTTAAATTATTTCCGATATAGAGCGTTATTATAGAATCAACAATGTGGTAGATTTCTAAAATTAGTTTCATTAGTAAGAAATCGACACCACAAAACCGCGAAAACGACAAAAATTATGATATGTATTGGATTTAAGAAGTTCGAGGAGAAATGTAAAATACTGGACCTACAATTTGTCCAATCAAATCATCAATAGCTCCCCACATTAGCGAAATACAGGGCGATTATTAAAAAATGTCGAAAACGAAAGGGTTGCTGGTTGTAAACTGATTTTGTTTACAACCCTGTAATAAATAATTTATTAAAAATCCTTTGTAAAATGTATATATTAAGAACCCAAACGGGCTAAGTTAAACATACAAAACGTTTTCGGAATCCATATTCCATCATCAGTGTCTAAGAGTACATGAATGTAGCCACTAAATATATGGGTAAAAACCCGTTAACAAATAATTAATTACATTTAGTTTACAAATTTTCTTATAATGATTTAAGATGTTAAAGTTACCGTTGGATTAGGTAACATGGCGACATATGACTCCACGTTGAAGTTGCTAGTCTTGAGTCGGTGTGTCTACGAAGACTGTATGGGAGCAACTGTTTGTTTGTTTATTTTTCACCTTTACCACAAAAATCGTCCTAGTACAGACCTCCACGTTGGTACAGCTGGGAATCCATATTCGTTAGATCAGAACTACGAGCACTTTTCAGAGAACTTACTCTGATTTAACGAATAGTGGTTTTTGATTGTACAGGGTGTATCCGATTGGAAGTGTGCGTCATACTCAAGCTTTGGCCAGTCCCTGTGGGATCCTTGATTCCGCGCACCTGTGCAGTTACTATCTGGTCGGGTTTTCGAACTCTTACAAGACTGTACACCCTTCCAGTCACCTGGAAGCTTAGGTTTTAGTATTCTGCGTCTATGGTACTAACTTCGCCAGGCAGGCCGGTATGGACACTCACATACGGAGGCTACACTGCCGAAGACCCACACAAGATAATGACAACGTCTCCAGCATTTGTGAGCGCACATTCAAGTCTTACTCGGGTGTGCGTCAACACATGCGCCGCGCTCATCCTGATGCGTACAACGGGGAGCTCGAGCAGAAGTACGAGAATTCTCGTAGGCTGGTGAGATTCATCGACGAACATCTCATTCTGATGGGTCAGGAGCCATTTCGGTACGAGGGCCGATTCATCCTTAAGTAGTTGATGGAAATTTTTCCAGATAATACTAAGGAGCAGATTCGGCGCGCACGGGCCAAACCTGAATACAAGGAATTCCTCTAAAGTATCAAGGAAGAGCGACGTAAAAATCAATCTCCGAGTCCCGTCGCTGGACCTTCTAATACACGAGACTTTCGCGAACTATGCCTCTTCGGAAGGAGAAACCTCGTAGATGAGAGCACCGGCTCAGGGTGAATCGGGCACCCTCTCGACCCCTGTCGTCAACAGCGCGGGTTAGCAGGGTGAATATACGGCCGCTTGTGTGCAGAACCCCGAGGCTGACGAGCCCGTTCCGGTGAGAGACTGTAAACTTTCAGATATACTCAATTCACGAATGCTGAGCGACATCATGAGCGCGTCAGGTATCTACTAAATGCTGGGATAATTTTGAACAAATATGTATATTAGTACTTTTTGCGTAGAATGAACCATTCTCTCAGAAACAATGCTTGAAGCGACCGGCGATTTTAAATGTCAGCTACGCGCACAAAACCAATCTTTTTAATAAAATGTGTATTAACTCGACGATAAAAATTCGATATCTTCTGATCAAAGTGGCTATCGACAAAAATAAAAATGGGTTTTAAAAGTGAAGAGTGCTGCTTTGGTATGCAATTTTTGCATTTTGCCGCATATGAAATCAGTTTCTATAAAGCTGTCAAATAAATACACGTTGCGCGAATTTTATAGCATAAAATTTCGATTTTGAGTTTGAAGGTATTTAAAATATGCTAAAAAAACGCTGAATTTAAACTTTCACATTACAAAAGATCGCACACCACAGGAAATGCTTACATAATTAAATGGAATTTGTAGCTAAGTTGTGTTGTTATGTGAAAATTTAAATTTAGCGTTTTTTAGGCATATTTCAAATCCCTATATTTATTGCCAAAACTCAAAATCTAACTTTCATGGTATAGGTTTTTAAGATTACTCACTTTTATGAATCATCATCATCATCTTTGGCTCGACAATCCTCTGTGGATCTTGGCCTGCTCTAAGATTCGTCGCCATTCTGTTCGGTTTTTGGCAACATGTTGCCATCTTCTGATTTTTAATATTCGTAAGTCGGTTTCTACTCCATCTAACCACCTAATTCGCGGTCGGCCTTTGCTTCTTTTCCTACAGGTGTTCCTGTGGTTAGCTTTTTAGCAATGGTATTTTCTGGCATTCGTATTATGTGTCCAGCCCATCTAAGTCGCTGTGTTTTAATGAACGTTATGACATCTGGCTCATCAAAGAGCTGATACAATTCAAAATTATATCTTCTGCGCCACTGCCCTTGGTCGTTTACAGCTCCAAATATTTTGCGGAGTATTTTACGCTCAAATATTCCCAAAAGTCTTTCATCTTTCTGCGTTAGAGTCCATGTTTCTGCTCCATATGTGAGGACCGGCCTCAGCAATGTTTTTGTATATAATAATTTTAGTTCTTCTTTGAATGTTTCTTGAGTGGAAATGCTTTTGGAGTCCATAGTATGCCCTATTTGTAAGATTTATTCGTCTTTTGATTTCTTCGCTTGTTTTATTGGTAGCAGTCAATAGCGACCCAAGGTATGTGAAGTTGTCAACACGTCCAAAGGTATGACTTCCAAAGACTGTTTCTCGTTCCTCATTTGCTATCGGATCCTTTGTAACCAACATGTACTTGGTTTTGTCTTCGTTGATGACTAGACCGACCTGTTTCGCCGCTGTTTCCAATTCTAGGAGATATTGCTCAACATCTCGCTTGCTACGCCCTACTATGTCAATGTCATCAGCATATGCTAAGACTTGTATTGTCTATTGTAAATAGTACCGCCATTCCTAATTCGTGTATCTCGGACTGCCTTTTCTAAGGCAATATTAAATAGGAGGCCAGCCAGAGCATCTCCTTTTCTGAGTTCATCCTTTATCTCAAAGGATCTAGAACTCTCTCCCTGTATTCTAACAGTGGCTTCTAAGTTAGACATTGTCATTCTCGTTAATCGGATAAGTTTTTCTGGTATACCAAATTCATGCATTGATTGGTATAGCACTGTTCTCTTGACACTGTCGTATGCGGCCTTGAAGTCGACGAATAGGTGATGGGTTTCAATATTGAATTCTAATGTTTTCTCGAGAATCTGTCTTATTGAATGAATCTGGTCAATTGTTGATTTTTCTGGAGTGAATCCAACTTGATATTTACTAACTATGCCCACTGTGTAAACTTGCAACCTTTCGTAGAGAATATTTGCTAGTATTTTGTAAGCAGTTGTTAACAGGGTTATACCTCTATAGTTGTCACACTGGAGCTGGTCACCTTTTTTATGTAACGGGCATATCACGCCTTGAGACCATTCACAAGGCATGGTCTCATTATGCCAAACAACAAGTAAAAGCTTATGCAGTGTCTGTAGTAGGGCATCGCCACCATTCTTGTAGAGCTCACTGCAAATTTGATCAACTCCTGGTGATTTATTATTTTTAAGCTTTTTAATGACTTGGGCAACGTTTTCGATGGTAGGTGGTCTTTCGTTTGGGTTGAAAGGATTCCAATCATTTAGATTTGCTAGGGTGTTATCTGCTTCTTCGATATGATGGCCATTAAATTTTGCATCGAAAAATTCAACCCATCTGTTTAGGATTGAGGCCGTATCATTTAGGATGTTTCCTTCTACATCCTTACAGCTCCTTATTCTTGGCTTAAACTCTTTGCGCATTTTGTTTAGATTTCTGTAGAACTTTCGAGTTTCATTTTGATTTCTTAGCCATTCTGTGCTTTCCAATTGCTTTTGCTCAAATTGTCTTTTTTTCTTCTATGTAATCGTTTTTCTTCTCTTCTTAGTGTCCGGTATTCTTCCTTTGCTCTTCTTTGCACTTTTATGAATGAATGTCACAATTACAGAAAACTCGATGAATATAACAATCTCATAGTTCAAAAACTAATTTCAGTATTTTTGAAAATATATATTTTTATAGCAAAAAATTATTGTCGTAAATGAATTCATTTGTACGAAAATTTAGAAAACATTAAAAAATGTATTATCTATTAAGTACTTTTTATTTTTCTTTGCCTAAAAACATACTACAAACAAACTATGCCATAAAAACACGAACAATCGGTATTTTACATATAAAATATGCATTTGTATTAATTTCCAACCTTCTACATTTCGACCAGCATCCTAAAGATCGCTGAATAGGAAATGTGGTTAGAAACCATGTGTTGCTTCCATTGTCGCCCGAGGAAAACGAGGAAGCATCGCACCAACTGACTGTTGCGCTTTCTAGTCGGACCCGAATGTATATCCAACAGGAATATTTCACATCATGTTAGCCCACCGTCACGGAGATGGACATAGTTATTTACGAGTGGAACTAGTTACTTACTGTATTGCCGAACGGTTCGTGGATTGGTTTAGATTTATACCAATTTCCAAACGATTACTTTAAATGTTTCCTTTATAATAAAATTCTTTAACAAATCCCTTATGAATTTTATTTACAGTGGATACTGGCTTTTCAGTTATATGAAAATTAATAAACTGCTAATGTAAAAGACCTTGTTTATCTGTTTGTAATTTGATTTTTGAAGATTTTTTCCGCCTCTATTAGGAATGACAAAGCCGATAATGTTTTCTGCTTTAATTTTTTTAATCCTACCCACATAAACTCCTGATTCTCCGAATTTTAACACTGAATGTATTATTTCACGAGCTTGAGCATTCAACTCTTCACTTTATACTGTTGATCCACTTTCAGATTAAATGAACAGTTACAAGATTCAAAATAACAAATATTAAATATTGATATTTTAGACAAAACTTGTCAACGTCGCGAATTGCTTCTACAATGAAACTACCGACCTAAGCAGCTTAGAAGTTCTCGACTGCTCCGAGAGTTCTGGAAGGACCAATTTACCATAGTAATATGCCTAAGAACTATTGAGCAGGCCTGGCTAGGTGTTACAACAAGGACCTTAACCTCTGCATGGAAAAAGCTGTGGCCTGAGGCTGTAAATGAAAGGGCCTGCGAAGGACTGGAATCCGAAGTGTCAATGGTAGATGAGATTGTTTCTATTGGAAAATCCATGGGTCTGGAGGTGGATGAAAGAGATGTGAACGAACTTGTCGAAGAACAGTCTCAGGAGCTGACAACCGAGGAGTTAGACGAACTACATTCGCATCAGCATACGGTGGTTCAACGAAACATTAGTTTTGAAGAGGAGCCAGAATTTGAAGACGTTGTCTCTACAAGAGATATAAAGGAGATCATGGGAATGTGGGAGAAAGTTGCAGAGTCCGTGGATAAAAATCACCCAGAAAAAGTTACAACTGGTCGTGTATCGGTATTGTTTAACGAAACTTACCTAACACATTTTCGCAATATTTTGAAAGGGAGGCAGAAACAAACCTCCTTGGACACTTTTTTACAAGATCTGCAGATGAAAATGAGCAAAGTGTGACGAAAAAAGTGAAGACCACTGACGAAAATTAAACGCTTTCGTAAACACTTAACTTTTTTATGTTTTTACAGCATGTGAATGTATTTTTGGTACTTATAAATAAATGTTTCTTCTTTTAAATACATTTTTCTTATTTAAAAACCACTTAACAAAAACAACTACCGTGTTTTTTTTGGGACTGGAACGTATTAGGGGCATTTCAATTAATTTCAATGGGGAAAATTGCTTTGACATACGAGCAATTTGACATATGAGCAAGATTACGGAACGAATTACACTCGTATGTCGAGGTACTACTGTATACGGAAATGTGGCAGAATGCCATCAAAGGTACACAACAGAAGACTGTCACAAATAATGAGGGTAAACAGTAGTATAGTTTCAAAAAGGTGCAGGGGAATACATTGGGGTTACCCTGAAATAAAGGGGAAGAAAACCAACAAACCGAAGAGAGAATCGCGAAACGAAGAAGAACCGTTGAAGCACTGTACCAACTATTGTTGGGACACGTGGCAAGAATGGAAGATGGGCAAAAGATTACCTACTGGGAGGAGAAGTGAAGAAACGGAGAGGAGCACCACAAAAAGAAGTCGTTCGCAGCGTATAAAGAAGATCTAGAAAAAATGGGAAAAAGCAACTGGAGAACTATGACCATGAACAGTGCAAAAAGCAGTAGAAGAATTTCAAGCCAAGGGCCTCTTGAGCTATATGGGTATGGGATGGATTAATACTTATTGCAAGACCAGTAGACATAAAAAACGAGATAAAACAGCAGCGAGAATAGATACAGCAAAAACAAAAATAATATCTTAAACGTAGGAACTTGAAACTTAACTTGGAATCAATTGCTTGAAACACGTTAAGAGACAGAATAATCTAATCAGATATATCTGTAAAATACAGGATATTGTACAATAGGAAAGACAGAGTAGACAGGAATGGAACCAGCATATTAGATGAATTAATAGTGATGAACTCGCCTCAATAACAAGATATTTAATACCAAGAGCCACCAGACTACCAGAACTATTCTTTAACCCTATCATGAGCGTAAGAAAATAATTTTAAACAATTTTCTTTGGCTGGTTAACAGTTATATAACTACCCCTATTAATCCATAACGTCAAAAAAAATGCCCCTCCCTCTATTTTATTAGGATGGTGGGAATAATACTTCCCAGTAATAATCTCACTGCATTTGAAACTAAACGTTTATGTGCTAAAAATATTACGAATTTATTTCTACGTTTCCGTGAAGTAAAGCCGAAAACCAAATGTCTTGCTAAATTTACTCGAAATGATAGTTGGTCGAGTTTCTTCCTTTTACTTATCTTCATTAGTGAACGAATTTACTATAGCCATATCGGCTAAATAGTAAAAAATTCCAAACCACCATTTGGCAGATCTTTCGTGGTATTGGTCGAACTTATCAAGACCGCCCATTATCTGATTATAAACGCGTACATCTTTAGGGCATACACAATTGTTGTGGAGCCATCTTTATTTTTACGACTGACAAAATCTGTATCTCGTGGAGAGAAACAGTTGCTCAAGACTACCTTTATTTTGTACTAAACATAAATTCTCCGCAGTACATCTTCGTTTTACTTTTGGTACATACATATCTGGTAATCCCTTTCTGTGTGATCACATCGTACCAACAGCATAAACCTTATCACTTAAGTAATAACTTTTTCATAAGAGGAAAGAATGTTAAGAAATTATCAAACATCCCTTGTTTTTTAGACAGTTCGCAAGGTTTATAACAACCTTTTCACCTAGTTTTTTTGCTTCGTCAATATCTGCTTACTTCCAGTGTATATATGGAATTTGTATATATAGCCTGTGATTGAGTCTGCCAAACACCTCGTTTGACAGGCTTCAACGAGTATGTATTGTTTGAGTGATGATCTGCCCTTGAACGCTATCATCAATTCATCAACAGCTAAGATTGTATTGTACTGTTTAATTTTTTCAGAAGTGGTTTCACCTTATGCAGTTTGTTATATCTAGGTTTCTCTTGAGGCGCTGCATTTTCATTGTTGTTTAAGTGTAAATTTTCAATTAGTTTTTTGTATCTCTTAGATTCAAATACTTGCTAAACCTGCTGATACGCCTAAATATGGATCAGTGGAACAGTAATTGGAAAGCTGAAGAAGTGTGTATATTCTTCTTATTATAATCATTATTTCAATTAGGGTCTTCACTTTTCTAAATTTGTCCTTCACTGGCCCTTCTAGGTCAATTCTGCTTCGCATATAGATTAGTCTTGTAAACTACCGTATCAAGAATATCTAAATCAAAAATTGTGGTGAAATAATCGATTTCTATGTTTTCAATATTAAAATCGTATGCAGAATATGAATCTTTCGAAAACCAAAAATGGAAGTGCAAGGTTGTCAAAGAAATCTATGTTTTGATCCCATTCCTCATCATTTTCTTCATCTTTAGTATCTTCCGATACAGATAGTTGAAAATGTAACGAAGATGTAGGGAGAGAACAATTACCTGAATATAGAAAATGTAAAGATTCCAAACAAGCTGTATTCACACCAGAAAAATCTGAACAGTTGTCTTCCAAATTTTCAAGTTCTTCGAAAGCACCTTCATCTGCTTCTTCTTCTGAATGTTCCTCATTGTCAGGTAAAGAATTTAAATAAGCTAATGCAGCCTCAGCATCTCTGGGATTATCTAGATCCCACATTTCTAAAATAAAATAATAGAAATAAAAGAGGAGAGGCGGTGGGAAGCATATAACCCACTTATAAGTAGATTTAGCATACGCCAAATACGTTTTTTTTATCATTCTTTTTATATGACTGTCTGTATAAAAGCCAAAAGAACAGAAAAATAATATTTAAATCCTTAGCACTCACCTTAATTTTCGTCTAAACAATTATTTATTCGCAACAAGAACATAACCACACAAAAAAAACTGTCAAAAAAGCTTATATTCAAAGATAAGTATGAATGGCAAAGTAAATATCTGTACCTCAGCTTCAAAGTGATTTTTTATAGATTTACTAATATCACTACTAGGTGGTAGCTGCTTCAATCGGTGAAAAAATGTTACACTGCCTGTAGACGTGATATTATATGGTGGGAATTATACTTCCCACTGCCTATGAAAGGGTTAAAAGATAGCAAGATCTGAAATATATCACAATGTCTGCATACAGTAATTGAACTCAGAGTTAAAGAGTTATGACATTGAGATTAAAGTTATATTTATTTTGCTTTGTGAAATATTTTCCATTAAAAAGTTCTATAAAATTGTCCGCCAGTGCCAATAATAATTCGCTTCAAAACAGTATAGAATTTAGAGTGGAAATTTATTAAATTATCACGCTACATTTCCAATACCTGCCAATCATAAAATTGCAACACAAACATTAAATTTCTATACATCATAAACGATCAGCACACCTAATAAAATATAAATTAGTAGCCTACAATAGAATCGCGTGTATATTAATAGAAATCCCAATTCCGATAAGTAACTGTATAAAAGTATTATACAAAAAACAATTAGCAATAAATAACGGCTCCCATATACATACAGTAGGTAAAATATTACAACATAAATTACGCAAAAGAGCTCTAAATCTCGTCTTTTGACAATAACTAGAACATAAAACAATTTGTCCTATTAAATATACAGGTTACATAAAAACAAATATATACGTAACATTCAATATAAAAAAAAACACCGCTATTTTCTACAATTAATAGTTCAAGCCGATCTAGAAAAAATAACAAACAAGAAATGTCCAGACTCCAGCAATTACAGAACAACTTATAAACCTGAAAGTCGGTGATACTTCTAATTTGACCACTGTGAATTAAAAATGTCATTTAACAGTGTATTTGCAGTAGTAAATGTACATGAACACCTCACTAATACTGTTCAAAATAATAGTCTTCAGAGAGCAACAAAAAGTCGAAAGCTAAAAAGAACGCCCCAGCTTTCTGAAGAAGAAAGTGCCCAACGATACCGTTTGGTCCAAACAAGATACCATACTTATAGATTTGCTCTGTCTCAGACAGTCACAGATGACAAGCCTCTCTGGAGTAGCGATGAGCACACCAATATTAACACTGTAGAAAGCGAGTATCGGGCGATCTTTTCCGCGAGATCATCAGATGGCAACAAACCGATTTCTGATCCAAAGAAGGCGATAGTGTTCAGTAATGCGGTCATAGAAGCGGACTTCGTTGGGGCCTTGTAAACAATAAAGTCTCAAGAAGCAGGTCCGATAACATTAAGATCAAAGAGCTGCGCAAGCTACCCGTTCAGAAATTGGTCTTAGTCTATAACACCATGTTTCCCTATAGTGTCATCCTGAGGTATTAAAGCAGTGCAGGACCACTTTGTTACCAAAGGGTGGCAATCCATTTAGTACTTCATCGTGTACTAGAGAAAGAGGTTGATCTGACGCTTCAAATGGTGATCAAAGAAAGGAGTAGAGGCATTTGACCATACATCATATCAATAGGTTTTTCAACGGTTTTCAACACAGTCTCTTAACTCAACATAGTCGCTCAACGATGCTTTGAACGAGATATGAATTGCTTAGGAATAAATGCTACATTTCAGCGGTATGTGATATTCTCGTGTGACAGAAAACGGAATCTTCAGAAGTCGATGCAACTAAGAGCTTTATCAACTTTATAAGGTAGCACCATTGTCAGACAGAATGAGAGAGGATAGGCTAACAAAAAAAGCACTGAATGCTAGAATGCAGGGGAAAAGACACAATAAACAGCGACGCACAAGCCCTTTTAGGAATCCATGTATGGAGATCAGCCACAGACAAGCAAGGGTGGAGACAAAAAATAAAGAAGGTTAAGGCTCAATTTGGGCTGTAGTGCCATAGAAGAAGAATATATTCTCGTACAGCAACTATCGTAGGAGCGGCACCGCCGGCAGTAAGTCGACCAAAACCATCGAAATAAGTAGAGGCATTAAGCAGTGAGATCTTCTATCGCTCTACCTTTTTAATATGGTGGTCGACGAGCTGATACATAAGCTTGATGGAGACAGGCCTGGCCTACCAATTGCAGGTGGGAGGAAGATGTAAGAGTACAACTATTACGGTTAACGTTAACCGCTATCACAAGCACTCTTACTGCGTTACTCGTTCTCTTTTATCTGTCAGAATTCAGCAGCTAATGCCAAGTGAGTTGGTTGGAGACCTAGGTAGAAGGACAAGGCAGTCGGTCAGATCAGGGTAGCCTTCAACGAGCTGCAGACACAGCTCAATCGTATACATAAATATGATCTCAAACAATCGCAAAAACTGCTGGTCCTGAAATCTTATCAAGTGCCGAGATGTATTGACAAGCTTCAGAGTCCCACAATCTACAAGAAAGTGTTAAAATGCTCACAAAAATTCTGTCCGTGATCCGATGCTTACATAGATACTCCCACAAAAGAGGGTGGACTAGACGTGATGGCCATTGCCTTGAAAGAACTGCAGAAACTCCATTTCAGTAGTTTTTTCACTGCAAACAGCAGCTGGCAGTTTACCATCGATAACATGGGAGTTGAGCCAGAAGTTGGAAGCCAGCTATAGCGGTAACGGTCTTGCTCAGGGCGCTTCGCACAGCAAGACCTCTGTCTGGATCGCCCTCCTGCTCAGGGAGAGAATACATAAGAGCAGTTCAGCTGAGAAGGAATTTAGTCCCAACGAAAAGTATCTCATCGAATCCACTACATGAGAGAAAGGGGATCGCATCCCTATGGGATGCAAGCGTAATGAGGTCGTTAGCCAATTCTACAGAAATGCCGGGCGGCACATTGGCATAGAATCAAACAACATGTTCAGTTCGTTACCCATACACACATACGCAGAACGGATAAAATCATTTCTTATATTTTTACGATTTGGACGATTCATATCTTACACATTGGGGTAGAGAAGAAAACGTGGAAGCAATCTGGCAAAATCGTGTTGTAGTATTTGATTGATGACAACACGTAAACATGCGGTCATAGTGTGTCCTTTTGTATATCGAACTGTCAACTACACTGTCCAAAACGACTTATAAAAATAAAATGATTTAATGAAGTCAACAAATATTTTTAATACGGTTGAAACATTTTTTGGTATCAACTATGTATACAAAAATATCTGTATAAATGCCAATGTAAAAACAAATTTTTGCAGATCGTCTATAAACCAAATATACATTTTCCCAAAAACATAATAAAGCGTAACCTCAATTCGCAGTTATAATATCGGCACAACAAAAACGACTTTAATATCCTCCAGGATCAAAATAGTAGCTGGTTATTACCCATCTCTATTTCGCCATCGATTTTCGTAACAACAGCAGCAAGAGACCTTTTGAAAAGAACATCGGGGGATGAATATCTCGATTTTGGGAGTACCGAGTTGGAGAGGGTTTACGTTTTTCTGGTAAAAGGGACCCGAACGGTTGGCGGGATAAAGATATGATCATTTTATAGGCAATTCTATAACGCCCTTCGCTACAGTGGAAGTGAACGATATTTGAAAATCCAATAATTGAACAAAAGTAAATAAAGCCCAAGAAGATTTTTATTGGAAATGCGAGAAATCTACATATATGTCAGAATAAAATTGATAATTAGGGTTCAAATCGTATATCGACGTATTCATAATCCTATTTTAGCGGAGTGATAGTGCTGATAATTTAACTAAGATTGTAATTGGAATAAAACTGTATTATTTGTTTAGAAATAATAGAAAACATAGAATATGCGCTTGGAAAAGTTTTTTCGTTTTTTACTTAAATATTTTATTTCTGTCATTTAAAATGTTTTAACTACATATGACATCATAAATATAATCCACCATTTCTACTCAGAATTATATAAAACAAAAAAGGAACCACCAGAAGAAATTAAAACCAACCCAAAGCTAAAATAAAAAATGTCCAAAGCTACAGCCAGAAATCAGCAAATCAGAAATAAAGAAGGCATTGAAAGAAATGTAGAAAGTAAAGAGTGATTGTAGAATATAAAAACCATATTGGGCTTTGGCAAGGCATGTAATTGACAAAGATGATATCATGGATTTTGATAACATTAAAATTTTGTGTAATGAAGGTAATACATTCAAAAGGACCTTTTTAGAAATGGCGTGTATTAACAGAGGTGATAATATTTTAAACATTGTTACATGTTTTCTTGTATCTGTGAATAATAAATAAATCTTCTTTTTCTTATTAAAAATATTTTAACAAAATTTTCATGTTGGCAATATAATTGTCAAAAACAAATTAAACTACAAACTAATTTTCCCTCGAAGTTGACATTCATGACATTAAGAGCTATTTGTACTATTTCTCTTGTTTGTCATTCTAATTATATATATATATATATATATATATATATATATATATATATATATATATGTATATATATATATATATTATATATTGTTATGCTATGTAAAATTGAAAATAATATTGGTTTGCTCTTAATATATTCAAAGTACAAAAATATAATAATTCAACTAATAAACTATAAAAGATATTTCGAAGAAATGAAAGTCCATTATCCTGGATTACCTGTAGTAAACAAAATTTAAAGATATGCATAAATTATTTTCTTTGTAAAATATATTGAGTGACGTGAGTGAGCTTAGTGAAATCGTGAACAATGCGAGCGGGTTTTCCAAATAGAATTGTACGTCGATATACAGTGAATAAGACAATAGAATAGTAATATTTAGAAAATATATTTCTCCGTTAGTTCTTAAGAATTTGTAGAAACTGATTAGTAAGTTAATAGTTTTTAGGAAATTTATAATTGTAGGTAAAATTGTTGTTTGTTATCTAAATGGTAGATGGGCATAAGTGTGACAAGCTTTGATTGGAGGAGATTGAAAAAAGTGGGATAGGTATGTAGGAATGAGAGTGTAGCTAGATTTTTGAGGGAGAAAAGATAATCAGTTGTTTTCCAAGGGTGCAAGGCGAACAGTCGTTGTTCTCTGGTGGTTCCCCAGAGGTAGTAAGCAGTAGAAGTGAATGTTTGTGAGTTTTCGTGGAGTAAGTGTATCTGACAGAAGCTGATCCAGTAAAATATTGTAAGTTATATTTTTCTACTTATATTCCAAGAGTCACTGTTCAGGCCAGAACGAGAGATTCAGTTTATCGAGATGAGAAGAGGCTAGCATCATTTGAACGATACATGCATTTGAAGGAAATCATTAAAGACGATAGGCTCGCAACAATTTGTTGTAAGATTGCTGATTACCTAGGGGACTGCTAAGAATAGATAGTGTAGGCTACAAGGAACAAGGATTTGGACAACTCATCATCAGAGAGATAGTTTTACTAGTCGGCAGTTTTTCTTTATTAACAACACAATTTTTTTAACAATTGCTTTAGAAAAGATAGGAATATTTTGATCAGGAGATTTGGAACAATTTTGATCTGAAATTTTAATTTATATTGTATATACCATTAATTTTTTGAAGGTTCACGTACGTAGAACAAAACTTTGATAATCATTATATGAGATATTTTTTTTGAAGATATTTGAGTGTGAATTTTATTTCAATATATTATATAATGTTGTATCATATATGTTTTTTTATTATTCCGGTATTCTTTGGATCATACCTATCATATGTAAATTATAGATACTGAAGCACGAGTATAACCCTGAGATAAGAAAATTAAATAGTGTCATAGAATCATAATTGTATCATTTAAATAAGTTAAATTAATTAATTAATTAGCTAATTAATTGCTTGGCGCACCTCAGACTTTTAATATCACATTAATATATATACATATATATGTATTATATAGCATCTTAGCTTTTATTAAATATTTAATTGAGAGATCGAATTATCTGACATAAAATCGAAAACCAGCAAATTTTTTGTAGAATTAAATCTGGCATTCAGGCGGCAGCCGTAACACATTTTCAATCCACATAAAGCACACGAGAAACCACGAGAAAGTAGTCGGCAAGTGACAAACTCTCTTTACGATTTCTGATCTTCTCGGGGCGCCTCTGACATCCCCGACTCACAGTCGTAGGTCGCGGTAAATAGGTCAAGACCATATCCGGGATATGTTTGCAACCCTTGAAAATCCAGACCTGCTCTAGAACGATAAAATCACAAGGGCACGTAAGCCGAAAAATATTTTCAATAGAGCTATATCACTCGAAAGATTAGAGATTATAGAAGTGAGGGATATACCGTGCGAAAAGGCGCATAAAAGTGATAATGAGGCATATTGGGAGGATATCGAAGTATGAATAGAAACACCGTCTGTAGGACAGGATATATAGTCCGATTTATCTGGACGTAAAAGAGTTTTCGAGAGATATGTCAAATAAGTTTTCCTTTTCATAAAAAGGGAATCAATGTAGAAAGTGGAATATTTTGTTCATATAACGAAAAATGAATGTCCGTTCCTTAAAGTTTTAAACAAAGAATATGATTAATAAATGCAGACCAAATAGTATTCCTGTGATTGTACAAAAAATAGTTTGTTAATATATCATACATTAATTAAATGGTCAAAGGTCCATGATAAATTATACAAAGTATATCAGTAATATCAATAATTTATAAATGTTAATAACTCTCTTTTTTCATTACGTCATTAATATAGCTGCTTGAAATTATGGCAATTAATGAGTTATTAAAGTGTGCTAAATATTACCTAGATAGAGCAAATAGTTTTTTAATCGATTCTTTAAAGCTTCAGTTTTAGGATATATTAGAAAAACTTCAACATTTTATTAAATTTTTTATTAAAAAGAGTTTGAAAAACGGCTGACTTTTTAGCTTATGCACATTTATAATAACGTTGATATTGATTATGCTACACGCTTATATGTAGGCTCAATCAAAAGCTGGTGAAAAATCACACTTTCGAAAAAAATAGAACCTTCTATGACCAACAAGAACCAAGATAGCATTTTATACTTAAAATCATACTTATATTGCTTAACGTTAAGAGCTCAAAAATTGAAAGGATTCTAAATGAAGATCTAAATTTTGTGATACAAGGAGTCAATAACATTCCAAATATTCTTGGTCCAAACATTCAAGCTGTCGCCATAAGAACGTAAGACAAATTAAATAGTACGTATAACTATCCTTTATATGGATAAAAATGACATTTTGATTTGTCATTTAAAAATGACAAATCCCCGGGACTAGACAATATTGATGCAGAACTGATTTAAAAAGGAGGGCATGAACTTAGAACTAAAATACACCAATTAATGAAAGAAGCCTGGGAACAAGAAATAATGCCAAAAGAATGGAGTGGCTGTATTATCGTGCCAATACATAAAAAAGGCAGAAAGGATACATGTGACAACTACAGGGGAATCTCACTAATCGGTACTACATATAAGATATTAGCTTCAGTTTACTAAAACGATTACTGCCATACACAGAGGAAATTATTGGCGATTACCAATGCGGCTTTAGGCCTGGAAGATCAACAATCGACCAAATATTTACTATCAGACAAATGCTAGAAAAGTATTGGGAATATAATAAAGAAGTACACCAGATCTTCATAGATTTCAAACAAGCATATAATTCCATAGATCGCTTAAAACTGTGGAGTGCAATGATGGAGTTAGGCGTACCAAAGAAGCTGACCATGATTGCGCGAATGTGTGTCAACAATTCCTTTGCACAAATTAGAATAGGAGGCAAAACTTCAAAGGCTTTCGGCATAAGCACCGGGCTCAGACAGGGAGACCCGCTGTTCCCATTACTATTTAACCTAGCATTGGAATACGCAATGCGAAAAATCTATACCAGAGTCAAACCAGACATAACTGCCAGAGGAGCAAAGATTATTCTCGCATTTGCAGATGATGTAGATGCAGTAGCACAGACAACACTGGAAGTTAAGGATATAGTATCGAACTTTGAAGAAGCAACACTAAGCGTAGGCCTGAAAATAAACGAAGAAAAAACTAAATACATGGTCGTATCAAAAAAGGAACGACAGCGAATAAGACAAAACATTACCATAAACGATCATAATTTTGAGGTGGTCAAAGAATTCAAATACCTAGGAGCAACAATTACCAGTGAAAACACAGGAGAACACGGAGAACGGAGGTTGAAATACGAATACTGGCGGGGAATAAACCATTCTTTGCCATTCAACATCTAATGAGGTCAAAGCTTCTCTCAAGGCATGCCAAAATCCAAATGTACAAAACCATAATACGACCAGCAGTGACATATGGAAGTGAAACATGGACATTGAGAAAGAAAGAAATCAATAAACTATTAGTATGGGAACGCAAAATCCTGCGAATTATATATGGTCCTTGCAGAGACAGCGTGACAAATGAATGGAGGAGCAGATACAACAATGAAATAGAGACTCTCTTCGGGAAAGGAAACATCGTAAGATACATAAAAGCGAACAGATTAAGATGGGCAGGCCACGTGGTACGGAGTGATGACAGACTGATTAGCAATGTGTTTTGGGAAAGACCAGATGGTAAAAGATCGACAGGAAGGCCTAGAAAAAGGTGGAAAGACGCAGTCAGGGAAGACCTGGAGAAGATGGAAGTAAGGCCATGGGAAATAATAGCACAGGATCGGAATCAATGGAAGGCAATAGTAAACGCGGCAAAAACTCACGAAGAGTTGTAAAAGCCAATGATGATGATGATAACTATCCTTTGGTGGTAAAGACGTAGTATCTCTTATCTTATAAAAATAGGAAGACTAAGATGGGCAGGACTAATATTGAGTAACGTGCAAGCATTTTTATATGAAAAATGCTATATAAGTATTTTTTGGAACGCTACTGCTTCGTTTAGGTTAGATATTACTGTTTGGAGATATTCTCGCCACTGCATTTGAAACCAGCAATATAATACTTAAGTGCGAAGAACATATGTACTTTTTAAGCTATGAAAAAGAATTCGTTGGTTGCCTTAATTGATCACTTAAGCTAAGCTACAATATAATTTAAAAAATACCTGCTGTATTTTGCGGTAAATGCAAAAATGTAGTAATATTTCGGTTGCTGTTAACATTTGCAAAAAATACTAGAAAACTCCACCGACAACATAAAATGACAAAGAATTTGAAATATAATACCGAGAATATGATTATAACTACAAAATTCTTATAGAAAGACATGTGGATAATAACATTTGAAAACGGGACACGCAAAATGAAAAGTTTTTCCTGATTTAAAATTAAGCACAAGACTTTAGATCTGGCAGAGGATTTAATAGTAGTTCATGCTTTAAATCATAATAATATAGCTAATAAGCGATATTTTTATTTACTGTAAAAATTACTGTTTGTTTTTTTAGTATGTAAGGTTTTTTTTGTATTAAACGGTAAGTTAATAACAATACAAGAAATTTGCTTCCTTGTTCAATGTATATGTTTTTATAACAATAACAAATTTTGTTTCCGTAATATAGTTATATTATCTTTGACAGTACAAATAAAATAATCAGTATAGCAGAATATGGCCATGTTATTGGGCAATAAAATTACAATGTAATCAGATTTTACCTAAAAAGTCATTGTCATTACTAATAAATAACCAAAGTGTTTTCCGGAGCCAGATGGAATTCCGAAAATTCGTATTTGGATTTTTGTAGAATACCGATTCTATTTGGTCAGGTAAAAATTATTCAAATGTTTTGTCGAAAGTATTTAACAATGGTTGAGACTTTCTTAATCATCGTCAGAACAATTTTATTCGATTTTCTGTTAAATTTAAGGACATTAAGAATTTGGTCGGGTTACTTTCTACAAGGATTAACCAACATTATTTCTCAGATGGATCGTCAGGCACTTATTGATAAAATCAAAGGCACGTCCTGTGAACCTACGAATCAACCAATACGCCACATTAGTGTAATGTCACGTGATCATTGACGTACAATTTTACCCAATACAAACCAAATGTTCTATGCTATGGCCACAATAAAACGGACATTTATTTAGTAAAATAACGTAAATTCAGAGAAGGAAGATTTACAGGCGCGAATAGCGCTACAATAACACAGGCTGACAAAATCTGACCAATATTCGGAACCAGAGATCAGAATATACTTTTCAGAAGATTTTGTGCGCTTAATCCGAATCTGAGCTCCAAATTGTTAAGTTGGATCTGGTTTCTAAGATATTTTGATCTAAAAGTGCAAAACTAGCAGTTTTTGGTGGTTTTTGAGGTTATGTAGAATCGTAATATAAGTTTTCTCCCATAAAATGTTAAAAACACCTTAAAGTATAAGTCTCAATCGTTTAAATGATATTTGAGTTTATTCAGATATCTTATTTTTTCGCTGTAATATCACTTTTTAAAAGTTCTTAGTTTTAAAAAACCTACAAACCACGGATATAATCAAAATTTCACCAATATTCGGACCCACAGATCAGAATATATTTTTCAGAAGGGTTTTGTGCTCTGGATGCGAATCTGACCTAAAAATTGCCTAATTGGGTAGGGTTTCTCAGATATCCTAACCTAAAAGTGCAAAAAGAACGGTTTTTGGCCAGTTTGAGGTTATGTAGTTCCCCCAGTGCGACAGAGAAAACTGACGTAAAGCAGTCCCCGTATCTTTTTCTGATGGGACGGATTTATCGACCACGTGATATTAATGAGTACAGTAGACTCCCGTAAGTTCGGCCTCGGTTTGTTCGGTCTCCGCTTAGTCCGACCGGCTCTCTGAGCACTAGTCACACACTTGTGCTCACTGACGCTCGCATCTGGCTGAGGGATGGCGACGCGTCAGTGATTCTTGTTTTCCTTACGATTTTTAGTGTTTATATAAACAGTAAACTTGTTACGAGTGTGGATAATAACTGTTTCGCGTCGTGCATTAAACTGCTTTAAAATGAATGAAACGAGTAAACGTACAAGTAAATGGAACAGAGACTACAAGCTCTTTAAAGGTTGGACAAAGGAGAATCCGTGCAAAGTATTTGCAGAGATTTAAACGTGGGCAAAAGTACAATTAACGACTTGCGACGCAATAGAAAAACTATCAAAGGCTTTTGTACACAGAGTGAAACTGAAAAAGTTCTACAAAAGTGTTGCATACTGAGAAAAGCAAAACACGAATAGGTGGAAGTTGCTCTGTGGTTGTGGTTCGTTCAAAAACGAAGACGAAGAACCCCATTAAGTGGACCAATCCTAAAAGAGAAGCCTATGATCTTGCACTCAAAGCTTCAACTGTCCTCAAGCGCGACTAGTACGCGCTCGAGACGCATCGCCCCACCCCTCATTTTTCCTATTGGTCCCTGACCTGGAAATCCCTAATAATCGCTACTTCAGCATGTATAAAAATAGGCGATTTTCAGGTCAACGAGGTCAGTCCTTCACGGGCTCTCCGAGAGCTTAGTGCTCTCGGGGCTCTGCTTCCTTTTTAGCTTTCCATACTCTGTGGCTGAGTATTTTATTCTACTACAATTTAGTGTTTTATTTCAACTTTATTTTAACTTAATATTGTTCATGTAAGAAATAACTTGCCTTTTTCAAGGCAAGTCACCAAAGAAGACAACCTGATGGTTTATTTCAACGGAGAATCTTCGTCGTGTAAGAAATAACTCGTCTTTTTCAAGACGAGTCATCAGATGAGAAAAAGTTCATATCCTGAAAATGGACTTGGGTAGAGGTGCTTTCGTAGACGTTCTCGAAGCCTTCTACAGAGCACCCGGAGGCAATAGAAGGAGTTCAGACCGCTATTTGTTCCCCCGCGGTGACACAACCAGAAGAGGCGTTCTCGGCTTGTGAGGGATGTCTCTCCCAATGGAAAAAGAGACACAGGGTCCATTTTATTGGAGTTTGTGGCGAGAAGCTGTTAGCAGACCCATCAGCTGTCAAAAATTTTTCTGCAAAATTTTAAGAAATCATTGGTGACCAAAACTTGTGTCCAGAGCAAATCTACAACATCGACGAAATTGGGTTAAATTTGAGACTTCTGCCCAGAAAAACTTTTGCCACCCCACAAGAAACATCTGCGGCAGGATTTAAAGTCAGCAAAGAGAGGATAACGGTCGCCTTGTGTTCAAATGCCTCGAGGACTCACAAGATATCCCTATTTGTCATTGGCACAGCAGCAAAACCGAGAGCGTTTAAGAACATGGAAACTCTACCAGTGTATTACCGATCGCAGCAATCAGCATGGATGGATACCTATTTGTTCAGGGAATGGTTTGTGTGCAAATTTGTTTCGAAAATGAAAAACCATTTAACAAAATTAAATCTGCCCATAAAAGTACTTCTTCTGCTTGACAACGCGTCTAAGCACCAGGAAAGTCTTCAGTGTGACGATGAAAAAGAAATTAAATTGCTGGTCCTGCCACCAATGTAACCAGTCTTCAATAGCCAGTCTTCAATAGATCAAGGGACATTGAGTGCTTCAAGAGAAAGTATCACCGAAAACTGCTTTCTGAAGTTCTTTCCAAACTGGAGGCTTAATATGAAGGATGTTGTGTACATGTCGGCCAAGACACGACGAAATATCACCGTCGACGTTTGTAAAGTCTTGGAAAAAACTTTGACCAAGTATAGAAGATAAGATTGACCAAGCAAACACATCAGCAGATCAGCCAAACAACATTCTTGTTAACGAACCTGTTGACAATGTAGCAATATTGCACGACCTTCAGCAACTACCGAGCTGTGATCTCATTATTGAAGAAAATGTTGAAAAGGAACTACACAACAAAGTTTTGAACGAAGATGAAATCGCCGAGTGTGTCATTCGCCAAGAAAATGAGAAGAGTGACGACACACATGCTACTGAGAATGAAGAGTAAGATGAAGAAAATAAAATAAGCCACGCTGAAGGCAAAGCAGCTACTGGCAAGTACCTACGTGGCAACTGGCAGCTACCTACGTCGATCAGCAAAAAGAAGCAAATGACATTGATGTAATGATTATTAAAAAGTGGCGTGACTTTGCACATCAAAAATCATTAGAACACAAAATTCAGAAAAAAATTACTTGACTTTTTTAAGTGTTTAAGAAGCCAAACCGCCAATGTGCAATAATATTTTTAAATTCTATTAGGCCCAGAGTTCTGTAAGTATTGTTTTATGGTATTTTTGTAACGGTATATCTTTTCATATGTGTTAAATATATGTCAGAGTATTCCTCTGTGTTGTCTTCTACTTACTGTACAAGTGTTTTGTTTTTGCTAGATCCATACAAACAATAAATGTGAACATTTTTTAGATAAGAATCTTTTAAGTTCGACCTAGAGTCCGGTCCCGAGGTAGCCGAACTTACGAGAGTCTACTGTAATGAGGTCATATGGTTGATAAATCCGGAGGGATTAGAAAAAGATGCTTTGTGTCGGTTTTCTGAGGAAACGCAACTGTATTGTAGCAGTCAATCTATTGTATATTATGTCTATGTCAAGCACCATTATTTTTAAACTTTTAAGTTAGGATATCTCAAAAACTAGAGCCAGTTCGACAATCGTACTCAGCACACCAAAAACCTTCGGAAAATATACTCTATTTGGGTCACACTCTTGTCAGCCTGTGTAATTGTTTAGAACACACCAAGAGCAGTAAGAATACTAAAAATTGAATTATGGATGAATTGATTACGGAAGTTCCAAAAATCTAACATACTTATGATGAAAATTACAAAAACATGGTTTGCAGCAATTTTACTCTTATATTGCTAAAAAGTAAAAATATCTCCTCGGATTCATGGACGGATTTAACAATAAACGATAAAAACAAAGACAACAAACATCATCTGTAGAAAGTTTATAGTTTAATTATATCATCGCCCAATTTCCTTAACTCTATCACACGCAACGTCAATAGCTTCAAAGAAAGGCAAAATTTAATAACACACTCACTAATAAATATACAAATCTCTACCAATAGTATCAAACATAAACCTTTATGAGCAAGTACGATGTTGCATAGGATGTTCAATATCGAAATCCTTTCCAATCAATATTAAAAACCAGCCACCTTGAATATTTAATACTCTTACTATAAATACTGGGCTAACTCAATTTGACCAACACATTAATAGCCATGCGATTAAGTATAATCTAGATATAATTCTCAATCAGCATTACGAGCATTGTTACAAAGTCTTAACAGATCCATCAATGTATGACAGAGGAGTAGGCGGTGCATTGGTTACACCAAACAATAGTACATAATCATTTCTTCTCGAATATATGTGCAGACTTTTTCCGCTGAGCTATACGCAATGCTCAAAGCTATCCAGCTAATCAATTCTAATTAAATTCCGTAAGTTATCGTAAGTGACTCACTAAGTCTCCTTCGAAGCCTTAAACAGATCTATCCCAAAGACCATCTTAAGAAACTTCTGAAGGCTGAAGAAAACTCTAGACGAATCAGATTTGCCAATGCCAATGTGGGATACCATCGCAGACAACGAGAGAGCTGACCAATGCGCGAGTAAAATTGCTATAGTGCCGATAGAGAAAAAGCCGAGTATCGAAATACCGCGAGTGATGTAATAATATATTACTTTATGGGGCGGAGAAGCATGACTTTTCTTGACGCGCCCGATATTACACGCCGAACGAAGTGAGGCGCGTAATAGAGGCAAGTCAAGAAAAGTCGCTTCTTTGCCGAATAAAGTATACTATTTTTTCTTCAAACGTAGCAATTTTCAACCATAAATAGTACAATTCATACGCTATTTTAACTCGAAATTAACTGTGACAACTATCAAAGTCGTCTAGATGTTAGAAATTAAAATAATTAAGTCGTGGGTGGGACTTGCGTCTCCCTGGTTACAGTTGTTTGCAATGATTAAAGACAGCTTATTGTTGTTGCAACCGCAAGCGCAAATTTAGTGAGAAAATGGAAAACCTAAACGAAATTGAGTCCGCGGCTAATGATGCAGTAGCACGTTTGGGGCCCTCCAAGTCCGGAATAAAGTATCGGTTAGCGTACAAGCACTTCCAAGAGTGGTGCGATACAAGAGGAGTACGGCAAGTTACCGAAGACGTTTTACTGACATATTTTAATAAAATGAAAAATGAAAATAAATGGAAATCTTCTACAATGTGGTCACGATACTCTATGATAAAATCAGTTAGTTATTAGAAAAGATGTGGATATAAGCAAATTTTTAAAGTTACGTGCCTTTCTGAAAAAAACAAGCGAAGGATAAAAGACGAGTTTGATAAAGTTTTGTTTGAAGCAATAAAGAAAATGTAATAATTATCAAAATCCCAGACAGTAAAACACGACAAATTAGATCTTTTACGATAATTGGTCAAAACTACATTAAACTGTATAAAAAGTATGCATCACTGCGGCCTGAAAATTTCACAGGAAACCGATTTTTTATCAAGTACCAAAATGGAAAGTGTTACCGAAGCGTCATGGGAATACATTCGATCAGCGCAGTAGCCCAAAAAGTAGCTAGTTATTTAAATTTAAACGATGCAAACGCATACACGGGTCATTCTTTACGACGAACTTCAGCAACACTTTTAATTGATGGAGGCGGAAATCTAGAATGCCTCAAACAACATGGGGGCTGGAAATCAAACACGGTTGCCGAAAGATATATAGAGGATTCAATAAGAAATAAGAACGATAATTCTCAAAAAATTTTAAACCCTCATGATTCGCCAACATCGGGAATGATTGCTGAAAGTTGTTCTCGACCATAAGTATCATCAACAATTACCAACGCGTATCAAGAGTCGGGAACATTTTTGCACGGTTTCAATTTTGAAAATGCCTGATTAACTAATTGTACTTTTAATATTACTATAAATAAAAATGATGTTTAATTGTTGTTAATGACATTTGTATTGTTGCTTTGTGACATGCTTCATATTGTTGCCATGACAACATTTTTTCCTCCGCCGTAAAGAAATGGGAAAAAAACTGCTGCCGGCGGAGACATCAAACTTTGACAGGATCAAGTTAGATAAGTAATGTCATCATTATTTGACGTTTGAAGAAAAAAGCTTATGTTAACAATCGAATTTAATGCAAGTGGAAAAACGAATGGCAATCGTCTTAAACGTTATTGAAGCAAATTAAATATGGCATTACAGCTTGGTATTCCTCAACTCGAAACAGAAGAGAACAGTAACTGTTCAACTACGAATTGGACGCATAAAAGCTACTCATACTATACTCATTCTCTAAAAGTGACCCAACTATATGTGAAACATGTAATGTATAAGTTACTGTTGCCATTATACACTAACATACCTAACAGTATAAATAATTAATTGGGCACAAATTTTCCAACGTATAATGTCATTTTTTTTAATCTGTTTAATAAATTAATAATTATTTTAAATATTTTATTAGTTATAAAGCTAAGTTAGTTTTGTATTCTGTAGCTGCAGCTAATAACCATTATGGTGGATGCGGCTGTATTTTCTAAATTAATAAAAAAGTAGTACATAAGTTACTTACATTGTTGCAAAGCAAAAGTATAAACGATAGTTACCTGTAACAATAAAATACGAATTAGTAAAAATTGCAAATTAATTACATGGTTTCATTTTAATATTAACTTGCAATATTTTAATATATAACACTAGAGGTTAAGATATTATATTATATGTTTGAATGAGAAATGCGTGAGAGAATGAAAATAATGAACAAATAGATGGAGATTAAGAACTTCTTATTGACCCTTTTGACACGAACAAGTCCATCGTACATATTGTATACCCTTGTAACCTTACTGTTTAGGCGATGAGAACGACTGGAAAACATATGAGGAACTCATTAAATTGAAAGTAGGTATGATACAGAGTCAAATGCCAACAGTGGAAAACCATACTGGTGGAGTGCGGACATCGAAGAACTCAGAGATGAATACATAGCCATGCGGAGAATGATAACGAGGGTAAGGGGTAGAGCAGGGATAAACTTTGTTGTCGATGAGCAAATCCAGCAAATCGATATAGAATACCCCACACGAAAGAGAGAATTCTACAGAAAAATGCATACAGAAAAAAGAACACAGTGGAAATAACTGTGTGACAAGCTGGAAAAAGTTCCATGCGTATCCCTCATACAAAATGCCACTAGACAAAAAGCTTGAGGTAACAGGAGAGCTTTTTCCGTCCAGCAGATGGCATGGAGTGTGAAGGGACGAGGGAAATGAGCGGGCCGTACGCTTTACCGCCCGAAGCGGTAAAGGGACTAGGATGCGCGGAACCTGCGTGGCTTTTGTTTTTCGAGCAAATGAATGCATTGCTTCAAGCACAGACATTTCCTAAGGTTCGAATGACATCAAGGTTAGTACTGCTTCCCAAAACTGGGAAGAAATATCCCCACATATGCCTCCTGCCATGCATTGGAAAGTTGTACAAGAGGATGCTGCGTGGACGGATCGACGACATCATTGAGAGATCAGGAGACAATTCGAATTCTTCAAAGGGAAGAGCACAATTGACGCAATTTTGAGGGTAATGGTGGCATTGCACAACATTGGGGATGAACAGCTCCGCTACTCTTCTATGTTAGAAATGCATTTAACACTCTGCAGTGAAAAGAGGTGATACGAGCATTGGAAGAGAAGGAGTGTTCTAACTCTATCTGATAAATGTGATGATAGAAGATTTCCGAGAGAAAGATCATGGTTGAGAAGGGCGCTTTCCTTGACGTAACGGCTAAAGGATAGGTCTAGAGTCCGACGCTACTGAACTTGGCATATGACGGGGTCATGAACTGCGAATATGGAGA
The DNA here is from genome assembly GCA_918026665.1 of Diabrotica balteata. Classification (NCBI taxonomy): domain Eukaryota; kingdom Metazoa; phylum Arthropoda; class Insecta; order Coleoptera; family Chrysomelidae; genus Diabrotica; species Diabrotica balteata. The sequence continues at coordinate 14,091,614 of OU898280.1, read as the reverse complement.
AGGTATATAACCTCTTTCGCTTTTGCGGATGATCTCGCTGTGCTGATAGTAACGCGGACCGAGTCGGATCTCAGATTTCGGGTTTATTTATTATTTATTTAGCGTATGGATAATTACAATACGATAAAAGTAGTATTTAGAATCCGATTTCGGGTAAGACATACGGGCAACGTTGTGAAGGATTGAATGACAAATCACGAACTAGAACTCGCAGCAAAGAAGACTGAAGCCATCATCCTAAAGAAAAACGGAAAAGACAAGAGATGGAACTCCAATATGCAGGGTACAGCTAAGTATAAAATATGATCATTCAGAAAAACCCAAGTTTTTTTGAAAAAATTTAATTTTAGTTATAAAAAATCTCATTATTAGTAATTACTTAAGATGTACCTTTCTTTCCTTTTATACTTTTAAACATAACGTGCAGAATCGCTAGAGTTTTGCACTAATAGAGACGAAAAGCAATATTAAGTGAACTTATGCAGTAAAACTGTCAGCTACAAAATCTCAGAAGTTGCAGAATATAGTCAGCTTATTGCCACTATTTTAGTGGTGAACTATAAAAGGTTATCTCTATCCGATATGGATACATCTATATTTTTTTACTATAACAACTACGCCATTTATATTTTGTGTCATGTCTCACCCCCAGAAACATATTAGCCCAGGGAAAATAAGCATTTTTTGTGACACTCGTCCGGCCAGGCAAACGACAGTTGTTTTGAGGAGTATGGACCTCTATAACAAGAACCCATATGTTTCCTGCAGTCAATTTTTTGGACTTAATCAGTTAGGATTTGAGGAAATTAGGTTTTTGCCACCTTTGGTTACAAAGTTATTCTAATCGTTTATCCAGGGAGGTTATTCGTCAGGGATATGTTATCTCACCAAAGCTATTCACACTTGGACTTAAAGACGTGTTCAAACATTAACTAGGCAGATAAGGGAGTCAATGTTAATGGAAGAAAACTGAGTCATTTAATATTGTTCTGAGGCTATTGTCTTGTGGCATTGTAAATTAATTACTATTTAACTGGGAATAACCACAATTAAAGATAAAAATACGTTTATTGACGTTTCAATTTCCACTTCGAAAATCGTTTTCAAAATACAAACAGTAAATTAAACAAATTTTGTTTTTTGTTACATAGTGAAAAATTCTTCTAATAATTTAATTTTATCTGACTCATTTATGTTGACAATTCAGACATACATTATGCATTTTAAAGTAGACGACTTTAAAATGATATTGCCAATATTGTTGAGTTGCGCTCCTGGGACGACTTTACTTATAAGATAGTTCATTCGATTACATGAAATCAACTTTAACTTGAGAATATCCGTCAGAAAAAATCATAGCATGTAATTCGTCTTTAAAAAGACAAACACATGACATGATGACAGTAAAATTCTCCTGTTAGTGATTCTATAGTAAATTATGAGGGAAAAACCAGGAAAAAAACCTCATAATACTATCCCGACATTGTAAGTATTTGTTCGTGAATTTAGTTTACCTTCAACAAACATCAAAATTCTGATTTTATATGTTACGTTATTTAAAAAACATAAATGATGTATCCTCTAAGTTGGATTACTTAAGGCCGAAGAAGAATCGTTTGTAAGCAAAAAATCGACATGTTTTTGCCGAATTATTTTATTATAGTAATATTAGAATAATTCTTCTTCTTTCAGAAGCTATCCATATTATTAATATAACTATATAATTTTCTGACTTCTATTGTTGCAAAAAAATTTAATTTGGGATAAACAAATTACTTAAATATCTTATAAGAATAATCAAAGAGAGGAAAATGCAGTACTTGGGTCATGTGTTGAGAGGCGAAAAATATGAATTACATCAAGTTATACTGGAAGGAAAAGTACAGGGCAAAAGATCAGTAGGAAGACGCCAGAACTCATGGCTGAAAGACCTAAGGAGATGATTCGACCGCTCATCCACAGAAATCTTTCGAGCAGCAGTTTCCAAAACCACAATTGCCATTTGGATCGCCAACCTTCGAAAGGAGATGGCGCCATGAGAAGAAGAAGAAATATCTTTTAAACTATTTGACCGATCGACGTAAAATTTTGATCGTATTTTAACCATTAGAAGACCCAAATAATACCCAAAGAAAACCCCAGGAATCGATGAAATCTGTTCGGAAATATATAAAAAAGGTGGTGATCAACTTTTTGCAGCAATCCATAAACTAATAGTACTTATATGGCAGAATGAATTGGTACCTCAAAAGTGGCTAAAGGAAATAATATGTCCATTGCATAAAATGGATGATCAAGTAGAGTGTAAGAAGTATAGACGCCTTACTCTGTTACCATCTGCTTATAAAATTTTCGGCAATGTATTGTTTTAAAGACTTCATTTTACAAAGGCTATTGTTGGTCAATATCAATGCGCATTTACTGCTGGAAAGTCAACTATAGATCAAATTCAAGCACATAGGCAGATTCTAGAAAAGTCACTAGAATATAACATAGATACACACCATCTCTTCGTCGACTTCAAAGCAGCCTAAGAGTGTGAAAAGAACTGCATTATATAATGCAATGACAGACCTTGAGATCCCAGCTAAGTTAGATCAGTTGACCCAGTTAACCATGCAAAACGTAAGCTCATGCGCTAGAGAAAACTATACGTTCTTTCACCTTACAAGTCCTACTTCAGAGATGCCGCGATGTCAGTTGTGATGTCTATATTTGTTTTATTGACTACGCCAAGGCATTTGACCGTTGTCAGCACCACAAGATGGTCACCGCACTACAAAGAGTAGGATTGGATGAGAAGGACATTCGGATCATCATGAATTTATACTGGAACCAGCGTGCTCAAGTCAAGGTCGAAGACCAGCTGACCGCCCAAGTGAAGATCATGCGAGTAGTAAGGCAAGGATGTGTGCTATCGCCGACTCTTTTCAATATATACTCTGAGGAGATTTTTAATGAAGCCCTCACAAACCTAGACATGAGAATCCGAGTGAACGGTGAATACATCAATAATATCCGCTACGCCGATGACACTGTGTTACTAGCAACCAGCCTAAACGATCTGCAGGCCTTACTAGACCGACTGCGAACTGTGAGCGTAACATACGGACTGAACCTCAATATTAAGAAAACTAAATTCATGGTAGTCAGCCGTACAAATTTAGATCCCGGGGCACGGGATTTAGATTAATGGCAGGTAGCGAAGAGATCCAGAGAGTCGACAGATACACTTACCTCGGAACTACCCTCAACGTACAATGTGACTACGCTCAACAGATTAGATCCAGAATTGAAATGGCACGGTCTACATTTATTAAGTTGAGATCCTTGCTGTGCTGCAGTGATCTCAGTTTGGGAACCAAGATGCGGATAGTGAGGTGCTACGTTCTTCCAGTGTTACTATATGGAGTTGAAGCCTGGACACTGACGCAAGCCACGGAAAAACGAATCGAAGCCTTCGAGATGTGGATATACAGAAGGATACTAAAAATATTTTATGTGGACCATGTCACCAACGTTGAGGTCCTACAGCGCATGACAAAAGAAAAAGAAGTGCTTAATTTAATTAAACAACGTAAGTTTAAGTACCTCGGCCACGTGATGCGGAACGAAGAAAAATATCGAATTCTTCAACTCGTTATGCAGGGTAAAGTATTTGGCAGAAGAGGACCGGGACGCCGTCATATCTCGTGGTTGAAAAATCTCCGACAATGGTTTGGGATGACCTCAGCGTAGCTGTTTCGCAGAGCAGTCAACAAAATCATGATAGCCTTGATGATCGCCAACATCCGGCATGAGTTATGCACCGATCCAGATATTATGAAATTCGTTAAAGTGCAAAAACTTAGATGGACTGGACACATTGCTAGGATGTCAGATCACGAATACACGAATAGATTAAGATTTTCAAAAACAGAGGGCACAAGAAGTAGAGCACAAACACGAAAGAGATGAATTGATGATGTGGGAGAAGACCTACAGGTTCTAAGGGTCAGAAGATGGAGGGAAGTTGCCATTAATCCACAGGAGTGGCGAATTCTTTGTGAGCAGGCCAAGATCCACAAAGGATTGTCGAGCTACTTATGAATGATGATGAAAATGATAACAAATTGAATAAGACCTAAGATAATTTTTTATCAACTTATGGATGACAGAGATCAGAACTCGGATGAGACCTGTGTCCAGGGGTAGATGAATATAAGATGAAAAGATAAGAAAAAAGGCAGACAAGCATTAATCTAGTAATTCCGACGTTATTAGTTTTGTCTAATGTTAAAAAATTTAAACTGAAAGTGGAAATAAAAAAGTGACGAGTTAAAGTCGGTGAAAATACGATAATAAAGTTTTATAGCCTCTCACCTTCATGGAATTTAAATAAAAACAAGCCCAAACCATAAAACTTACCCGATATGCGAAAGAAATTTCTCCTAAGAGTAAACGGAAACTTCTTTTTCAGATACATCTACATCCATCACAAAACATATTTTTTACTCATAATATTTTAAACGCACTAGCACAGAAAAATCAAGTTAAAACAAGAACATGTAACGACAGTCTGGATAACGTTTAAAATTATATTACTCAAGTGCATGCATAACAAATTAGGTTTTCGGCGTGAACGGTGAAAATTAGTATTAAATCGTTCCTTATCTACTTTTTAATTGATTTCGCCTTGAAAATGAAAATTTTAGTACAATTAGTAAGGCACACAGTACTGCTTACGTATTTAATGGTACATACCAGATATTTAAGGTATGATATACGTAATAAAGATAAATGTGCACGAAAAAAAAATATAAAATAAGCTGCTGCAATATTAAATCGTGGACAAAAGGAGATCCAGATATACTGGTAGAAATGACACAATCACAAAATCTTTTATATATACAGAGTGGCCCAAAAGTCTGGAAACGGCCAATTATCTCGTAAATTGCTAGTTATAATTGTACAAAATTTGAGGTACACCTATTTTACGATATCAGCTAATAAACGAATACACAAGGATTACAAAATCGACATCTACTAGGATTGACCTAGTACTTACAAATCAAAAAGACATTTGTTGCAAGGTGCTCCCAACTCCAACTGATTACAGATCATTCGATAATTGTAGCTGATCTGGGTAGAAACAATGAGACGACACTTACAAAAACCTATAGAAAGTACAATATAATTAATGTGACAGGATTTCAAATGAAACTTATGGATATGCAGTGGCCGTCAAGTTCCTCTATAGATGTAAGTAACAATGCTGATATTCTAATAACTAATGTATTGTCTGCACTCGATCAGTTTGCTCCAGAAAAGTCTATTAATACGAAGGATGTTTGGGGAAATAAATTATGGTGGAATGAAGACATTGCGAATGAAATTAAAAAAAGAGATCAATATTACAAAAAGGCTATATTTACTAAAACTGATACTGACTGGGATGATTTCAAACAACAAAGAAATAGAGTCGTAGCATTAATCAGAATTACCAAACAAAATTATTATCAGGAAAAAATAGATGATTGTAAGAACGACCCAACAAGAATGTGGAAAACATTAAAGGAGCTTGTAAATGGCAAAAAAACCATGAAGCTAAAAGTGAAATAATATTTGATGGTAGGGGGTTACTGGTAAAGAGATAAGTGAAAGATTTAATATATTTTTTCTAGACAGTCTAAAAAACATAGCAGACAGCATTATTTCAAACAAAACCCACCAAGAAATTTGTAGTTCAATAAATGTCGACTGCAAAATGGAAAAATTCAAAATGTTAGAAATGAAAGATTTAAAAAAACAAATGAAAGAAATGAAAAACAAAGAAAGTAATGTTGATGGTATTACAGTTCAAATTTTAAAGAGTTCCTTTGAAGTAATAGGCGACAAAATTTTGCATATTATAAATGGTAGTCTAGAAAGTGGCGTATTCCCAAGTAAATGGAAGAGAAGTCTGGTTGTACCAATTGAGAAGGTTCATGGAACTGTTAAGTGTGAGGAATTTCGACCCATAAATATGGTATCACCATACGAAAAACTGCTGGAATTATGTGTAAATGATCAAATAGTGGAGTACTTGGAAAGCAATAATGTGTTAACTAAATTCCAAGCAGGGTTTAGGAGAGGAAATTCCTGTGAGAGTGCAATGCAGACGGTTTTGTTTGACTGGAAGGGTGCGCTGGAGTGCGGGAAAATGATTGGTGTGGTTTTCTTAGACTTTAAACGTGCATTTGAAACCATAAACAGACAACTGCTATTGAGAAAGATGGAAAGGTATGGCTTTGGTGAAAAAATTATAAAGTGGTTTCAAGAATATTTGACTGATAGAACACAAGTGACAAAATATGGTGCCATTTCATCGGCTCAGAAGTCTCTGTATGGTGTGTCACAGGGAACTGTGTTAGGTACTACTCTTTTCATACTGTATATAAATGATATTGTTGATGTTGTTAAAAAGTGATATATGCAATAGGGGATAAGGTAGATGAAATAATCGATATAATAAATGAAGAGATATGTAATATATTAAAATGGCTCGATAATAATTCCTTAAGTTTTAATGTAACTAAAACAAAAATGATGCTTATAAAGAATAAAAATTTTAAATTAAATAACATAATAAAAGATGTAAAAATTAATAATATTGCTTTGGAGAGATGGTTAAGTATAAGTATTTGGGATGTATTATAGATGAAAATTTAAGTTTTGTTGAACATTTTAAGTTTGTTACAAACAAAATAGCAAAAAAAATCTATGCATTGGGAAAAATGTCAAAAAAATTAAGTTGCTGGTCTAGGTTGACCATATATAAATCGATTATTGCTCCCATCTCTATTTTTGCTCTACATTGCTGTTTTTAATGAATGCTTCTCAAATGGACGTACTGCAGAAAAAACAAAATAAAGCCTTAAGGATAATATTAGGATGTAGTGTATACACTAGTAGAACTGACATGCTAACAATGGCAAATGTTTTAAGTGTAAGACAGACAATTGTATGTAATAGTATGATTTTTGTTTATAAAATGTTAAATGGTCTGATACCTGTGCATTTGTGTAATAATTGTACCTTTGTTCGAGATGTACATGAACACAACATACGTTCTAGAAATAACTTTTATCTGAATAGGGTCAACACTAATTTTGGTCAGAACAATCTTTTTTATAGGGGATTAAAGCAATACAATGAATTACCGGAAAACATTAAGGCTTCTGGAAACTTAGCTCAATTTAAAAATTTATGTAAGATATATGTTAAGCAAAGCATTGTGATTTAATTTTAAGGGTATAAATTGATGTATCTATATGTATATTTTTCTAGCCATGTGCCATTAATAAAGATTATTCTTATACGGAGATTCCATATTTGATATTTGCAATATTGCCAGATTTGCCGTTTCTCTGATATTATTAGTAACTTTGGTTTTTCAAATGCATCACCCTGTATATTCAGTCATTATTAGAATCTTCTATTCAATACGAGTTCAACTATATGTAACACTTATGATTTTTTATAGTCTGGAAGGTCTTAAATACATAAAACAGAAGTCTGCCAACGCCTAATTGTTTCAATAAATTTTTTGATACTAATTATTTTCAACTACATTAAAACGTAACAATTAATAGTTTAGACCATTTTTTAAAAATAGTTACGTTATTAAGTGTTCAAAATGTGCTCAATTTGTGAGTTGACAGTACCCTAATCGATGGTAGAATGCGTCTACTACATTTCTCCATGATTGTCTAGAAATTATTTGAGATTAATCGATAATTCGTTGCCTTTGCTCTGTAAGACTTGGCTGGTTAAGTTTTGTAAACTAAATTTTTCAAGTATCCCTAATAAAAATAATCCTTAGGATTGAAATCGGGTGAACGTGGAGGCCATTCAATTCTACCTTGTCTACCAATTTATCGTACGGAAAATATCTCATCTAAATAACGCCGAACATTTACACCAACTATCTGACGTTAAATTTCCTTCGATAAGAAATGACAAAATTGACTAAGTACCTACTATACCTTTTTGTGGTCTGGTATGTTTTTCACGCATTCACTGTGAATTTCATACGAGTTCAACTATTCAATACGAGTTCAAAAATATATGTAACACTTATGATTGTATGTAGTCTGGAAGGTCTTAAATACATAAAACAGTGCAAAATATGTAGATTTTAATAAATTTAAATATTTAAATGTATAATGCTGTGATATTGACATTTGTTCACGATTTACATTATAAACGAAAACTGGCAGTAGCTGTGTTTCGAAAAGTTCTGCAATTTAAATTGCTTCTCTAAAATGCCGTTCTCTAAACCGTTCTCCTATTCATAAGGCGACGATACAAAAAGCTGTAAGGCCATTAGGTATTGTTAACATTATTGTTGATAGCATTATATTCTGGTGGTTCTTTCGATGTGTTTCTTCTTTCTTCCATTAAATCCAGTGTTGTTTGTTTCAATTTCGTTTTTCTCGTGTGAGACTATAACATGGTTTAATCTATAAGTTTCTTGTAGTCTAATCCCTTGTAAAACGACCGCTCGACTTATAATAAATAACATGCAGAGCTGGTTTTAAGGAAGCCCGCGATATGAGTGTCAAACTTATTTGCATCTTTTTAGGGTCCAAAAATTGATATTCTCAGCAAAATTCAGCTTGTTCGTATGATTTTTAAAGGTTCAGTGGCATTTTCGTCTCTAGACTATTAGTGACAATAAAGACGTACGTAATCACAATACTGTACTATTCATAGACAAATAGACTACTCTATATAAAAAATAAATATAATTTATTGTAGAACAAAAATTGCATATTCATTGTTACAATCCGTATTTTTCTTCAAGTCCTCGTAGTAAAACGTAGCTTATTCGGTAAAATGACTCCGCTACCTCACTGTAACTTCAGTTCGTAAATTGTTGAAGTTCGATCGAGATTTTTCTTCCAGATAACCCGAATTATCTGTGTTCTTTCCAAGACAGTTCGATTGAAGTTGTTCTGAAACATTTCGGATCCTTAGTTTACGTTTTCAAACAACTTTTACTTGGCGAATTCTTTCCTTTTCATCCGAAAACTTGTTCTTTTCTCGCTCGAGTGGTCTTCCAAAAGAGTCTTAATAATTTATTCAATAAAATATCCCAAATAAGGTCACGAAAATTGGGTTCAGACTAAGACTATATTAAGAAGAGTGATTAAATAATATCTTTATATGGCATTAAGCCACAGTTGACAATTTCATTTTTAACCATGTTTAAGATTTCTGTTTCCACTCCGGAAATCGTTTTTAAAAAAAGATTATTTTAAAATAATGAGATGTTATTATAACCAATAGTTGTTGTTAGGCAGTTATTGTTTTCCAATTTGACGGGTGACTTAGTTGCCCTTAATCTTGTAAGCAAATAGACATGCTTTTACTTGAAAATTGTGAGGGTGATGCTTGTACCCTCAGTATGGTATCAAATTCTGATTGTGTATTATTTATTTATTTATTTATTGGCGGGCTAAACCCCTTTTCAGTTTGTGTACAATATGTATAAAATACAGTAAGATACATAAGCTAGCTTACAACAGTTTTTTAACATGTTTTTTAAATGATGCAGTTGAAGTATTAAATAATTCTAAATCTAATTGGTAATGGTTCGCCGTACGTAACATCCTAGAAATAACTTCATTAAATCCATAATTAGTAGAATGGAAATCTACAAAAAACAGGTCAGAATTACTGGTTCTTCCCATAGGTATATTAAATGAGATTAAACCCAAAATTTCAGGACAATTAATAAATCCATTTAGAAGCTTATGTAAAAAATATAATTCGAATTCAGTTCTTCTTGTCTCTAATTTGTTCATTTTAAGTTGATTAAGAATATAACTGTAATTATAATCTCTACGTCTTAAACCCATTTTATAACCACATATCCTTAAAAATCTGTTTTGAACTTTTTCTAATTGAGTTTTCTGGGTATTATAAAAGGACACCATATAATAAAGCAGTATTCTATAATTGATCGCACTGGCGAACAGTATAATATTTTAAACGTAAAAACTGAAAAGTCCTTTGAATTTCTCTGGATAAATCCTAACATTTTAAGGGCATGTGAAGTTATGTCATTAATATGATCATTAAAGCTCAGTTTTCTATCCTGTGTTATACCCAAATCTCGTACCTGACGTATCTCTTGCAGAACAGTACCATTAAGTGTGTCATCATCATCATCATCATCACACAGCCAAATTTGTCCACTGTCGAACATAGGCCTCCTCAAGATGTCTCCACTCTTCTCTGTCCTGTGCAGCTGCGATCCAGTTTGTCACTATTCTTTTAATGTCGTCCGTCCATCTGGTAGGTGGTCTTCCACGATTTCGCTTGTCTGCCCTTGGCCGCCATTCTAAAATCTTCTTTGTCCATCTGTTGTCTCTCTGTCTTGCGACGTGTCCTGACCATTTCCACTTCAACTTCGTAATCCGTTTTATGACGTCTTCCACTCCAGTTCTTCGCCGTATCTCATCATTTCGTATTCGGTCTCTCAAGTTACGCCAAGCATAGATCTTTCTTATGAAAAACTTATTCAATATTATTTTGTGGTATAACAACTTAACACACTTGTAAAAAATTTAGATGTAGCTATCAGAACACCCCCTCCACTTTGCTTATTATAGTGTATTTTTATGTATGAGAGAGTAATAAAACAATAAATTATGTATGCAAATCCCTAAACTGTTGATACGGGTGACTCAATGAAAAACAGATATTTGTCAACAAGTTTACAGAAGTATATAGGAAAACAATTTTAAATTGAGTATGACCACCAGGTATAAAGGTTGGAGCAGAATAGAATACAATAGTTGTGAGGGTTACTAATCTCTAAATAAGGTTGCCAGTGTCGGAGTGATGGAGGTTAACAGGTACTAATGAATTTGCAAGAAATGTAAGATGTTTATTTTATTGGTTATATATAACCAATAAAAGTTTAATAAGTACCTACCTATTTGTAAAATAAAGTTTAATTCTTTAGATAAAATAAAACGTTTTATTTTATCTGAAATGAGTGCATTCCACGAAGTAAGGGTTTCAACAATCAAAATTTGGAAGTGCCGTGTAAACGCCGAAAAATTGGTCCTTTAACAGTTAATGAAAAAACATTAATATTTAATTGTTTTAAATCATTTACAGACAAACGTTTATGTGAAAGTGTTGATGAGACCGTTGAGTTAGTTAGCAGTACACTTGGTGTTGGGAAATCTACGATTTACAGAGTTATTAAAGAAGAGAAATGTGGTAGTTTTCAAATGCCACATAATGCTCCAGGGAAACCAAAATTTCAAATAGAATATCAATTTAAAGAAGGACTTCGACGGAAAGTGCATGAATTCTTCTTTAGACAAGAATTTCCAACATTGGATAAAGTTCTTGTCTCAGTTCGAGATGATAAGGATTACCCAGAAATGAGTCGAAGTACGTTATGGAAACTTTTAAAAGAAATAGGCTTCCGCTGGAAAAAGAATCCCAGAAAGTTTATTTTATTAGAAAGAAGCGATATTGTCATATGGAGAAGACATTTTCTAAGAACCATAAAGGAAATGAGAAACCAAAAAAGAAAAATATTTTATCTTGATGAAACATGGATCAACGAGGGTCATACACCAAATAAATTTTTGGCAGGATGAAACTGTTACAAGTCAAAGGCACGCTTTTGTAAATAACTTATCTACTGGTTTAAACCCACCATCAGGAAAGGGACGCAGGCTGATAATAGTACACATTGGCAGTTCAGAGGGTTTTGTTGAAGGTGGTTTATTAACTTTTGAATCAACTCGTACCGGTAACTACCATGAAGACATGAACGCTGATGTCTTTCAAGAATGGTTCGAACAAATACTAGATAGATCTTCTTCCTAAGAACTGTGTAATAGTAATGGATAATGCAAGTTATCACTCCAGACTTATAGAAGGACTGCCCACAACCAAGTGGTTAAAAAAAGACTTGCAGAATTGGCTGAGTTCAAAAAATATTACGTACCATCCCGGATCTATAAGAAAGGAACTTTATTCGTTGTGTGCCCTTCATAAAGAAAAATTTAAAAAATACGAAATTGATGAAATTGCCAAAAATCGTGGAATGACAGTACTTAGATCCCCACCATATCATTGTGAATTAAACCCGATTGAACTGGTATGGGCACAGATAAAGAGTGAATTTTCAAGAAAAAATACCACTTTTAAAATTCATTATGTTAAACAGTTGTTTTTGGAGGCCGTAAATAATGTAAAATCTGAAAACTGGGAAAAGGCAGTAAATCACACTATTAAAGAAGAGGAAAAAATGTGGAAGCTGGACAATATTACTGATAAAATGATCGAGCCAGTTATTATAAATCTTGGTTCTGAAAGTTCATCTTCTGAATCTGATTTGGATTTGTAACAAGTAGCTGTAAGTTTTATATTAATATTTTTATTCATCTATTTAACATACCTTAGAAGGTTTTAAAAACTCTTTTTCTCTTTTGTAGTTTTTAAAAATTAAAAAAAATGTGAATTTTTTAAAAGCCTTTTTAATGTAGGCCAGTCAGTTCTAATATAGTGTGTGATAAAAGAGGTCACTTTTGTTTACATACACATAACACTTTATAACACTGAAATAATTCATTTATTTTTTACAATTATTCAAAGTAATTTTTCAATTAATCTTGAGCACGCCCATGGAGTGGTCGGAGGTACCAGTTAAAATTATGCTAATTACTCTCTCGTTCATAAAAATAAACTATAGATGATTTCTATCGGCTCTAAAAATGCTGTCATTGGAAAGTCCCAACTCAGGATTATTAAAGTTAGAATTAAGCCAGGTTTCAACTAGTATAATTATATTATAATCAGAACAAGCAACCACTTGTTGTAAGTCGTTAAGTATTATGTACGATACCACACACAATTTTTGTTTTATTTGATAGATTATGTAGCTATTGAACAATCCTCGTAAGACAAAAAAAACACGAAAAATATGAAAGGAAGGAAGGTGACACGGGGAAAGATGGGAGATACAATTGAATAAAAACAAAGAACGAAGAATAACTTCCGACATGAGCCCACCACTAATGTGTCTTTTAGATAAAATTTCATTCATGGTACATAAATTCATACTTCTTACGTAAAAGATGCAAGATGCATCTGTTAAGAACAACATAAGAATGTGTGGCTGAAAATAGGGAAAAAGATGCAACTGACTAATTTAGTGGATTGTAATGACCTCGAAATCGATATTTAGAACGTATATTTACATTAGAATTCCACAAACGGCGGGTGGTAGTTCCGATATAAACCTTTTCTATAAAATATTTTACTGTAGTCATTACGATTCTAGATAAATATTTGGAGTTTAAAAATAATTTGAAACAAGTATTTATTTTTATCAATGGAAAGTTATCATAATAGAAAACAAATAGCAATGGAAAAATTTATATTGGAATAGATTTGAAATACTTATACAGTGTTGGCTTATTGCAAGACTAGTTTTATCAAAACTAGACCAACAGACTGTACGTATTAAACTGCGTCAACATACCACTTTGTTATTTATACCACGCAAGATGCGAAATTTTTGAGTTAGTCTATAGGTGGCATTACTAGAGATGAAATAATTGCTTTTTATGTTAGTACATCTCATGCTAAAGTAATAAATGCCAAATATTGTTAAAAAAAGAAACCCTACAAGGAAAATACAACGTCCAATTGAACTTAACATCAGAAGAGATTAGCCAATACTTTACGAATATAGCAGATATATCGAAATCAACAGAAAACTCTGAGCATGACATAAACTATTATCAAAAAGAGAAATCATACGATTTCTACCTGGCGAAATCGAATTCAAATATCAGCCACCGTGCTTCCTAAAACTTGCGAAGCAAACAGCTTGATGAATAAATCGGCAAGGGAATCTAAAATTGCACTCCAAATCCCGTTCATCATGGCCAATATTCGTAGTGAATTCGATTTCTGGTACTCCAAACGAAGTAAAGAAATAAAACACAATGACGGTATTAGATTTTGATTCGATACAGAGCAGCAACAAGCCGCATATACGTATTTTTCGACCTCTTTAGGTCTCCTCAGTACGGTATAGCCACTACTCCGTATCGAACCAAAATATTTTCCCGTCGTAGACCATAGTTATTAAAAATAACAATAACTAACAATAACTTAGTTATTTTTATTTACTAAATACTAACTTAGTTAGTATTTACTCAACTAACAATATCTTAGTTATTTTTAATAACTATGGTCTACGACGGGAAAATATTTTGGTTCGATACGGAGTAGTGGCTATACCGTACTGAGGAGACCTAAAGAGGTCGAAATACGTATAAGCGGCTTGTCGCTGCTCTGTATCGAATCAAAATCTAATACCGTCATTATGTTTTATTTCTTTACTTCGTTTGGAGTACCAGAAATCGAATTCACTACGAATATTGGCCATGATGAACGGCATTTGGAGTGCAATTTTAGATTCCCTTGCCGATTTATTCATCAAGCTGTTTGCTTCGTAAGTTTTAGGAAGCACGGTGGCTCATATTTGAATTCGATTTCGCCAGGTAGAAATCGTATGATTTCTCTTTTTGTTCTTAGATGGCGCCGCTAGCTCTCGCTTGTCGGATTATACCGTCATTGTGTGATAAACTATTATCTTGGCAGACTACCTATAAGGTCGAGTTCGTTCTTTATGGCCCCAATAGTAGCATCTGATGTGAAAGAATGCATACACAAATTTAAAAAATCCTCATGTATTTACTAACATGGTCCTAACAGTAAAATTATTAAGGTATCTCTAGATATAATTATTGAACCACTCACAATAATATTTAACAAATATATTAACGAGGGTTATTGGCCTGATGTAGTCGAAATATCAAAAGCAATTCCACTTCATAAAAAAGGACATAAAAATGCTCCAGACAATTACAGACCTATTCCCATAGTACCAGTAAGAAATAAAATTGTAGAAAATTATTCACATTTTCTACAATAGTTTATTTATTATTCTAATAATAATTATTATTCCACTAAATTGTCTTCTAAATTAAATTAAAGTCTATACGATCAGCACGACATCCCTTCTTCGTGCTGTTTCGTATCTTCGGCGCCTGTCAGAATTTTACATTAATCTATTCAAATCAACTACCCTTAATATCACTTCGTTTCTACCTTCTCAAATAGAAGGAAGTAAGTCAATTCATTTTTTCAGTTTCTCAAGTACAAACAAGATAGATCTGTTCTCGCGCTTCTCAAATAGAAGCAGTTTTTGAATAACTTATTTTATTAAATAGTTAATTAAACTAAATTCAGTGTTTGTGCATCAAATATGTAAGTACCTGAAATAATTTTTTCATACAGAAGATAATCTACGGTTTCGTGCCAACTTTTCATGAATGCCGGTCCGACAAATTACAGGGTTGCCGGATATTCAATAATCTACATATAAACTTTATTTTCATATAAACAGTTGTGCGTTTAAGATTAATTAATTTGTTGGCGATTCCGCTTTTTTATTTATTTTTGTAAATAATGTAATAAAAATATTTCTAGCTTTTATTCTTATTTTAATTATTTCATTTTCTATTTTACTACTCACTACATAATTACATATCCGCAAGTTTGCGACCTATGGGTCGCTGGTCCTTCGAGGTTTAATTTATTTTTTATCTACCAAATGTAGGAAGGTGAGATCATAATTTTTCAAATACTTATTTACTTTTAATTAATCGAACTAGCTACCTCATCCTTTCCCCTACAAAAATTTTTTAAATCTTAATTCAAGATCGTATAACAAATTCTTATCAATCTAAGATTTAGAAATTCCATTGTAAGCGTTAAGACTTTTCCGGTGAATACTCAGTTACTCAAGATAAATGAAATCCGTGCTGAGGCTTCAACTTGTATCAATCAAGAAATGAAGAAATTAACATCAGAAATGAAAAACACTGAGAATGTGACCATTATGTGGAGCAAAATCAAAGATTCTGTTATAAAAACACAGAAAGAAACTCTGCAAAAGAAAGCCGAAAACCTTGGATGACTCAAGAAATACTTAGATATTCGTGGAAAAAAGAAAAAAATATAGAAACAAAATCCAAATAAGTACAGAGAAAAACATAAATTAATAAGGAACAAAATAAAAGAGGCTAAGGAAAAGTGGATGATTGAAACATGCATCGAAGTGGAAGAATTGCAGAAAAAGCATGATCATTATAATTTACATAAAAAAGTGAAAACAATAAACCTATTAATAACCCAATTGAAATAAAATAAGTATGGACTAAATATATTGAAGATCTTTTCATGGACACAAAAACGGAAACAACACAAATTAATAACGAGGAAGCTCCAATAATATTAAAATCTGAAGTCCAACATGCTATAAACAACTCAAAATCTGACAGAGCCCCTGGACCAGATGAACTTCATATCGAGCTGATTAAACTTATAGACGAAGACAATTTAAGTGCAATAACTATACTATTTAACAACATTTTACAAATCTGGTGAGATGCCTACAGAATGGCTGCTATCGACCTTTAATCCGCTACCAAAAACAAAGAACCCCAAACACTGTAATAACTATAGCTTAATCAGCTTAATGTCACACTTATTAAAAATATTTTTAAAGATTATACATGCAAGAATATTTAGAAAGTGCGACGCGGATAATAGAGTAGTAGACAGTTTGGCTTTCGTAACGGCTTCGGAGCACGAAACACGAAGCAATAATAATTATGGGTGACTTTAACGCTAAAGTTGGACAGAAGATGACGCAGAGCATCACCGGAAAGTTTGGCTTGGGAAAGAGAAATCAAAGAGGTGAACGTCTAATAGAATTCTGCCAAGAAAATGACTTCACCATGACAAATACCTGGTTTCAACGTCCAGAAAGGCGTCTTTACACGTGAAAATCCCCTCAAGATGGACATCAAGGCATAATAGTACGGAACCAAATATACTACATCCTAATAAACCACCGATTTCGAAACAATATTAAAGATGTAAAAACTTACCCCGGCGCTGACATAAACTCAAATCACAATTTACTCTGCTCCAAAATACAAATTAAATGCTGGTATGATATTCAAAACTCGATTTTAGAGAACGTACAAGAGTCTTTGAAAACACCTACCATGTTGGCAAAAAATGAGTGGATGACACAAGAAATTCTAGACCTGATGCAAATATTATCGAATACCGTGAAATCAATAAACGCATAAAAAGAAAAATTAAGCAAGCCAAAGAATCCTGGCTTGAGAATTTATGTAAAGAAATAGAAGACCTCCAAAAAAAGCATGACAGTTTCAACCTCCACAAGAAACTTACAGATAAGTACTGCCGGAATTAGAAAACAGAAAAATGCTCACATACTTAAAAGCGCGGATGGAAAAATTTGTGATCACGAACAAGAGTGCAAAGAATGGGAGAGATACATCACTGACCTTTTTGACGATGCTTCTAGAGAAAATGCTCCAAATACTGCCTGTGACAACCAGTTAGACAGAGGTCCCAGTATACTGAATTCGGAAGTCAAAAAGGCAATACAGCAAGCCAAAAACAATAAAGCACCTAAACCAGATCAAATCCATGCTGAGCTTTTGGATGACCACTTTCTTAACCACTTTCTTCAACAAAATTTACAATGAAGGAAAAATACCAGATGATTGGTTAGAGTCACTGTTTATAACATTACCAAAGAAAAGCAGGACCACCAAATGCAGCGACTTTAGACTTATTAGTTTGATGAGTCACACACTGAAGATACTCTTACGAATTATACAAAACCGAGTATTCCTTATATGCAAAAGTAGGATGGGAAATAAGCAATTTGGATTTAGAAACGGTCTAGGAACTAGAGAGGCACTATTCTGTATGCGTGTTCTATTACAAAAAAGTTGTAAATTCCGAAAGAATGTTTATGTTTGTTTCATAAGACTGATAAAATACTTATATTACAATCAAGTAGCCTCTACCCTAATTGGAGACAGTACGACTGAAAAACTATCCATCAAACGTAGAGTACGGCAGGGTTGTGTTTTGTCACCACTCTTTTTAATCTGTTCTCTGAAGAAATCTTTAGGGAGGCTTTGAATGACAGACAAGAGGGAGTAAGACTAGGTGGAGAAGTAATCAACAATATTAGATACGCTGACGATACAGCCATTCTTGAAGAAAATTTACAAGATCTCCAAACATTACTAAATCTAGTCAGTAAAGCAAGTTATCGGAGAGGCCTTAAAATCAACAATTCAAAGACAAAATGGATGGCAGTTGGAAAGATCAATATAGATCAAGGTCTGATTTCCTTTAATGGAGAGGAGATCGAAAGGGTAAATCATTTCAAATACCTTGGCAGCTGGTTAAATGTAAATTGTGACTCTGATGAAGAGATAATAACCAGGATCGAAATATCACGTAAGGCTTTTATGACCTGGAAACCAGTTTTATGCAACAGAAACCTGTCGATGAATATTCGTAAGAAGGTCCTGAAATAATGTTATGTGTGGTCCATCCTATTGTATGGTTGTGAGACATGAACGTTAAAAACCACAATGCTAAACAAGTTAGAAGCATTCGAATTGTGGTGCTATAGACGAATCCTAAAGATATCGTGGGTTTCGCACACTTCCAATGAAGATGTTCTTCAAATGATCAATTCAGAACGTCTGCTCATAAACGCCATAAAGAGAAGAAAAACATAATACTTCGGCCATATAATTAGAGGACCTAAATACCATCTACTTCGCCTTATAATACAAGGAAAAGTGGAAGGAAGGAGATGGTTTGGTCGAAAGAAACTTGCATAGCTGCGTAATATTAGACAATTGGGTGGTTCCACAGTAGAAGAATTATTTCGCGCGGCAGCCGACAGAGAAAGGTTTCAGAAAATTGTAAACATGATGACGGCCAACGTCTGAATACGGACACGGCACCCAAAGAAGAAGAACTGCTTCGGAACAGTGCAAGCTCTGTATAGTTTCACAACTCTTGCCCAAAAATGTCGAGACCAACAGAAAGATCTTTTCGTTGCGTTCATAGATTATGAGGAAGCTTTCGACAAAGTTAAACATAACATTCTCATGGAATGTCTAAAGAGAAAACGACTCGACAAAAATGACATTAACATAGTGAGAAATCTCTATTGGAACCAACAGACTGTGGTAACATTAGATGGAAATAGCATGGATGCGGAACAGATAAGTAGAACAGCGAGACAGGGCTGTGTACTTTCACCATTACTGTTTAATATATATTCCGAAGATTCATGCAAGCATTTGAAAACTGTACAGAAGGGACCAAGATAAATAGTGAAAATATAAATATCATCATCAAACACAATTTGTGATACTAGGGAACAGTTTGGTAAAAAGAAAACAAAAACCATGGTTATCAGTAAGAGGGGCAGAGTCATTACAAGGATCCAGATAAAAAATGAAGATATTGAACAAGTAGACAAAATGAAATACTTAGGAGTCTAGGTTACGAAAGATCTGAATCCGAAATCAGAAATTCGATCAAGAATAAAGCAATCAACAGCAGGTATTTTGAAGATGAGGAAATTTCTGAGTAACCAAAGACTCAACCTGCAAATTCGATATCGAATGGTAAAATGTTATATCCACTCTATTCTTCTTTATGGTGTCGAAGTCTGGACTGTTAATGCTGACTTAATGAGAAAACTGGAAGCTTTTGAGATGTGGCTTTTTAGGAGAATTTTCAAGATACCATGGACCGATCATATTACGAACGAAATGGTGTTGCACAGAATGAGAAGAGACAGAGAGAATTGACCACCGTTAAAAGGCGAAAGACAGCATATGTGGGGCACATATTTAAAAATGATAAGTACGAATTGTTGCAGCTGATTATGAAGGGTAAAATCGAAGGAAAAGGAGTCCTGGTAGACGACAAATATTCTGGCTGAAAAACATTCGCGACTGAACCGGGATAAACACACAGACGCTCTTAAGAAAAGCAGAAGATAGAGACAAATTTGCAATGGTTATAGCCAACCTTTATTAGTGTAGACGGCACTACAAGAGAAAGATAACAAGTTATTTATATACGACGACGTATCTGACTCCGGACGCACGAACCGTGTTAGTAGTTCCTGCTCCAGCTTTCAAGAATCCGATGTACCGTTCCGGTATAGTCTGACAAGATCAACCAATCTTTTGTTTTTGCTGCTACTTTTTGCCGGTGTTCAGTACTAGCAAATCCAAAGTAGCCATCCAATCAGATAATATTCTAACGCGAGTATCCGAGATGGGGGACCCCCACTCCGTCGCCTTTGCGTTGAAATCTCCCAGCACCACGCATTCTTCTCTCATATTCATCACCTCCAATATGATAATATTTATTTCATCTTCCTCTCGTATTCATCCACCGCCATGTTAGGAGAGAAATAGCAGCACACCGGCTGTAATTCTTCCTTTCAAACGATGGTATAGCCTTCCTTTGCCTTTATTTCTAATACTCGCAGCTTCCTGTTGCAGATTCGTAAACCGACCCTTCGTCGACAGTCGCATCGACAAACCAGCCTCTCCTTTTCAACGCTGTTGGGTTTGGCTCCGCTGTAACCAGTATGTCGATGTTGTTTTCCGCGGCAGCAGCCTCGACCAGATCATGGGATAATCTAGCCATTAGATAGATCATGAAATAATGCATGGAGAGGCTCACTCTAATCTATTAAATACAAGAGTAAAATGGCAAACATAAAACATATTCAACACGAGTGGCAACAGCACTAATTGTTCTGAAAAACTGAAAGAAAAAGTATCTAGAAAAATCCGACTTCTAAATTCTGAAATACGAAAATTATATCCTAAGCGCAAAATAAATTCAACACTGTATCACACTATATCAAACGAGCAATTTAACGCATCAAGAATGCATCTATCGGGGAATATTTTAGTCAGTTAATAGCCGAAATAAGCAGCGAATATTCTCGCTGGAATGCCACCACACGACCTATATTGCAAACTCGCCTATCAGAAATACTGATGGAAATTGGGCTCGAAACAAAGCTCAAAAAGCTAATCGATTTACAGAGCATCCCGCAAACACGTTCCAGCAAAACAAAGAAAATGACTATATCAACGGGAATAGATACCATGGATAATTAAACCTACTAATTCTAAAAAAATTACAAGGAAAATAAGATTGGATGTCGATCCTAAAAAAACTGAAGGTATGGGTCATATAACAAAAATATTAAAAGCATTACCAAGAAAGTTACCGTCACATGCACCGTTTAGGCTGAAGTATGTTCCCAAAATGTGTTATCTTCTTATTATTACACCCTCTCCTTCAAAAGGTTGGCGATCCAAATTGTATTTCGAAAGATATTCGTGTCAATTAAAAACATTTTTGGTGGAGCCATGATTATATTTTCGTACTGTCCTTATTTAATAACTATTCATCAATTAAGTGCTACAGACGAACTAAACGCATGCCTAACATCATCCAATTTGTGGCGGCATGTAAAGATGCTAACAATTGGGAAATACGCGTTGAATTAAAAAAGCAATGAAAAAATCAGTTAGAGGATCCGTTGATCCATATACAAGTTCTGATGAAGATATAATCATTATGCAGTGGAAAGATAGCATCGTTCACGTGACTTTAAATTGTTATGCCGTTCAACCTACAAAATCTGAACTGCAGCAGAAAATATATATATATATATATATATATATATATATATATATATATATATATATATATATATAACCAAACCCAGAATGGGATGATCGCCCACACAAAAAAAATCTTCAAATGAAAACAGTTTCAACTTCTTCGGAAGCGTATGGCTTGTATGTATATAATATATATATATATATATATATATATATATATATATATATATTATATATATATATAATATATATATATATATATATATATATATATATATATATATATATATTATATATATATATATATATATATATATAATGGTAAGGTTGATTGGGTTAGCATCAGCTGCTAACCCAATCAACCTTACCATTATACTAATTAATAATTGGACAGCTGTGATCATTCTTCGTATATATATATATATATATATATATATATATATATATATATATATATATATATATATATATATATATATATATGTAGGTAATTCATGAGTTTGTATTGTTACTTGTATGTGACCAGGGTGGACTCTTTGAACAATAATCTCTAACACTACATTTCAACAGGAGAGGACATTATTTTAAGTGATTTCAGTTTGAATACTGCTGTTTGCAGATAAATGAAGATTTAAATTTGTTTTGAGGTGCCAATTGTAAACAAATAAAGTATGACAGAGAACTGTAAGCAAAATAGACGACATAAAGTTAGTCAAGTAAGCACGAGAAAACTCTGTGACGGAAGGAAGAATTTATTAAAGGGTTCGCTAAAAAAATGGAATAATAACATCACCTAACTAAAAAATAATTAAGAAAACACAAAAAATATTGCAAAGGAAAAAAGAACAAAAAGTAATAAAAACATTATAATGAGCAACACTTGAAGCAAGTCTCCCCAGAACAACGGAAGATGTAATAATTAGAGGCTATTAAATGAAAATACAAGAAAGATTATTATTAAGAAAAAGTCTTGGAATTTTTGAATATGCAAGATAACGTATACCCAAATCAAGTTTTCAATAAATGGATAAACCAGAAGAATTAACGGAAAATTCTTATAGAATACCAATTACCTTCCAGGCATCATAACGAAAAGTTTGAACTAAACGAATAAAACAAGAGGAAAAGGGAGAGCTTAATTAGACCATCAGACAGCCATGTATGCATAGCATCCTTTGAGTAAGGTCATGAAGTTGGCTATCAACTAATGCAAAGCAACAGCTGCAAAGATCCATTTTATAAAGTAATCAAATCCAGGGATCAAAGGTGGAGAACAAAAAGAGGGATATATAAACAAGTTTTAGGAATTTTCGAGTCTGTACTCGAATGAAACATTGTATATGACAGGAAAAATACTAAAATAGACTAATATGAAAAAAATATTTTGGAAACATTTGCAGCGATGAAACTTCTCGGAAAGAATCAAGGCGAGTTTGATATTAAATAGTTGTTGCATGATACAAGAAATATTAAAAATACTGAATGAAAACTTACTGAAGAAATATGGAAAGGAACACCTAAAATACAAGAGAATAATAAACTTGAAATATACGGTTGAAAATTCAAGAAACGCGAAAAGATCACGACAGCCTGATCAAAGTATTATTAGGATTTATTCTTAAATCGTCTGTATACATTAGTATCAACAGAAAAAATATATTTTGCTTAAATTTAAATTATTTTAAAGCTAACTCATATAAAAAGCGCCTATTTTTACTCAAAATCTATCCAAAAACATATTTTGAATAAAAAATTATATCAACAAGGTTTGTCATGTATTGTGAAAAAATAGCGACTTTGCACAATCATTTTCAAAGAAAAACAAAATGAAATTTAAAACAACAACGACAAAAAACAACCGTTCGACTAATCGCGATGAAACACCACCAAAATTAAATTAAAAATTCACGTAGGACAAATCCTTCAGCTACCCGTATCGATTCTAAATAAAAACAACAAAAACTTCATCAACCAAAGTTACAAATTTACGATGCGATGATAAAAGCTTTCGAATGTGTTTGTTTCAAAACATATAACTAAATTACAAACTACAAAACTTTCTGTGCAAGCAACACTCTAAATACCTGTTGTACTGTATCACTGGAAGAGACCTCGACGCAGAAAGCGCCTCGAACGCTCCAGAACAACTGAAGATACCCGGCCGGGAGAACGTCGCGATGCCAAATCGATTGGCGACGCCTGCGCCCCGACGGTGCACCGCTCCAGAGGGACGTCGTTGGTTCCGGGATAGAGGAGCCACAGAGACTTCGATGTTATGAGAAATTGAATTTGCCTTTAGTTTTACTTTTTATTAAATACAAGGTAGGACTTTTTATATTGTAGTTTTAATCAATAGCTTAGATAGTTGGTATCGTTTATTTAAACCTCTTGATTTTGGTCAGTGGCAGGTCGGTTGGAGAGGGTAAAGGGGTTTACAAATATGGGAATTCAAATGATCGGTCTGTTCCATCAACATCACCACACAGCCTCTGCATCCACCGCTGAACGTAGACCCTTGCGATATGTTGCTTTGTAAAGCTAGTTTGTTGTTACCTTCTTTGTGGACTATTCCTATTTCTATATGCCCGAAATTTAAGACGCCACACCATTGTGCGTTTAGTACACATCTTCTTTAAGTGCCATCTCCACGACGAAGGTTGGCAATCATCATGGCTATTCTGACCTTCGAGGTAACTGCTCTGAACAATTGCCTTGAGCTGCATCCAAACCACTCTCTCAGGTTCTTCAACCAGTAAACGCGTCTTCTTCTTACGCTTCTCCTACCCTCTATTTTTCCTTGAATTATGAGTCTCAAGATGTGGTATCTTTCGCCTCTCATCACATGTCCGAGATATTGCAATTTCCTTTCTTTTATTGTATTTTCCATTTCCTTCTCTCTGCCTATTCTCCTAAACACTTCTGTATTCGTGACTGTATCTATTCATGGAATCCTTAACAATCTTCTAAATGTCCACATTTCAAACGCGTTTAAATCGATTTATTGTATTCCGGTTTAATGCCCATGATTCAGCTCCATAGTATTTAATGAGTACACTGTGTACATAGCATTTAATTAGCCTTATTCTGAGGGCCAATGTCAGATCTTTGCTGCATAAAATCTTTTTCATTTTCATGACGTAGACACCTGCTTTTTCAATTCTGACTCTTATTTCTGCAGTATAATCGTTATTTTCTTTGATTATGGTTCCCAAGTAAGTATATCTTTTACTCTCTCAATCTGCTGGCCGCCTACCGTTAATATTTCGTTTGTATTGTTGTTCTTGCTACTTTTCATGAATTTGGTATTTTTGATGTTAAGAGAGAGTCCGTATTCTCCACTACATCTTAATATTTTGTTCATTATTCTTTCTAAGTCTTCCAAGTAGTCGGCTATTATGACTGTATCGTCGGCATCCCTAATGTTTTTAATTAAACTTCCGTTCACTTTTATGCCGACTGTCTCGTTTACCAAAGCTTCTTGTATGATTTCTTCAGACTTACTTTACTTTTTCGAGTCTGGATCCGACTACGTTTTTCTGTCCAATATCGGGCTACGTCTACAGCCTTTGTATTTGCGAGCCATAAATCATCGAGGGTGCACTGTGATGGGCAAAGTCTGCATACTCTCAGGTGCTCCACGTTCTGTATTTCCCCACATTCACAGAGTGCCTCGCCTGATCTGTCTTGAAGCCCCATTTAATGAGGTTCTGTTTTACAGTGGCAACACCTGTGGGCATGCGGTTGAGTGTCCGCCAGGTTCTCCAGTCCAGGTTCATTCCATTAGGTCGTTCTGGATGTAGGGGGAACACTTCGGGTGGGTGACATTTCTCATAAACCTTTTCCTTGATTTAAGTCGGCTGATTCCTGGCGGTTCGTCAAACCCGTATAATTGGTGCCGTTCATCGAAAGTTTGCCTGAACTTCACATATTGTGAGGCACATCTACGGTCGTCTGGTGATGCGAATCCAGCTACCCGGTACAGTAGGTGTAGAGGGGTAGGCTTCATACAACCGGTAATGATTCTACATGTTTCATTTAACGCAGTGGTGACTTGTTGGACGTGTCTAGATCTACCCCAGACGGGACAAGCATATTCCCCTGTTGAGAAACATAAGGCCTCAGCTGTTGACTTCAAGACCTGGGGGTTTGCACCCCACTTGCTCCCTACAAGTTTCCGGAGAAGGTGGTTTCTCGTAGAGACCTTTTGTCTTGTGCTCTGACAGTGGAATTTATACGTTAGTGACCGGTCTAGTATCACTCCAAGATATTTGGGCCTATCAGTATGTTTCAAGCGTTGTCCCTCCCAAGAAACATTCAGTTTTACATGCGCCAGTTGGTTGTTGAGATGGAATGCACATACTTGGGTTTTAGTAGGGTTTGGCTTTAATGAGTTTTGTTTGTAGTAAGTTGGCATCATGTTTAAAGCATCTTCCATTGTCGACTCTACTTATGTGAGTGTTTTCCCCTTTATGGCTATACCAAGATCGTCAGCGTAAACCAAACTCTCAGTCTGAGGGTGTATTGGTTGGTCGTTGGTGTAGATGTTAAAGAAGGACGGCGCCAGAACGCTTCCTTGAGGTAGGTCATTTTTTTGGGTTCTCCATCTACTCTTCTTTCCATTTAGCACAACGTAGAAGCGTCTATTACACAACAGTGATCTAATGATATTTACCAGGTCATAGTCAAGCACAGTGTTATAGATCTTAGTTAGCAAGGTTCTGTGGTTTATCGTATCATAGGCCGCTGTGAGATCTATCAAGGCTACTCCTACTATCTCTTTCTGCTCAAATCCCTCCTCTATGTATTCTGTTAGGTTCAGCACTTGGCCTGTGCATGATTTACCTGGTCTAAAGCCTGCTTGTTGTGGGATTAGTTTTGCATCTAATGTTTCCTGGATGCGGTTCAAAATGAGGCGTTCATACAATTTATACAAATGGCATAGCAGAGATATCGGACGGTAGCTACTCGGTAGTTCAGGGTCTTTGCCAGGTTTCAGAAGGGCTATTACTTTTGATTTGCGCCACAGTTTTGGAATCTGGTAGGTAGAGCGACAGATGTTAAATAGATCGAGCACCCATTGTCTCGCTTTTTGCCCGAGATGTTTTATCTGCTCTGTTAGGATTTCATCCACCCCAGGTGATTTTCCATTTTTCATACAGTCAATACCATTTTTGAGCTCTTCGATGGTAAATGGGTTTCGTAAGAGAGTTGTTTCCTGGTCTTGAGTTCTTATAATATTTGGCGTTTTGCAACGATTGTTTGTTTTGCCATTCAGAAGCAGTTGGTGGGCTATCTGATTTGGCGTTATTGCACATAGCTCTTTCATCTCTGTGGGATCACCATTAAGTTTTTTGATCATATTCCAAGCCTGCTTACTACTGTGCGTCATATCCATTTTACTTAAAGTCTCGCTCCACCGTTGTTGTCTGGAGGCACTTAGTATTTGCTGCAGTCTCTCCCCTATCTCTGCCGTAACTTCGCTAAATGGGTCTTTACTATATTCTTCGGTGTACTTTGTCATAATGTCTTTTGCTTCATCGTTCAGACCAGATATGTAATGTTGTTGACATCCTCTGGGTATGTGTTTACATGAGATTCGTTTTATAAGTTTGATGAACGCATCATAGTTTTTGGGGATCGGGACTATATTTTTCACCTGTGTTTCCAATTCATCAGTAAATTTTTCCCAGTTCGCTTTTTTGAAATTAAACCTTCGTTTGAAAGGAATTTTGGGAGCTTTTATAGCGCTGTATACGGTTATTCCCACGGGCCTATGTTGCGTCTTCGGTATAGGCTTATATACCTTCCTAACGCAACGGTCCTCTAAAGACATGCTGATGAAGGTGAGATCAGGGTTGTAACCTTTCTTCCATATTTTGCTTTGGAACGAATAGGGCAGTTTTGGGTCATGTAGAAGTGCCAGGTTGTTTTGTTCAGCCCACGATTCCACAAGATCTCCATTTTATCAGTTGAAGCGTAGCCCCAATGAACATTATGACTATTAAAATCACCGAGAATGAATCTGGTTTTTTGAGAAGCGAAATTTTTTGGAGGGAAGAAAACAAAGTCTCTCCAGGGTGGTTTATACACAGATGTCACTGTGCAGGCTCCTATTTCGACGGTCAGGATTTCAATGTCGTTGTAGCATGTTTTTTCAGCTGATGTTACATCAATATCTCTTCTCATGAAGATGGCACTTCCATGTTTTGCACTTGGATGTTCAATGATAAGCTGCATTCCCTCAACGTGCTGATATGTCTGATTATGATTTCTTCAGAATAAGTATTAAACAATAATGGCGACAGTATGCAACCTTGCCTGACTCCTCTTCTTATCTCCATTTCTTCTGACACTTCTCTTCCAATTTTCACATTTGATCGTTGGCTGTAGTAAAAATTTTATATCAATGTCACATCCAGATCCTTGTTTTTGAGTACTTCTATAAGTCAGTCCTGTTTTACCCTATCGAATGACTTGTTGTAGTCTATAAATCATACATAAAGATCTCGATTAACATCTAAACATCTTTGGGTCAGCACGTTAAAAGAAAACAGTGCCTCTCTTGTGCCCACTCCATTCCGAAATCCAAACTGGGAATCACTAATATCCATCTCCAGCTTAGCGTGTATTCTATTCTTTATGTATCAGCTAATTCTTTAACTTTCTTATGGAGATTGAAGTTACCATATTTGTTTTGAAAGTCGTCTATTTCTTGGCATTTTCCAGCGAAATAAGTCTCTTTAGCTTCTCTTATTTTCCTTCTTATTTGATTATGCAGCTGTTGATACTGAGTTATGTTGATATTATTTTGCCTTCTTCTGTCCTCCATCATTTCCAAGATTTCTTCTGTCATCCAATCTCCTTTCTTGCATCTGGTTATTGTGAGTTCTCTGCGACTTGGTTCGATAATTGCATTTTTAAAGAATTGCCACTTTTACCAATTGTCAATTGATTCCGGTGTAGATTCTAGGTTTGCATTAATTTCATGTTTCAGTTTTTCTTTGACATATTCTGATTTTAATTTTTGTATGTTTAGTTTATCACCTTTGCAGCTTTTTTGTATCTTTTTTAAGTGAAGTTGGAATTTTACTACAAGAGGATGGAGGTCCGACGCCACGTCTGCACCTGGGTACGCTTTCACCAATTGCATTGCGTTTCGGTATCTGTGGTTTATTAAAATATGGTCAATTTGGTTTCTAACGATTTTATCGACCTTGTCAGCTGGCGATTTCCAAGTGTAAAGGCGTCGTTTAGGCAGTTTGAAGAAGGTATTCATTACCGCAAGATTATGTTCTAGGCAGAATTCTATAAAGCGTTCTCCTCTCTCATTTCGAACACCGAGTCCAAATGGTTCTACAGTAGATTCACATCTTTCTTCTCCAACTTTGGCGTTAAAATCACATATGACTACTGTTATATCTCTAGATGTATTTCAATTTCTTCCGGCCTTCTTTATCGGCGGTTGGCGCATAAATCTGAATAAGGGTTAATTTCCCATGTGTTGTCATCATTTGTATTAGCACAATTCTTTGCGATATTGGTATAAAGCCTACAACTGATTTTGCAACTTTTTTACTGACATTAATTGCTGTCGATGTTGGCTGTCGATACTACTAGAGTAGAAAAGTCGACCATTGGTTGTACTTAGTTCGCCGGAGTCGAGCCATCTTGTGTCAGTTATTCCCAATATGTCGATCTTAAGTCGCATAATTTCTTGTTCTATGTTCCTTAGTTCACCAGGCTCATGCATGCTTCTACCATTCCATGTCACTATTTTAAAAGTTGAATTTTGTATTTTTAGTACGCAGAGATTTCGTTGCTTAACGACCTGAGGAGCCCTGTCATCATTGTTATTTCTCCTCCTGCCGAATCTTAGCATACGAGAACCATGATTAGTATGGTGATGCTTGTCACTAACTGCCGTGACGAATTCTAGGGGTACTCTACGAGTCTTTAACGCAGTGGTTCCCAGTTGCCTTCTGGATCCTTATGCCGTTGACTACTCCTTGGTTCATCCGCCTTCGAAATAGATTTCTCTATCTCAGGACAAAATAGTGCCCTTACATCTATCAGCTCCTCCGGGGGAAACCGTTGGCCAGTATTTGACTTGATTATGTATATATCAACCCTAAAATCGAGGGTTGCCACGTACGCCATCCGCACCGTATCGAAGTTTTGCTTCTCCGCCGTGGCTGCCGTTGTGGACTGCATCCGTAAGCCTGGACAAAAGACCCTAAACCGGTACTACTTTCCCTTGTCAGGAAACCCCCGGAATCTGCGGAGGACAGGGATTGATTCATATTCCCTGATAGGACTATCTTCAAGAATTTAAAGAGTTTCTACCCGCTACCCTTGGTGCACATAGCGTCATTCATTCCCGCCACGTGTCCGGCCCAGTTGCACTTCATTGGAGTCGTTATCTCACATCACCTGTAATACCGGGCCTGGCTCTTATAATGACATTTGGAACTATGTTTGTAGTATTTTTCTCGCTATATATTGAGTTTTAATTCACGTATTTCAAATTCCGTCCAGGATAAGATTTTTTTATATTCCTACGAAAGTTAACATCCCAGAAACTTCGAAAAAGAAACACTTGAATTCCAAACGAAAGCAAGTAGCATGAGCGTTTGTTTATACAGTCTTAATAGTAAATAACGCTTTTATAACTGCGTCTCACAACTAAGTACAATAAGTGTTTGTTAAATTTGCCAAGATAGACCAGCGATTAACAGATTGTACTGCCTGTTATTATGCAACCATGCCAGTATCTTTCGGCCTATCCATCTCTTTCCTCCACTTTCCTTACATTAATAAGGCAAAGTAGATAGTATTGAGGTCCTCTAACTATGTGACTCGAAGTATTCTGTTTTCCTTCTTTTTATAATGAAGAGTATAATTTCCTGCATCAGTAATGATTTGGTGTAGTATATCATCTAAAGGTGTACATCTAAGGTGTTTATACAGTCTTAATAGTAAATAACGCTTTTAGAACTGCGTCTCACAACTAAGTACAATAAGTGTTTGTTAAATTTGCCAAGATAGACCAGCGATTAACAGATTGTACTGCCTGTTATTATGCAACCATGCGAGTATCTTTCGGCCTATCCATCTCTTTTCTTCAACTTTCCTTACATTAATAAGGCGAAGTAGATGGTATTGAGGTCCTCTAACTACGTGACTGGAAGTATTCTGTTTTCCTTCTTTTTATAATGAAGAGTATAATTTCCTGCATCAGTAATGATTTGGTGTAGTATATCATATAAAGGTGTACAAAAATTTCATAGCACAAGATCCCACTCCAGGATCACTACGTTTCATCATCATCATGCAACCTGTTCTGCCCACTGCTGGACATAGGTCTCTTCCATTTTTCGCCACTCTTCACAGTTATGTGCATCTTGTTGCCATTTCTTGGATATTCGTTTAATGTCGTCCATCCAGCGTGTTGGTGGTCGTCTTCTGTTGAGTTTGTCTTCTTGGGCGGCCAGTCAATTAGTTTTCTGGTCCATCTTGGAACTTTTACTCTCGCTATGTGACCTGTTCAATTCCATTTCAGCTTGGCTATACGTTCGACGACATCAGTGATACCTGTTCTTTTCCTTACGTCTTCGTTTCTTATTTTGTCTTTTTTGTCACGCCTAGAATCGATCTTTCCGTGCGCCTTTGTGCCACTCGCATTTTTAGTGCTGTTGTTTTTGTGAGTGTGAGAGTTTCTGTTCCGTATGTCATAATAAGAAGAACGCATTGGTCAAATGTCTTCCGTTTCATAGCTATCGGAATTTTGCTCTTAAAGATGTCTCTTAGTGAATCATACGCCGCCCAAGCTAGTGTTATTCGTCGTTGAAATTCACAGGTCTGATTATCCTTGCTTATTTTGATTTCATAACCGAGATATATCTACATTTTTAGAGCAATTGTTGAAGATACGTTTTCTAATTCTTGTAGCATTGTTGTGCTTCACGAAGATATTGGCAATAAGTACTATATCGTCGGCAAAATGCAGATAATTGAGCATTTTCCCGTGTATTTTTATTCCTATATTTTCCCACTTTAGCATTTTAAAGGCGTATGCAAGAACCGTTATAAATAATTTAGGCGAGAGAGTGTCGCCCTGTCTCACACCTCGCTTTATATGAATTTCTCTGGTGGTATCATGTAGTTTTACACGCATTGTGGCGTTTTGGTACAATGTTTGTACTAACTTTGTAAGCCTGTAGTCTATTCTACTATTGTTCAGAGCAGTTAGAATGCTGCCTAATTCCATGATATAGAAGGCTTTGTGAAAGTCTAAAAAGACAAGTACCAGTAATTTGTTATATTCTATCGATTTTTCTATTAAGGTTTTAACTGTTTGTAGGTGACCGTTTGTTCCGAATTTTGAGCGGAAGCCAGCTTGTTCTTGGAGCTGGTAGAAATCCAACACACACACACGCAGTGATCAACCCTGTCCCTAAGGAAGATGTGGATATCATTGTAAGAGTGGGATCCACACGTCCGAAGATCAAACCGATCACACTTCACTAGTTGAAGTGGTACCTATCTGACCCCCAGGCTTTTCATTCAACCCTCCTCATCGTGTGACTTACGTGAGGAGGTGTATGATCTGAAAATTACTTAAGGTGCCCTGGGTAATGAGACACCCTCTGTTTTTATTGACTGTGGTTAGGCACCTAACTGTAGGGGTAGCACACATGTAGGCTTTTCTCCCTATGGAAATCCAACTTTTTTTCTAGTCTTGTAATTATTCGGGTAAACATTTTATAGATGTGGTTCAATAAGCTGATTGGTCTATAGTTTTCTAGGTGCGCCTTGTCTCCTTTCTTGTGTAGTAAAATTGCTACTGCATTGTTCCATGTTTCCGGTATGCAACAATCTGTTAGAGAAAGGTTAAACAAAATTTTTATTTGGTTGAGAATTTGGTTGGACGGGCACGTCCGCCTATCTTTATAGCTTCTATTACGACTCCATCTTCCCCTGGTGCTTTGTTGTTTTGATCTTTGGCATGAGCTCTGAACTCTGGTTGGTGATTTGGCGTGATGCGGCGGCTTCCAAGTTCGTTTGGTCTTTTCTTTGACTTCTTCTTGATAGAAGTCTTCAACTATGTGTAGTAGTTCTTTTCTATTTGATATGGGGACTCCCTCTTTGTTATTTAGTTTGTGTATTTCACATTTGCCATTGTTTAGCCGTCTTCTCAGGACTTTCAGACTTTTAATTTCTCCTATAGTACAGTGGACCTTTTCATTCTTAAATTGTCTTAAATCTTGTCTTATAGTTTGTGATACTTCTTTATTTATTTTTCGTAGTTTTTCTTCGTCAATGCTTTCGTTTCCTTTGATTGCTCTTCTACGATATTTTCGTAGAAAATCACTACGTTTATAACGCAGTTAATCAAACTCACATTTTTACATACATTTATAATTAGGAGAATACATTGATAATAGATTGCCAGTCACAAAGTGGTCGCAAATATTTTTAATTCTTCTTCTTCTTCTTGCATGTAGGCTTTAAAACCTGTTTCTTCTTCAATATTAGCCTCCTAAATTGTTTAAATTGTCGCACCATCTTTTTCTTGGTCTGCTAATACTTCTTCGTCCATTCAGTAACTTATCTTGTGCTATTCATACTATTCTATCCTCTGCCATTCTACTGATGTGTTGGTTTCACTCCTGTTTTCGTTTTGTCACCCATCCATTTATTTCTTCTATATTGACTGCTCTTATGTTTTCGCTTCTCTCCCTGTCCAACAGACTTTTCCCTGATATTCGTCGGAGTATTTTCATCTCTGTTGTTTCTAGTAGTCGTTTCGTTTTAGATGTGTCAGGTCTTGTCTCCTATG
Source organism: Diabrotica balteata (assembly GCA_918026665.1). NCBI lineage: Eukaryota > Metazoa > Arthropoda > Insecta > Coleoptera > Chrysomelidae > Diabrotica > Diabrotica balteata. The sequence continues at coordinate 14,058,122 of OU898280.1, read as the reverse complement.
TTAATATAGGTTTAATTGTTGCTTTATAGATTCTTGTTTTTGTGTCTTGTCTTCTAGATTGTGTCATTAAAAGATCCCGCCGCTTTACTTTTAAGCTTTGTTGTCGTACTTCTTCTTCAACATCTCTGTAACTAGTTATATCTATTCCCAGATATCTAAACCTTGCTTCCTGCTTTATTATTTTCCCATCAATTGCGATTTTACACCGTGGTGGGTATTTAGATGTTGTCATACATTTGTTTTTTTCTGCTGATATTATCATATTGTGCTTCTTAGCTGTTGTATTGAAGATATGTGTTAATCTTTGGAGCTCGTCTTCTGTCTCGGCGATTAATGCGGCATCGTCTGCGTAACATAATATTTGGATTTCTTTGTTCCCCATTCTATAGCCATGAACTTTACGTACTGCTTGTATTATTTCGTCCATTATTATATTAAAGAGAAGTGGGCTTAGTGAGTCACCTACTCTGCTTTGAATTGGTATACACTGTGCTAGTTTTCCATTTATCTTTGCCTGTATTCGATTATGGAGGTAGATGTTTTCGATGGTTTGTATAATATTGATTGGTGTGTTTCTTTTATATAGTAGGTGTAAGACGTCTTTGACTTGGATGCGATCGAAAGCCTTTGTCAGGTCTATAAAACATAGATATGCTGGTTTATTGTACTTGATGCCTTGTTGTTCATCTGATTAAGTTGTTAGTTTATTGATTTTGTTGGTTAGGACTTTTGTGGTAAACTTAAGTGCGGTGTTCACTAGATTTATACCTCTATAAATGTTGGGGTCTTTTTTATCTCCTTTCTTGAACATTGGTAACATTATGCTGTTTCTCCATGCGTCTGGTATCTTGCAGAGCAATATTAGTTTTTGTATAAGTTTTGTCATCTCTGGAGTGATACTTTCTCCTCCGTGTTTTAGAAGCTCATTGGTTATTCCGTCTGGTCCTGGGGACTTTCTATTTTTGAGTGAATTTATGGCTATTTCTACTTCCTTAAAACTTATTTCTATTTCGTGTCTTAATTCAGGTATGTTGTTGTGTTGATTATTATTTTCCTTTGCTTTAAACAGTTCTGTCAGGTATCTTTCCCATTCGTTTGCTGATATGTTATTGTATTCCTTCAATTCTGCCATTTCTTTCCATTGGTTTCTTATAAATCTCCATATTTGTTTTTGTGTACCGCAGAAGTTGCTTTCCATCCTTTTTGTAAACTGTTCCAACTGTTCTTACCAACTGCTTTGTTTCATTTCGTATTCTTATATATTTGTCCATGGTGTATTGTTGTGGTTTCTTTATTCAGTATGACTTTGTGTTTTCCTAGAGCTTCTGTTGCTGCTTCTTCAATGTTGTTTTTAATTTTCTCCCATGCTTTAAAAAGAATAAGTCATTACGTTTCAGCTTTTCTTATTTGACAAAAAAAATAATTTATTATATACTGTACTGTTGTGATTTTCGATCAGTTATTTTCTTTCACTTCTTTACTGCAAATTTTTCTTTTAAAATTCGAAAATCTGAATATCTGTCAATTTGTTCAGTTGCTCCCATATAGTCTTCGTAGACACACTGTCTCAAGACTAGCAACTTCAACGTGGAGTCATATGTCGCCATGTTACCTAATCCAACGGTAACTTTAACATCTTAAACCATTATAAGGAAATTTGTAAACTAAATGTAATTAATTATTTGTTAACGGGTTTTCACCCATATATTTAGTGGCTACCTTCATGTACTCTTAGACACTGATGATGGAATATGGATTCCGCAAACATTTTGTCTTTTTAACTTAGCCCGTTTGGGTTCTAAATATATACCTTTTACAAAGGATTTTTAATAAATTTTTTAATATATGGTATACAGCCAACTACAGGAACGTAGATTCCTTGTGGATCTGTCAATTTGTTGTACATATATTTTTGTTTGTTTTAAAATTTTTAATTCATCATCATAAGTGGCTCAACAATTTGTTGAGGATCTTGGCTTGCTCAAAAAGAAAAACCGGTCTTATTAAGGTCTTGTATATTTTAAGCTTTACTGCAGGTTTTATATTTTTATTTTTTAAATGTTTCTGGAGACCATGAACAGTTCTGTTTGCTATTACTATGCATCTTTTTATTTCGTCGCTTGTGTGTTTGTTGCGTTTACTAGCGATCCAAGATATGTAAATTGTTTGACTTGATCAAAGGTATGCTTGCTAATTTGAATTCTCTGTTGGATATTTCGAGGGTTTTTAGAAACCAACATATATTTGGTTTTTCCTCGTTTACCACAAGTCCTAATTCACTTGCTGCGTCTGCAAGCCTTGTAAAACACTGCACCATGTCTCTCATACTTCTGCCTACTATAACTATATCGTCAGCGAATGCGAGAATTTGTGTTGATCTATTAAAAATAGTTCCATTCATTCTAATATTTAATTGTCTGATTGCCTTGTCCAAGGCAGTATTAAATAGCAGACACGCCAACGCACCCCACTGTCAGACCATTGTTAATGTCAAAGAACATAGAGTTTTCTCCTTCAATTCTAATGCATGCGCTTACTTTTTGCAAAAAAAGTCTATTGTATAATGCAGTTCTTTTCACACTGTCATAGGTTGCTTTGAAGTCAATGAAGAGATGGTGTGTATCTATGTTATATTCTAGTGACTTTTCTAGAATCTGCCTATGTGCTTGAATTTAATGTGTAGTTGACTTTCCAGTAGTAAATCCTCATTGATATTGACCAACAATATCCTTTGTAAAATGGTTAAGTCTTTCTAATAATACATTGCCGAAGATTAGGGAATTATAATGCTAGTGTAGAAAAAGAAGAAATTGTAGCATCTAATGGGTAAAATATACAAAAAAAGAGTGTTAAAATAATACCAAATTATTAAAAAACAACATTAAAAGAATGAACAACACTAAGTTTTTAGAAGCAAAAACTTTCATATACTCTACAATAGAGAAAATATAGAGCATGATTTCAGAAAGAAATCACGAAATAATATTGTGAAAGAGCTCAGGAGAAAAATCAAATATATAAAATTAAAAAACTACACTCTATAAAAGAAGCCAGAATATATAAAACACATATTTATATAAAACATTGAAGCAACAACAATACAAAAGGAGAAAGCTAAAAAGAAATATTGAAAAGGAAGATTATGCGAACAGTGTGGATCTGGTAACATTCTAGATTAAAAAAAACAATGTCAAGAAACCAGACATATAGAAAATTAACAAGCAAAGAAAATTTAGCATTACATATTAAGTTAAATCCTAGATGTTAAAATGAACAGAACATACATATAATGACAAGAATACAAACATATATAATAATAAATAGATAACTACTTATAGAGACCAATCCAAGACAGTAAAAGTTATAATATAAGAAAACAAATGTAGAATTAAGTGAAAAAGGATCTAAACGGATTGTAAAGTAATGAGTCAAGAAATGCAGCAATAATGAAGCATGAAAACATAACAAAATTAATGAAAATTTAAGACAAGTTAAAGAAACTGAGGAAAAATGCATCTTATATGCATCAAATGGATCTTACAGTAAAAGCAGAGAATGCTAAAGGTTAGTTCTAATCATAATTGATTAAAAACATGTTAATTGTGATTATGAGAAGGATAATGCACTAATGCAGTAATCTTGGTACTAATTATGAATATTATAATTATATATAAACCGGATGATTCTAATTTAAAAGAGAATTTACTGCAGCCCTGTACTAATGGGTGTTGAAATAATTTGACATTTGTTACAGATTACAGATTATGAATATTAGAATATGTTTTTATTTTATTCTGTTAGTCAATTAATCACAATGAAAACAAAGTAAAAATAGCTTTATTTTTGGTAAACAAATAAAGAAATAGAAGCAGTCCAAAAAATTCTAACCTCATCAATTTCTAGATGACATGTTGTGGTACCATCCTAGTATTCCTAGTTGATTATTGGATAACTTGGTAAATAAGGTAAGAAAATCCCTTTTTTATCGTTAAATGCTATGTAAAAGTTGCATGGTACTCACCTGAAGAAACAGGAATTAAAAGATCTTGCTCTAAATGTTTATCCATGTTCTATATACAATGTCCCATTTTATCAGACTCACTTGTTTTCTTAAAAATATCAATTGAAAACCAAGTTTTTAATGAAATACATATTAACACAAAATTATTGGTACAAATATTGTCAGCGTTAACATCAATACAAACACTTTCAAAATCTTAATTTCACATTGTTCACCTTCACTTTGTTAATATTGTCTTCAGCAAATCATTCTTCGCGTTAAAATATATTTTAAAATCTATAACAGATTTCTAGTTCTTTCGTCACTAATTATATTTTAATTTTTTTAATAAAGGAAAGTTACAGTACTCCTGGGAGCGCCCGTGTTTTGACACTTATTCCTTTTATTTATAAAATAAATGCCATTTCTTGAGCAGTTCATTCCAATTCTTGTAAAAAGCACTGTTGCCAATCCATTCAACATTCTTTTCCAACGTCAGTACTGTGACGTCATGGTTGGGTACGACCTTGAAATTTAAAAAGATTGTACCTTTTTTTGTAAATTTTAAATCGTGTAAATGGATGCATATTTAATTATGATCAAAACTGTATACCCTTAATATATGAAACAGCAGAACAATTATTTAGTGAAGTATTGTCAAAAATTTATAGTCTTAGCTCATCTCCTCTTTTTAATTTTAATTATTACCACAATATATGATGGAAATTGAGGTATTATGTAGAACACACCAGAACAGGTTTTATTTGAGAGATTACAAAGAATAAAATAAGACGTATTGCGTATACTTTCCTATTTAATATAGTTTGCATATACCGACCTCTGGATACAGTACCTACTTACTCAGGACAATTATGCTTATTGGCTTATTGCAAACTTAAGGAATTATCATCCCTTGTAAATCTCATTGTTGTTATGGGAGATTTTAATTTTCCAGAGATTACCTGGCCAATTATTTCCAAAGCTGATACTATCAATCCCCAAAATTGGTTTAAAAACTTTATCATGAACTCAAATTTATTACAACTGATAACTGAACCTACAAGGTTTAGAGCCAATAATAATAATCCGTTAATTTTAGATTTATCTTTCACAAATGATGTTCAATTAAGTTCTACACTTGAAGTGTCATCTCAATGAAAATTTAGTTTTATCCCAGTTAAACTGGCAATCTATTTTTCTTAATCACTCTGATCCATCGTCAATGTTGGACTCTTTTCTTCATACCTACTACTATTACAACAATTTCTGATCTTACAATCGAACGGCAGCTATACAGAAATCGACTAAAACCTTGTTATTAACTTCTCAGGTACCCATTTAATTCGACAAAAGCGAAAACTTTGGCGAACATCTACTAGTTCCCTTGATGATCTTCTCGCCCACCGTAATTTTTCTAAATGCGTCAAACAATCGTTGCTAAAGTTAAGAACAGAATTTGAAGAATCTATCATTGCAAGTGGTAATAGTAAAAAGTTTATCGGTACATAGGTACATCTTTATATTCCCAAGTCTCCATACCATTACTTCAAAAAGCTCGAATGATGAATCTTCGGAATGTTTATCGGTTTTTTTTTCTCAGATTTTTAAAGATTAACCTAACGATACTATTCCTCAAATAATGTGTCCATGTTTCTCTAAAACTCTTGATAATATCTCTTTCACACCGGATGCAATTAAATATCATTTATGGAAATTGCGCAATAATTCATCTCCTGGATTAGACGGACTCACCTCCTTTTTCCTCAAACAATGTGCAGAATCATTAGCCATCTCTATATCTCTCATAATTAATGCTTCTTTTAATCAAGGTTCTCTCCTCTCGTCCTGGAAATTGGCTTCGGTTACTTCTATATTCAAGAAAGGAGATAAACTTGATTGCAATAATTATCGTCCAATCAGCCTGGTTCCTATTGTCGGAAAGGTCATGGAATCAATTATTTTGGAAACTATGTCTAATGTTATCCCTCACCAATAGCATGGCTTTATCAAAGGTCGTTCAACGATCATAAACTTACTTCATCGTGTAAATGATTGGTTATCATCTTTAAACAATCAGCATCCTGTCGATGTAGTCTACTTAGACTTCTCCAAAGCTTTGGACTGTACTCGAAAACGTCGATTACTAGCTAAATTGTATTACCATGTTATTCGCGGAAAGTTAAATATTTGGAAACAAGATGTTCTATCCGACAGATACTTCAGAGTTCGTGTTGGGGAAGACCACTCCATAGATAAGCCACAGATTGTCATCACCAACGTTAAGTCTGTTCTGTTGTAAGCCTGTCAACTCTGATCAATCATAATCATAATATTTGGTGGCCTGAGACTATTACAAACAAAGAGTTGTAGAGGAAGCTAGGACAAACAAGTGTTGAATTGCAAGGTCGAGGAAGAAGATTAAGATATATAATTTATTATCTTATTATTCTAATAAAACATCGTAACACCTTATTATATTCTTCAACTATTAATATTTATTAACGTTTCTTAAAAATTATTGTTCTCTTATTACATGATTCGCCTATTAATGGACTAGATGTTTTAAGAAAGTCAACCAATCTGTAAATCTTCTAACACATGATATAATTCATGAAAAAGCAGTCTGCAGTTCTTTATCTTTTTTTATTTTTATTTCACACGATATAGGTAGGTACCTATATAAAGATTTGTCGCTTGAATTAGATAGCTAATACTTTTTTCCATGCCATAACACGTGCTATAATTATAACGTTATTTTTAGGTAATCGTAATATGGTCGTAAAACTTCAAACAAGAAATATATTTTATAATTTTCGTAATAAACATAAACCTACATCCTCGGAAGTGCTTACAAATTATATCAAGCAATGCGAAGAACCACCCTGGACTTCGTATTTCGTTAAAGTAAGTAATAAAAAATGTTGACAGTTATTCAAATAATATAGGGAGCAAAATGGACTCACGATGAGTTTTAAACTTAGAATAAGTTTGTCCTTAAACATAAAAGATTTGAATATATTACTATATCCTATAATGGCATAAAGATACGTGGAGAACCAGTGAAGATTTGTCCAGAAAAAAATAATAACTCTATTAAAAAATGGATGTAATTCCGGTCCAGAGATCTGCAGAGTTCACAGAGCACGGAACAGACAAACTAGCTTCGATCCCAACAGAAATATTCAATAGGTACCTTAAGGGAGAACCAGTACCACAAACTTGGAAAGAAAGGTGAAATATGCTCCATACACAAAAAGGCAATAAGGAAGAATGCAAGAATTACAAAGGCATTAACAATTAGTAGATTAATTTTTTTTTATGTTTTTCCCATCTAAAGTTTAGTTCCTATGGAATTTTCCGAGCCTATCTCTTCTTATTTCGCGAATATCTTTTTTCACAGTACCTACAATTTTATTTTAAAACCCATTAATGCCCAGAACTATTTATGCTAATTTTTTTTAATTTCTGAAAAATTTATGTTCTAAATGTCACAAAATTAACAAAAATATATGTTTAAAAAATGAAAAACTTCTTTTTTGACAATTGACTGTTGCGAAAACGCAACACATGGCAGTTAGGATGTAAAAAAAATTTAATAATACTTTGTTGTTTGGAATATTTTATTAAATCATATAAAAGAGTTTTAAATAAACTGACATAAAAGTAATATAAAAAAATTATTGCGTATTGCTATGAAATTTAATAATATTTTTTTCATGTAATGCAACCTTACATTTAATACATTTTTTATTGGTTGTTGAGTGACAAAGGACGCATCGGGTTCGTTTTTCTTGGGTAGAAATAAGATGGCCGATGTTATCGAATCGAACATCTTGTGTAATGTTGTATATGGAAGATTGAGATGGACCAGATCTTCTTGGAGGAGTTCAGAACATCGTCAACAAGACTTTGTCTATATTTCGATGTATCTTTTCGCTTGATAAACTGGCGTCGTTTTATGGTAATTCGATGCCAAAGTAACTATGCTGTTGTCATTCCACCTACATAACAGCACCTTATTTTTCTCGTCGTACCAATTTTCGTAAATTGCACTTATGGATTTTTTAAACGTTTCACTGAATGGACACTTTTCTATTCTATTTGATCGTATGGTTCTTTCGTAACCTATTCCCTTCGATGTTAAAAAATCAATTAGTTTTATAGGGTGAAATAATTATCAGCATATAGGCAATGAGGCATAATCCTATCGCATTGTATTTTAGGAATAAGTTGAGCAAACTGCAATATTATTGCAGTTCCAAGGCCAAATTCTTTTTTGTATTCATTGGGTTTTTCTTTGGCTCCTTGATAAATATTGAAATCTATGAGGTAACCAGATTTCTGATTCCAACATTACGATTTATACCCAAAGCCTATGAGCTTGCCTTTTATGTGTTGTTTCATACCATGACGCCCATAATATGGTATCATGGCTTCGTCCACGCTAGATTCGGATTCCCATACATTGCTATTGCTACTTGACACTCACTTGGCAGTAATTAAAAAAAAAAACTAAACTAAATCCTCAATACTCCACTCGACGCTCCATGAAAATGACCCACACATTTCAACGCGCCAACCGTGTTGGGGCGTGGACTGGAAGTCCAACAGCCGGGAGATCAAAGATCATTTACACCAATGGAGTAGATGGTCTTTGCGGGAGATCCTGGCTTAACTATCTTATATTAACAGCATACATGTACATTAGGTGATTCTCTTTTTAAAAATATACTTTTATTTTGGATTTTAGTATTCTAGCATAACTGACGATCAGTGGGGCAAATCTCATTTCAACTGGAAAGTAGGAAAATCAAATTACCACATACTCAGAACTGGCTGTTTCCCGTATATTAAGTACCATTGCACGAAAAGAGATCCTCAAGATCTTAAATTTGATGATATATTCTTCAAGGCAATAAAGGTATTAAATTTAGGTAAGTCGTCAAGAAAATTGGTTTTATTTAAATATGTTTGAAAACAATCTTTTTAGGTATCCCCTGCCTCGCGTATGGTGTTTCAGCAATATTTTTAATTCGTCATACGGAAACGGTTAGAATGAAAAAGGGAAATGTGGACATTTACTTTTTGTATCCCGAAGATAAAGGATCGCTTCACTAGAACCGACTAATAGAATAAATAAAAAATAAGATAGTAATAAATGCATTGTATACACTTTTTAAAAATAAAATGTAGCCCATTACTTTTTGTGTTGTCTTTTGTACTGTCTAATCCATCATATTAACAAACTATATTGCTGTCTTGTTATTTAAAAACCGTTGAAATACATGTGTTAAAAATTAAAAGATTGCTTTATCAATTCGTATTTCAACTAGGTATAATGTCCAGGACCGGATGCTTAGTTTTATTTCTACACAGTGTTTCGTGTTAACATGTTGTTCTGTTTATAACTATTAGTGCACATTTGGTCCCACAGTGGCCACAATGTAAAATTACAACATGGGACCGTGTGACCACCGGTGGGCACTAAAAAAAATCACAAAAACAAAGTTGAAAAAAAAGTGTTGTTTAAAATGCAATAATAAACATTTAAAAAGCAGGTTCTAAAAAAAACATGTTAAATATTTGGTCCCAGGCAGTGAAGAACCAATATCTAAATCTAAATAATAATAAATAATTATCAGAGTAACAGTCTGCTTTTTTTTTTTTTAGAAAACACTTATTCCTTACCATTAAAGTATAATAAGGTTATTCTGCACTTGTAGTTATTTTTAGGTGGCTGTATTATCATGCAAAGGCAAAGGGTTATAAAATATTTTTATCCCACCCAATGACATTGATAGTTGTAGTTGTAGGTTATGTTGATATTTTGTTTGTTTTCAAAAAGTTTCAGAAAAACAAATATAAAGGTATTTTCTATTCAAATTATTGCAATATTTATATTTAGAAACGGCGAAATCATTTTAGATTCTTTGAATCTATAATTATGACAGTCTTGTTTAAATATAAAGGAGACCTATTTTACTTTTTTGATTGACTTTTTAATATAATATAATAAGCAAAGAATATAGAGGCTAATATATAAGCGAATATATAAGCGTCTATATTCTTTGTAATAAGGTATAGTTTTACTTCAGTAGTTTATGTACACATTGTAAAAATGTTTTTAAGGGCATACAAGGACGAAATCTGTTGTGAACCCTGTTTCTAGTAACTTAGTTTCAATCTAGTTTCGTTTTAAGAAGCTTAGGATATCTGCGATTATGTAGAGAATCAATTGTTGAATCAATCAATTCAAAGAAACAATTGTTGCTTCCTGCCAGGTTCAAGATTCCTGAGATTACGGAGAATAACACTGCTGTAGTTGGGTAATTTCATAATAGAAGTATCCTGTGAATTCATTCTTATTCTAAGTATACAAGACATATTTTTTACTCTACCAATTATTTTTCTATGAACTTATTGTTTCTGATTATGCAAAGTGGCCAGTGCAGTTTTTGTGTCCCTTGTGCCAGTTTACCATGGAATTTGTTACCTATAATACATAACTGTAATTCAAAGCAGACCAATTAAGTTATCTTGGTTTCAATTTACTTTAGGGAACCATATGTTTTTAAAAAGTTAGGATTTTTTGCTGTAAATCTTTTAAGTATAGTTGTTAAACTTACTGTTGCAAATTTTTTAAATTGCAAAAAGAAGAATAATCAGAAATAATGGAGGTATATATTCATTAATTTTTTATTATAATATATTTTTTATTTATTTTTAATTTTAAATACTTTATTTTCATTGGTGCAGTTTTATTTTGTGAATAAACTGCATGTGGAATGATTTTTAAAGTCAAAATGTGACTAATGCTAAATATATTACAGTTGGTACTAATTTGAGTACAGAGTTTATTTGATTTATTAATTTGTACAATTATTGTTTTGCTTGCAATGATTTATATTCAGTACATATTTTTTTTTAGATTAGAATACATAATGCAGAAAATATTAAGAAGTGGGAACCAAATAAGGTAAGCAGACATATTTTCAGTTCATTGATTACTCTTGTGATATACATGCAATACAAGTACATACCTCTGGTATATAAGTATAAGTATAGTGACTGTATTACATGAAGAAATAATATCTTAGGGCAAGTTTATGTGTGATTAGAGCATGGAAGGTAACTTCTAGGACAAACTCAATTCTGTTTTACATTTTTGATTTGATTTTTTTAATATGTATTTTAAATACACTGGGAGAAATACTAGTAACTAGTACTTAATAAAATAGCTGATTCCATACATTAATATGTTTCAAAAATATGCCAATGTTTTCCATTACTTATGCTTCATCTTTGATTATATAGAAAGTGATTGACTGAAACTTCTGTTAAGTATTTAGTGAATTTTATCCAATTGTTGGTAAAAATTTGTTTAATATGTCTGAATGGTTGTTTGAATGGATTCCTCTAATCCACACAATCTAAACCACTTATTTACTCTTACTCTTCTGGATTTCTTCTAAATATTTTATTATTTTTAAGTAATGTTACTGTGCCATTTTGTATGTTTCTCTCCCTTACCTAATTTTAATAATAAGAATTTTGAAGAGCCAAAAAAAAACAAATTAAACCCTGTGAATGGTTTTATTTTTGATAATAAGTGTTATTATAATGATTATCTGGTTTTTTTAGGCTCCTTTCAACGACAGTTGATACTCAAGAAATGGCACATTTTAAAAAATATGTTAACTATTGGTGGGATGAATTTGGAGAAGTAAAACCACTACATGCTATGAATAAAATTCGAATACCTTGGATTAGAGATTCGCTTATTAATGGAAAAAGAGTTGCTGATCCTACTTTGCCATTAAAGGGCTATTCAGTTTTAGATGTAGGTTGTGGAGGTAACATTTTTTTAGTATATTTTTCCATAAAGTTAAGAATAATGCTGTTAGTTCTCTAAATACTCCATGTATTCACTCAGGAACTATGAGTGGTCTCCAAAATATCATCATCATCATCTTGGTGCTACAGCCCTTAGAGGGCCTCGACCTTCCCAAGCTTTCTACGCCATTCTGTTCTGTCCCTTGCTTGAATTTTCCAGTTGCCGAATCCGATCTTCTCCGCATCTTGTGTTACCCTATCCATCCACCTCAGCTTTGGTCTACCCCGTCGTCTTATTCCCACAGGTTGCGCTGTTAGAATCTTTTTTATCATGTTCGATTCAGGGGCCCGGGCTACATGTCCTGCCCACTGCAGGCGGTTTCGCTTAATTATAGTGGTAATATCTTTACCACCAAACGTATGCTTGTAGATATTCTGCAGTTCGAAGTTATATCTACGCCTCCATATTCCGTTCTCGCAGACCGCTCCAAATATATTGCGTAGCACCTTTCTTTCAAACATGGATAGAGCGGATTCATCTGTTTTCGTTAGCGTCCATGCCTCTGATCCGTATGTAAGAACGGGGACTATCAGTGTTCTATACAGCCTTATACGAGTTTTTTGAGACAGACGTTTGTTAGCTAAGTACTTTGATAGACCATAATAACACCTGTTTGCAATTATTATTCGCCTTTTTATTTCCTCAGATGTATTATTATTGGGGTTAACCGATGTCCCTAGATATATGAATTCATTGACTGCTTCGAAGTTTTGGTCATTGATGATTAAATTTGTGTCAACATTTCCAGCTTTTGTGTTTGTGTTAGTCGCCATGAATTTGGTTTTATTTTGATTTATATGTAACCCCATTCGTTCTGCTGCTGCTACTAGCTCGGTTAGGATTTCCGCAGTTCTCGCCCTAGTTCTTGTTATAATGTCCACGTCGTCTGCATATGCTAGAATTTGGACTGATCTATTAAATATTGTTCCCCTGCTATCTAAATTAGCGTCTCGTACAACTTTTTCTAAGGCGACATTAAAAAGCTGACACGCCAGCGCATCTCCCTGCCTTAACCCCCTATGTATTTGAAATGGGGTTGACGAGTCGTTTTGAATTTTTACTGCTGATAGCATCTTCGCCATTGTCACTTTTATCAAACGTATGAGTTTTTTTGGAATTCCTAACTCATTCATAGTGTTGTAAAGACTTGGTCTTAAGACACTGTCATATGCCGCTTTAAAATCGACAAAAATATGATACATATCTATGTTAAACTCTTGCGCTTTTTCGAGGATCTATCGTAGTGTAAAGATCTGGTTAATGGTTGAACGTCCAGACCTGAATCCTGCCTGATATTCCCCTAGAAACATTTCAGTATAAGGCTTTAATCTCTCGTGCAAAATATTTGATAATATCTTGTATGCTGTATTTAGGAGAGTTATTCCGCGGTAATTATTGCATTCCAGTTGGTTTCCCTTTTTGTGTAACGGGCAAATTAAGCCTAAGCTCCATTCTTCTGGCATTTGCTCCTCAGACCAAATTCTACAAACAATTTCTCGCATCACCTTGGTGAGCTGCTCTCCACCGTGCTTAAATAACTCTGCTGGGATGCCATCGCTACCTGGGGACCTATGGTTCCTTAGTTTTTCTATAGATGTTTTTACTTCATCTACTGAGGGGGGTTCCACGAGTTCCTCATTTCGGTATTCCAGCTCTATATTGTTAGTAGGTTCCCCTTCCAGCAAATCTCGAAAGTGCTCTACCCATCGTAAAAGGATGTCCTCTTTGTTGGTAAGTAAGTTGCCTTCCTTATCATTACAATAGTTGATTCTTGGTTTAAATTCTTTTCTAATACTATTTATTTGATGGTAGAACTTTCTTGTTTCTCCGTGACTCATATGGCTTTCGAGCCGTTCTAACATGTCATTTTCCGAGTCTCGTTTCTTTTTTCGGTGTATGCGTTTTTCCACTCTCTTTAAGTTTTTGTATCTATCTATTGTTGTTCTAGTTTCCAAAATATAGCATATACATTTATGAAAATTCTGAAGATACAACAGATTTTTTAACACTTCAAAAATTTACAAAGTTTTTTATATAAAATATTCCTGTATATCTAGAGTATTATTCTAGCATCTTATTGTTGTAGGTGGTATTTTAACTGAACCCTTAGCAAAAATAGGAGCTGATGTGACAGGCCTAGATGCCAACGAAGACTTAATAAAATTAGCCCAATCGCATGCTCGTCTCAACAATCTAAATATCAACTATATCACATCATCAATAGAAAACCATGCTGGAGAGGCTTGTGGAAAGTATGATGCGCTCGTAGCATCAGAGGTCGTAGAGCATGTCACACAAAAAAGTGAATTCATTGAAGCGTGTGTAAAGTGTCTGAAGCCGAAAGGTAAAATCTTTATAACTACTCTGAATAAAACGTGGCAAGCTAATCTATTTGGAATTTTTATGGCTGAGAATATTGTAAGAGAGATACCACGAGGAACCCATCAGTATGAAAAATTTGTATCGCCGCATGAATTACAAAGGTTACTAGAGGATTGTAAGTATATGAAAACAAATATGTGTAAGCTTTGTATTTAGCTCATCAGACACAGTTAGTTTTTGTGACTATTTTTCTTCTTAGCCTGTTTTATTTGTACTAGACTTTGTCTAGTCTTTCTGAAAAGTAATGGTTGTGCTAGTTGCATATTATTGACATAAGTTCTTCCGCAATATAGTATATCCTTTAATTACATCATCGCACCAACCCCATAACAACCTGTTATGTAACTTAATTATACATCATTTCCCTAGTTTTCTACAGCAGTTATTAAAAGATATAAATTTGTCTGAAACCAGAACTCTACCATTCTCCAATATTCCCTATTGACGCCAACATACTCCCACATCTGACATCATGATATTTCCCTCGCCAAATTTAGCAAGGAAGATACCATTGTTAATACATTAAGAATTCTCTTTCTAGATCTTATAAACAAAAATAAGTATAACATAGTTCTTTACACTGACGCATCAAAGACTGGATGTGGTGTTGGATATTCTGTAACCACTGTACAACAGCCTATCGAACTCTATAGAATTTCTTCTTGGTGTAGTATCCACACTGGTGAACTACGAGCTATCTCACATGCTTTCAAATATGGCCAGCAATATCCAAATACACACATAAGCAATATGCACTGATTCCCTTTTCTCTATACACTCCATTAATGCTATATCCACCAACCATCCTCTCATCCAAGATATTCATGACACATATCAGCATCTTATAAATCAAAATGGTTTATAAGATCATCAGCATCTTAAATGGCACTCCTGAAATAATTGCAAAAAACTAACACAGTCTTCACCTGGAGTGTGGGTTTAGTTTCAAAATGTAGGAGGTCTAAAAACTAAGCTGGACAGTTTATTTATCAATGTATCCTATTCTCATTACAGTATTATCATATTCAACGAGACTTAATTGACATGTAACTATGCCAATAAAGAGACATATCCTATATTTTGTGAAACCTTAGAACAAATAGCTGAAGTTTATCCATCTGCAAACTATTATCTGGCTGCTGACCTCAATATACCAAACTGTGAATGATTTTCAAATGACATGTGCTCTACAACAATTCCTCTATCATCTGAAGTTGCAGCCCTGCAGGTTGTGTCTGGTATGTGTGTATACCACAATTTGTTTCAGTCCAACACTATTGTGAATTCCACTGGTAATATTCTCGATTTGGTGCTGGTTGATGATGCTGATGTAACTGTGTCCAGAACAGAGGAAACTCTTTTGAGGGAGGATATGCACCACCCACCACTGGAATTTGAGATATAGGTGACCAAAAGGTGCCCCATAATAGTGGTTTGGTTAGTGATGGTTTCTATAGGGAGTTTAAGTCGGCTGACTATGTGACAATAACTGATTTTTTATCACAGTTCTGTTGGGATAAATTATTTTTAGGAACACCACTGAATCAAATTGTGAATATTTTTTATGATATAATTTACTTAGCTATAGAATTATTTATCCCCCTTAAAAGGTATTCAAAACGTAGATTCCCGTCTTGGTTCTCACCAGAGTTGAAGAACCTGATAGTTGAGGAAAAGAAAGCTCACAAAAATATCTTTTATCTAAATCACTTCTGGATTATCGAACTTATTCTCAGCTGAGGGCCAACTGTAAATTGTTAAAAACTGAAGGCTACATCAATCATATTTATTTAACAGAATTATCACTAGAAAATAATTTGAAGGGATTTTGGTCGTTTGTGAATTCACAGAAGGGAAAGCCTTCCTTGACTGCTGTGTTGAGTTGTGGTGGTGTTGAATCCAGTCATGGAGCAGATATTGTAAATATGTGATTCACCTTCACCTGGTCTTACTAACTTGACTGGTTTCAACATAACTATATCTGATATTTATTTAAAATTATCAGAACTGGATGTGAATAAGGGTTCTGGTGCTGATGGATTACCTCCAAGTTTTCTTAAGAATTGTTGTTTTATATTATCCAGACCTCTTTTTCACATTTTTAATCTCTCCTTAAACAAGGGTTAATTTCCAGAATGCTGGAAAAATAGTTTTTTAACAGCTATTTTTAAAGCGGGAGATAATTCATTGGTGAATAATTACAGGCCCATTAGTATGATTAGTGTAATACCAAAGATATTTGAATGTTCTGTATGTGACTGTCTTAAAGCTTCACCTGAAAAACAGCTAGTAGACCAACAATTTGGATTTCGGAATAGCAGATCAAGTGAATGTAATATACTAGTGTTTGTGAACTTCCTGAGGAAAGCCCATGGAGAAGGGCAGTAGGGTACAAGCAGTATACACTGATTTTTCCAAGGCCTTTGATCGGGCCAACCATAATATTTTAATAGGTAAACTTAAAAAAATGGGTGTTTATGGGCCACTTCTTAGATGGCTGAGAACATACTTGGTTGACCGAGTTCAGATAGTGCATATCAGGGATTTTGTTTTCAGTTAGATTAACTAAGATTCATTCAGGAGTACCCCAGGGTTCCCATTTGGGATCCCTGTTATTTAACATAATTATCAATCATATACATCACTGCTTCCAACACAGTTCACCTCTTTTTTTGCGGACTATCTAAAGTTCTACACAATTATCAATAATACAGAAGTTTGTGTCAATCTTCAACACGATCTCGATCAGTTGAGTTAGTGGTGTGTGTTGAATGCCATGGCCCTGAACGCAACCAAGTGTCATGCTGTTTGTTAATTTTTATGTCAGTTGGACAGTTATTTTAATTTTTTTTTAGGTAATTGTCGAACAGAACTAGTCCATGGAATTTTTTACAATATTATCACCAATACCTGGCACTTGTGCTCTGATGACTCAATTAACTATGCCCTTATAGCGATGAAGTTGCCTCAGAGTTGATTTGTTATATTGTTTTATTTAAATAAAGGTTTATAGTTTTGTTTTATAACTTGTTAGTTTATTGAAAAACCTTTAAAATGACCTAGGGTAACAGTTTTTTGGTACACTTATTTATTAATAATCTTTAAAAAGAGGTAAAATTTTAAAATGCAATAAATTAATTGTTTTTAAAACGATTAATTGAATTATTTTAATTAATAATAATGAACAACATGAACAATAAACTAGCATATCTGTTTTATAGACCTAACAAAGGCTTTCGATCGCATTCAAGTCGAAGACGTCTTACACCTACTGTATAAAAGAAACATACCAATCAATATTATACAAACTATCGAAAACATCTACTTACATAATCGAATATAGGCAAAGATAAATGGAAAATTAACACATTGTATATCAGTACAAAGAGGAGTCAAATAGGGTGACTCGTTAAGCCCACTTCTCTTTAATATAATAATGGACGAAATAATACAAGCAGTATGTAAAGGTCATGGTTACAAAATGGGGAACAAAGAAATCCACATATTATGTTATGCAGACGACGCCGCATTAATCGCCGAGGCAGAAGATCCTCAATACAACAGGCAAGAAATACAATATGATATCAGCAGAAAAAACCAAATGTATGACAACATATAATTACCCTCTACAATTTTTTATGGACAAATTAAAAAAAAAGTTGCCCTACGACCGTTAGGTTGGAAAGTTGGCTTTTTTTTTCAAAAATTCTATACTGCTTTATTTATAAACATTAAGGAACAAAAAAATTTATTTAATAATTTAACTCTTCTTTTTACATAAGTAGGATACATCTCAGCTTGTTGATATATTTATATATTAATAATACACAACTGTAGTCAGTGAGTGTGGACCCAAAGTCAAACTAATTTTTCCTCTTTCGCTGTCTACTAATTCGATGTTGTGGCCAAAATCACCCCTGTAACAAAAAAAGTAATATATAAAAATACGTTTGAAAATATTTGTTTATACTCGGTTTAGGAACTTAATGACTAAAATAGACATGTTTCACTTTTATAGGTTACCGTGAAACGGGGTCAATAGAAACAGTTTTGAGGTTTTCACTTTTTCAGGCTTTGTAGTGAGGTTGCTATTTATCTAATCGACCACGAAAATATGCAAAATGTGTGTCACTGCTAATAGGTTTAAGGGCCTAGTGAACACATTTGAAAAAGTTTCTCAACTAAAAAAAAGTAGTGTTTTTCTCTTCACCCTCCAAACGGGGTGAAAGGAAAGAATGCTTTGTTTTGCATTAATTTGGCTTATACACCATTCCGGAGGTCAATAGAGACATTTAAAAATATATTAGTATAATAACATGTGCAATTAATTTTTTTAGTAAAAAAAATATAATAAACATACAAATTTGGAATTTATATCATTTATTAAGTATATAAGAAATATACAACTTTCTTACTTTAGGGAACATAAAAGACCCTGTTGCGTTTCATTAATTCTCACAGCATAAGTTTTATACTGTTATAACTATATGAACAAAAATTACATGTGTAGGAACAAATAAAAAAAGTTTTAACTTAAATCTAGATCTGCTGCATTAATTCTCGCAACAGAATCTTCGTAAACATAACATCATCATCACGTAGCGCTACAACCCTGAGTGGGTCTTGGCTGACTTTACAACTTTTTTCCAATTTGTTCGGTCTTCCATCAAGTTACGGTCAAATGGAATGTTTATTTTGAGGAGATCTGCTTGGATGTTATCTCTCCATCGCATTCTGGGACGTCCGAGTGGTTTTTTGCCTGTGGAATCTCCTCCCATACCAGTTTTATAAGTCTCTCGTTATGCAGTCTGTGCACGTGGCCTGCCCATCTTAGTCGCTGTGATTTAATTTCTTGTACAATATCGGTGTCATTGTAGAGTGCTTTTAATTCGATATTGGTTCTGATCTTATACTGGTTTGTCGTAAAAATAACATTGCATTAATTTAGACCATTTTGGTTGATGGGAAATTTAAGAATCTCCCTATTTGAACCGCTTGGCAGCTCGGAGTTATCAGATGGATAAATTTGACCAACAACTTGGTCAAAAGAGAAATAGCAAACGTCTGGTTTCGTGGGAAATCCATAAATAAGGGTGTAGAAATCTTAGGAAACTGAATTTCCAAAACTTTCAGAAAGGAACGTAGAAAACTTGAAAAAAAAAAAAATTAAATGAACACAACATACCTACTTCTTACAATATAAATTCGTTTGATGAGTATTCTAGATGGTGGATAGAGAGGAGAAGATGCCAACCGCCAACGGCAGAAGAACTTGAATCAATAATAAGAGAGACTATGAGAAATTGCATAAACGGGGTAGATGAAAAAAGAAAAGGCCTTATTGGTGGTGCGAAGAGATCGCCAATAAGAGGAAGGAATGCATTATCATCAGAAGACAGGCTACGAGGGCAAGAGGTAGAGGAGAAGTAGCCGAAGCTAGCAGAAATAGATATGGTGTACAATGCGCTAAAGAAGGAGCTGAACAGGAAGATCCGAGCCAAGAAGAAGAGGCACTGGAGATAACTGTGTGACAAGTTGGATGAGAAAGTTTGGGGTCAGGGGTACAAAATTGTAATGAACCAGTTCAAGCTATACTCTCTGTATGAGATGCCACTGGACAGGAAGCTTGAGGTTAACCGAGAGCTCTGTTTTTTGCTAGAGAGTTTGGCAGTATGGAACCGACGTGGATTTGGACCACATAAATGTACTGCTTGCAACTCAGTGATCTCAGGCAAATTGGAAGATCTCGAAGATCGTGCTACTCCCAAAGGGGGAAAACAGGTATCGACCTGTTTGCCTTCTGTCGTGCATAGGTAAATTATACGAGAGGCTCTTAAGAGGGCGAATAGATACAGTGATTGAAGAGTCACGGGAGTCCGGGCTGTCACCCAGGCAGTACGGTTTCAGAAAAAACAGGAGCACGGTGGATGCACTGATGGAAGTCTTCCGAGAGTTACGCGGGGTGAGGGTTAAGCAGAGGTGGGCAATCCCACTGTTGTTTGACGTCCGAAATGCTTTCAACACATTAAAATAGAAAGATGTAATGAAGGCTCTACGAGAGAGGTGTCCGAGGTACTTGATGAATTTGGTCTCCGACTATTTGTCAGAGGGCACCGGCGTTTGGATTATTTCCTGACGCAGATGCTCACAGGACATGGTTGTTTCAGGGCATACCTTTACAGATTTGGAAAGGCAGAAAATGACAATTGCCTGTATTGTTAAATATCAGACACTGTCTCACGTACTCTATTGGTATGCGATAGATGGATAGTTGAGAGGGCTTGCTTGAGAGAGAGCTAGGAGGTAGGATGCAATCAGTCACGGAACTGGTGGAGGAGATGCTTAGGTCAGATCGGTGGAGAGCAGTTAAGAGATATGTGAGTAAAACATCGGAAAGAAAGGAGCAAGAAGAAAGGCGACCCGAAGATAGGCAGGGTGAACAGGACCACGTAAGAAGATAAGGCAAAATGAGAAGGAGCGAGATTTAACATGAATAGGGAGGAATAGAGGGAGAGAGGAATTTCTTCCTAGTGAGAAAGTGCTAGAATGCGTGAGAATTGTGCGTGAATAAAAGTTCGGGTGAATGCTGTGCCGATGTTGCGTCCCAATCAGGGCGATCCGGCCGGTAGTTCACCGCTGAGAAGGGGGTTTTTTTAGCAGGTAGGTCTCTAACATTGACGGCGATTGCATCCGAACAACCCTAGCGCTCGGCCTCTGATATCATCGTGGTCACGCTGGAGGAGTTAAGCATAACCGAGTTGGAAGGCGGTTCTGTCTACCTTCTAAGGCCAAGGTATGTTTCGAACATTTGGATCACCCCCCTCATTAAAGAAGAACAAAAAACAATATAAATTCAAATTGTTACTTATGTTATCTTTAACAGTCTAAATATTGAAATAAGTAGAAAATAAATTACTTACAAAAGAGAAAACAAACCAGACTTAAAAATGTATAGATTGAACCTTTTCCAAATGCCTGCAAAACAAAAACTATATGTAGAGCTCACTGGAAAAATAACCCATTTATTTCTCAAGTTTGTGAACGCCCGAAGGCAACAGTGGCACCTCATTCAAGTTGGGAAAACGCCGTTTGGCGACAGTGGCACCTGAATCAAGTAAACAAAAGTTCTTTTGACGACACGTGGCATTGAAAGTTTTAAAGTTACGAATAATTTGGCTAATGTAATTTTATTTTTAAATTACCTTCTATACTTAAAATTCTGTTCTAATTTTAATAATAAAAGGTAATGTTCGACCTCCGGTAAAAAATATAACAACTCACCTGTTTTGGAGAACAACAACAACGCCTTGGTCGGGTCTTAGAAATGCTGTAGAAGAAATAAATAGTTTTTGAGTTATTCCTATTCTAACAGATCCTCTAGGGACAAATTTCGAGAAATGACCCAATGAGTAATACATCGGTTGTTTGTAAAATTCGCCTGCCGCTGAATTTATTATTATCGGAGAATCGACGTTATTATTTATATATGTTGGTCCTCCTTTGGTGTCTAAAGCCATATTCCAGTCAGTCCAGCCTATGAAGTGGTGCTGAATATCCTGCAAAAATAAATGGATTCTCATTCGCGCTGTACATGTAGCCCTGGTTTTCGTCAACAAAAGTAAACTTAGTCAACAAATAAATGTTCTTGTTTCACAGCCTCTCTTTATATCATGTAATGAATCATGAAATAACATACTTTTTAATACCGTTTTGTACATAGATGAATAGTTGTCTCATATTTTTATACCATTTGAACTTATATTTAGCTGAAACATTTTGATTTTGGTAAGTAAATATCTAACTAAAAAATTACGAAACTAGAAATCCGAAGATTTCTATTGACGAAACCAAAATCTAGATTTGAGGAGGTAATTTTCATAACTCCACATGTCCACATTGGCTATTTTTTTAGGAGAGTAAAAAAGCCGATTCATCTACATTTTTTTTCCAAAACATATTTTATGTAATATAGTTATAGTTCAGTATTGGTTTATGAGCTAAGAAAACTACTTGTGTAGAAAGTGGTATAACAAATTAAAAATATAATATAAAAGTATTTAGATGTGGAGTTATGCATGAAACACATGTCACATATGGGGTTATGAACAGGTTTGGATATGTCGTGTTTTGATCAAATCAATTTACTATAGTTTAGCATCTCTCTCTTCAATCCTGACCTCCCAGGGGGAGTGTAGTGGTCGACGTGATGTCGTGTATTGTCCGTCTCCAGAGATCTCTGTCTCTGGTCATTTCTTTTAAATTCATGCATAGGTCTTTGGCATATTCCTGTAATTTGATCTATCCATCTTGTTGGGGATCTTCCTCGTGATCTTCGGCCTTCTACCTTTCCTTGTATTATGAGCCTTTCCATGTTTTCTGTGTTTGCTCTCATAACATGCCCAAAATATTTTAATTGTTGGAGATGGACTTTACTAGAGAGTCGTTGGCTAACTTTTAGCTCTCTTAAAATTGAATTATTTGTTCTACGGTCGGTCCAAGGAATTTGTAACATTCGTCTCCAACAGAACATTTCAGTGGCGTCTATCTTTCTTCTCTCCGATTGTCTCAGAGTCCAAGATTCACATCCGTAGGTCAGTATTGGAAATATTAAGCAGTTTATCAACCTCATCTTTATCGCTCTTGAAATTTGACAGTCCTTCCATATTTTGGTCATTTTTGCTGTATTGGAAATATTAAACAGTTGATCAACCTCATCTTTATCGCTCTTGAAATTTGACAGTCCTTCCATATTTTGGTCATTTTTGCTGTGACAACTTTTGCTAGATCACTTCTACGTTTAATCTCTTCTTGTAATGACCCTGTGTTTGTGATTAATGATCCCAGATATAAGTATGAGCTCACAACCTCGAACCGGTCAATTGTGGTTATGTGTGGATGATTGTTGTGTAGTCTATCCACTATCATGATCTTTGTCTTTGATATGTTTAATTGCAGACAAAATATTTGACTTTCGTTTTCGATCAGTCGTATAAGTTCTATCAGCTCTGCTTGACTATTTGCAAGAAGGGCTGTGTCATCTGCGAAACGTAGGTTGTTTAGTTTATGACCATTTATTGAGATGCCCTTTTCCCATCCTTCAAGTGCTCTTCGCATAATATACTCCCCATATATGTTGAATAATTATGGAGATAGTATACATCCTTGTCTGACATCCCGTTCTGGATGAAACTCGTTCGAAAGTGTGTCAAGTACTTTAACTGATCCAGTAGTGTGTTCATATAGTTCGGTTATAAGCGTAATTAGATGTTGTAGTACGCCTACTTCTTTTAGTATTCGCCATAAGTGTCTCCACTTGACCCTATCGAACGCTTTACGGTAATCTATAAAACAGATGTATAGTGGGATGTTGAATTCCCTAGATTTTTCGATTCTCTGTCTTATATTCAGCAGGTGTTCTCGAGTACCTCTACCTTTGGTAAATCCAGTTTGTTCTTGTGGAATTTCTCTTTAAAGGAATGTTTTCAGTCTCTCATTGATTATATGTAGCATTATCTTGCTGGCATGGGATATAAGAGAGATAGTTCTATAATTGTCGCATTTATGGAAGCTGCCTTTTTTATGTATGGTCGTTATTGTAGATTTTGTCCAGTCTTCAGGCCATTGTTTGGAATGCCATATTTGGTTACAGAGTAGATGAAGTAACTTTACGCCGGTTTCTTCTGTGGCTTTAAGCATTTCTGCTGTTATCATATCTGGACCTGGTGCTTTGTTATATTTGAGCTTGTTGATAGCCTGTCTTACTTCATTTTCGAGTATATCAGGTTCTTCTTCCACCTCGTCAGAGATTTGGCTAACAAGCCCTTGGCGTTGATCATCTTTAAATAGGTCCCTGCAATACGATCTCCATGTCTCTGCTATATCTTCTCTGTTTGTTCTCAGGGTTCCAGTGTTATCTTCAAGGGCCCAAGTTCTGGCTCTGAAGTCTCTTGTCAGGTAGCGTATTTATCTAAATAGATCTCTCGGCTGATTATTCTGACCATGTCTCTCAATTTCTTTGCATATACTTTGATAGTACTGTTTTTTGTCGGCCTTTAGCATAAGATTATTTATTTTAGTTTAGGGTTGGACTCAGTATTGGACAAACTAGTAAGCAAAGTAAAAAATAACATGTTCTTTATAATATGAAAAATAAAATTTTATTTACTATAATAAAATAATTACCCTTTTTCACAATATTACAGTAAAACCTTATGTTATAGTGAAACATATAGAGTGAAACCTTGAGATCATAGTCTAGATATTACAAGTGATGGGCACAGTCTTCTTCTAAACAGTCACAAATAACTTCCTCCTCTTTTTCAGGTCCATCTACATATGGAACATTAATAATGTTTTTGTACCAAAGAAGGCTTTCAATGTCTTGCCAGTTTGCATCAAAAAGAATAATTAACAGTTCGTTCACATCCTTCTTTTTGCTGCGCTTACGGGATGAACTAAATGAATTTCTTCAAGAGGATTTTTCAGTGTTTTTTTCAAGTCGTGTGTTGCTTTAGAAGGCTGTATTTGTGTAGTTCTGGTTCAAACCGATAGAATTTATTGTCTTTAACTCATATATGTAATTTTTTCTTTGTCACAACTTTCTCAATGAAAATTCATTTTGTGTCACTGATTTTAGCAGGTACCTAAGTGTTTTAAATAATTATTAGAAAGTGACTTTACATCTTTTAAAGACCAATCTGTTCCAAGTACCTTCACAGTTCCAACTTTTTTATATTCTTCAAGGTACTCTTCTTTATCAATAAGAGTAGGTTTCTTCCGCAACAATTTCTTGGCTCTTCCAAAAACCCTATCGGCTGGTAAAAAAGAATGGTCCCTGACAGTGAAATTGATAGTAATATGTGTCAAGGTGCCTTCGTGGGCTGCTAAAAAGTACATTAAAGAATGAAGTACATGATTGTTTTTGTTCTGACCTGCCCACCAAATGCAGCGATTTTAGACTAATCAGTTTGATGAGTCACACACTGAAGATACTCTTACGAATTATACAAAACCGAGTATTCCTTCTATGCGAAAGTAAGATGGGTGATAAGCAATTTGGATTTAGAAACGGTCTAGGAACTAGAGAGGCACTATTCTGTATGCGCGTTCTATTACAAAAAAGTTGTGAATTCCGAAAGAATGTTTATGTTTGTTTCATCGACTTCGAGAAGGCGTTCGACAGAGTCCAACACAATACACTTTTCGACTGCCTACGGGCAGCAGGACTTGACCACTATGATATAAGACTGCTGAAATACTTATATTACAATCAAGTAGCCTCTATCCAAATTGGAGACAGTCCCACTGAAAAAATACCCATCAAACGTGGAGTACGGCAGGGTTGTGTTTTGTCACCCACTCTTTTTAATCTGTACTCTGAAGAAATCTTTAGGGAGGCTTTGGATGACAGACAAGAGGGAGTAAGACTAGGTGGAGAAGTAATCAACAATATTAGATACGCTGACGATACAGCCATTCTTGCAGAAAGTTTACAAGATCTCCAAACATTACTAAATCTAGTCAGTGAAGCAAGTTATCGGAGAGGCCTAAAAATCAACATTTCAAAGACAAAGTGGATGGCAGTTGGAAAGATCCATATAGATCAAGGTCTGCTTTCTCTTAATGGAGAAGAGATAGAAAGGGTAAATCATTTCAAATACCTTGGCAGCTGGTTAAATGTAAATTGTGACTCTGATGAAGAGATAATATCCAGGATCGAAATATCACGTAAGGCTTTTATGACCTGGAAACCAGTTTTATGCAACAGAAACCTGTCAATGAACATTCGTAAGAAGGTCCTGAAATGTTATGTGTGGTCGATCCTATTGTATGGTTGTGAGACATGGACGTTAAAAACCACAATGCTAAACAAGTTAGAAGCATTCGAAATGTGGTGCTATAGACGAATCCTAAAGATACCGTGGGTTTCGCACACTTCCAATGAAGATGTTCTTCAAATGATCAACTCAGAACGTCTGCTCATAAACATCATAAAGAGGAGAAAAACAGAATACTTCGGCCATATAATTAGAGGACCCAAATACCATTTACTTCGCCTTATAATACAAGGAAAAGTGGAAGGAAAGAGATGGATTGGTCGAAAGAAACTTTCATGGCTGCGTAATATTAGACAATGGTGTGGTTTCACAGTAGAAGAATTATTTCGCGCAGCAGCCGACAGAGAAAGGTTTCAGGAAATTGTAAGCATGATGACGGCCAACGTCTGAATACGGACACGGCACCCAAAGAAGAAGAAGTACATCCATCACAAAACAATCTCGGGTGAGTCACATCTGCAAGGTCATCTGATTGAAGATAACTAGGAAGAGCAGAAGCTGCTTCGGTTGAACCGCGCCCTGCTTGCTCTTCGGTGCAGGTATAAAAGTATGGGGTGTTGTCATTTTTAATATCTGTTACACAAACATTGCAAAAAATTAATTGTCTGGTATAAAATGCCGGCTGAATAGGCGTTCGAGGAAGTGGTTTCACCTGCTGCATGTCAAAGCCTATAGTTTTCTCTTTTTATTTGGTTTCTTTCATTAGGTCAAAGAAACACAATGCCCTTTTCTTGTGTATTCTTTTTTCAGTAAAAAGTACCTGCTTTTGAGTTCCTGTAGCATTTTTAATTTTAAAGTCCATCATAGCACAATATCCACAGACGTCAGATGCCGGAGATTTGAAACCAACATTGAGCTTTCCGCGGAATATTTTACGCAACATTGATAACTTTACTTGGAGTTGAGGATTTTCTGCACTAGCATTATAAATCATGTGAAGTTTTCGTATTGAAAGATCACTACTTGAATATACTCTTTTTGATTTGTTGCGGTTGTAGTGACTTTCAGTATCTTTTAAATTTCCAATAAACTGCCGAACCGCCTCCTTCTTAACCAGTGATCTTTGGCTTATTCTATCATCTCCTCTGTTGTCTTCTAGCCCTTGGTTAGTTTTTAGTTTTGATACAAGTCTTCAAACTCTTGTAAACTGAGTAAGGTGCAAAAAGAAAGATTTACACACAGTTACGCTACCCCCAGAAGTAAGAGGAAATCGGTAGGTAACGGAAGTCAATTTTGGTTTGGATTTTGCTTGTAAACCTAGGCCTAAGCAAGATTGTCCTAATACTAATTCACCATCTAAATTACTTTCATTTAAACTAATAATTTCACTCAATTAAGCACAAACCAACATTAAATTATAATTTTCTTCTTAAACTAACCTGTTAAGTTTGTGTATTGTCAACAATAACAATCAAATCAAAATACTGTATTTAAGTCACGTGATTGAAATACTTATTCCTCTATGGCCGAATAGAAAATGGGGGATTTTGTTATAACTGTCACACATAAGATGTGGGGTTTTGCTTTAA
Source organism: Diabrotica balteata (assembly GCA_918026665.1). Lineage (NCBI taxonomy): Eukaryota > Metazoa > Arthropoda > Insecta > Coleoptera > Chrysomelidae > Diabrotica > Diabrotica balteata. Next base: position 14,030,480 of record OU898280.1, on the reverse strand, counting down.
ATACCTACTTTTAAATTAATATTACAACTGGAAATGTTGGTTTTTGATCGGATATAAACATGACTGGCAATGCATTTTAAAATGACGAATTAAAAACATCACTTATTTAAAAAAATATTTTTGGACATGTGGGGTTATGAAAATTACCTCCTCAATTTTGATTTAATCTGTACCTTCTAAGAATTGTAAGGCAAAACAGGCGTTGTTAAAGATGTAAAGAGAGAAATGGGCAATCTAAAATTGCATTCTACAACATATCTCCTCAACTAAGCAAAAATCTTTGACGAATTGGTTTTTTGTACTCATAAAGAGTATATCGAAACAAAAGAAAGACAGTTAAGATGTGATTTCACGTATAGTGCCTCTGTATATTTACTTATACGTTTTTCATCCTAAAAGGAATCATCAGCGCGACTATTTATACAAGCTTTGTGAGGAGCTTCTGTAAATAGTTGTTCCGATGATTACTTTTAGGCTGAAATACGTATGAGCGAACTAATTGTAATAAATTAATTATGATAAATTATAATATATTAAATACTAAAATTTATAAGTATCATTAATAAATATAAAAAAATCAAACCTGTATAACGCTGAACGCATATCGTTCTCCTCTTTGCCATGAACCCAGTTCTACACTTTTTTCCCAAACACGATCACCTAAACACAAAAAAAACAAGTATAAAAAATTGTGCATTTAATATTGTACACAATTTGCAATAGTGTATTGTGTATTCTGAAAAATTATTTTTAAGTTTACTGACCTACGCAAGCCTCAGTACCCATTAACAGCTTTTCGGGATATTTGTTATGCACCAGGTCCAATACCAAAGGTAAGATCACGTCATCCCAGTACCAGTGTACGGCAACAATATCAATATAATTTTTAATAGTTTCGTTGCTAAAAACCTGCAAAACGAATTTGTTAAAACTTATATACGTATATTACACTAAAATGATAGTTTTGCAATGATGTGCACTATTTAATTCTATGGTTATATAAACCTCTTCTTCTAAAATAAGACTAGAGTAGAAAGCACATTCAGATTTTGTTGTACAATGTTGTTAATAGGTTTTTGTATAATAAAGTCTAGTTGCGGTAACAATTATAGTAGATTTGTATGTTTTGATAGTTCTGCTTTAAGATGTGTATAATATGATGTAAACAACACTCTACACTCTACTAATGAACTGCTACATCACTATTCAAAATAATTAAATTTCAGCAAACAACATTCTACTAACGAATTGCTTCTCAACTAAAACGCTCCATAAACGCATCCTGTAGATGTAAAGAAGTGGGGATCAAACGTGGTGGTATTTAGAGCGTTAGAGAAAAATCCACAAGGAAAATGAAATTTCTGTAGTTGGCTGTATACCATAAATTAGAAAAGTTTTACTTAAAAACCTTTTATAAGAGGCATATAATTACAAATACTTTTTCAGGCTACATCACAAAATGTTTTCGAAGGACTAAGAAGTCCATCATCAGTCGTATTACCAGGTGTACACGAGTCAAGCCACTAAATATTTGGGCAAAAATCCTTAAAACAGTACAAAATTTCTTATTTATTACATTTTTGTTAAAAAGATGGTGTTATGTTAAAGTTGTTAACATATATCCTGCATAGCAACGTAAGACTCAAAATGGGGTTGCTGCTGACCCTGAGAGAGAGACCCTATGGGATCTTGATGGCATATAGAGACATTGACCCAGGATCACCAGCAACCCCCATTGAGAGTCTTACGTTGCCATGCAGGTATCTGTTAAAAACTTTTAACAAAAATGTAACACATGATGATAATACAGTGATGATGAACTTTTTAGTCTAAAAACGTTCTGCGATGTAGCCCGAAAGGGTCTTTTTAATTATACAGATAACGACATTGTTTAGTTGACCATAGGAATTAAGATTGTTGTTGTTTGTTTGTGTTTAAATGACTGCGGACACTAAATCCATTCGCCAATCTTACAATTTGAGGTGTAGTGTGAGTGTGTGTGTGTGTGTGTGTGTGTGTGTGTGTGTGTGTGTGTGTGTGTGTGTAGAGTAATTATCTTGATACTTAGCAAAGTCGACGTCATTGTCTTTGCTAAGAGACGCTAATTATATCCGAACGTCTGCGGTCCCTCCGGTGTGTACCGATCACACAAGGATATAAATTATTTTCATTTATTAATTTTTTTAATAAACGAAAATTTCCACCCAGGTGGGATTTGAACTCACGACCTTTAGATTTAAAGGCAGGCGCTCTTACCACTGAGCCACAGAGGGGGTTGAATTAAGATTAATTGCAATAACATCTCTAGAATATATTTATTATAATACTCTAAAACCAATTTTTTGGTTATTTTTTAGCCTTAATAGCAATACAAATAAATAAGTAAATAAATAAGTACCACTGAAAATTGTACAAATTTTATGAACAAAGCTTATAACAACAAGACAAAAAAGAAGAAAAAACATCATAATAAGAATCGTTTGTACTTTTAAATAAAAAAAAACAATAAAATTCTTCCAAACTTAAACATAAAAAATACTATCTAATTAAGAACCAACAAAAAATAGGAAACATAAGAAAAAAAATAGCTACCTACAAAAAATAAAAAGTAGGAAAGATTAATGAATTAAGGGCTCAAATATTCCACCTCCTTGTGCTAAACAGTAACCAAATCTGTCATACAGATTTCTCCTTATATTTTGAAGTAGGGCTGGTGTAATTCTTGCAGAGAAATGAACTATTTTTGCCCTTAATTCGACTAGGTTTGTGGCGTTTCAAACTAATGCCTATAAATGTTATCTTTGAGAAAACCCCTAAAAAAGAAAACGTTAGACGCTAAGTCACGGGATCTAGCAGGCCGTTTAATTGTACCACATGTACTTATCAGTCGATCAGGAAACGTTTGATTGAGGAAGTCAATAGTTGCTCTAGATGTATGACAATATGATCGCCTAACATCCTAGTCCAAACATTTAACTTTTGCGGATGCTGAGTTCGCACTGCAATACTGAGGTGCTTATTTTTCCGAGAATAATACCTTGAAACGGATGGAATGTGTTTTTTATGTAATGAAAATGAAGATTCGTCAGAAAATAAAATATTTTTTAAAAAGTGTACATTTTCATTCTTTTTATCTAACATAAATTCACAAAACTCCATCCGCTTAAAGTTATCTTCCGAAAACAGATCTTGTGTTGGTTGTATCTTAAAACAAAGATATCCCTTCCTTTTGAGAACTCGCTGGACAGTTCGAGTATTCACGTTAACTTCCCTAGCAATTTGTATACTATTGCAGGGTTCACTAGCTTCCACAAAAGCACAAATATCAATATCCCTGTTTTGACGCTCCTCATCGACAAGTCTTACACGTGATTCATTACCTTCATGACACTTTTTACGACTGTTTACACATCCCAAAGTTGGAAAATGTTTAATGGTATTTTTAACTGTTGTAACACTTCGTGGGGGTCTATTTTCGAAGGCAGCAATAAATAAATCAATTACTTCGCGTATCCAATGGCCCCGAAAGTACCATGTTACAAGTTGCACTTTTTCTTAGGCGGTATACAACGTAATAGGCATGTTATTATTTATTTATTTATTCTTTCAGAACTTCGTTTAAAATTTTTAATGTCAATGTGACAATTACGACAATTCGTACCTACTGTGAAATGAATATAGAGGTGGAAACGTGTAACATGTCACAGCGATTGCCATTGTGTTTTATGCCACAGCATACCTTTAATAAAGGATTTTTAAATAAAATAAAAATGTTAGCTCTGTGATCTGCACATTTTTTGCAGACAATTTTCTTAAATTGGGATTACAAATGAAATTAGCTTATTTGACCGAATTCCGGCATGATCCATTTTAAAAATACATGATGTAAAATGCAAATACCTTGTGTTTATAAAAGGTTATCATTTGTTCATGTATTTATTTACTAGGTTATACTTACCGCATCCACAAACCATGGCAAAAACACTCGTTGATCGTCCAGTACCATTATTTTTAGATCTTTATACTCAGATTGACGAATAGTCGGTCCCAAGTGATCTCCTACCCATCTTTTCTGAAAGTTTTATTACAATAAGTACAATATGATATAAAATTTAAAAAATCAAAAATAATAATATTTAAACTGTAATACGGAAGTGGTTACATAATCATCACCATCATCATTATTCTCAGCGTGGTCTATCGATTATGGTACAGTATCCCTTACATAGTGGTTCTAAATTTTTGTCCACCATTATCTATTATTCGCTTTTATGTACCATGTTGTACCGACTTGTTTCCTTATGTTGTCCCATCTTAAATTTGGATGTCTTCTTGGTCTCTTGATACCTCTTGAATAACACAGTGTAATTCTAGTGGACCATCTATTGTCAGTACCTCTCGCTAAATGTCCCGCATACTGCCATTTTAAAGATTTAATTCTGTGGTTTTCTGTCTGATCCATTCAATTCTTTTCGCTTTCTTTAGTGTCCAAGTTTCGCAGCCGTATGTCATGACTGGTAGTATTTAATAATAAACTTATTTTAAACTTATATTGTGGCTTATTCTCAACGACAGTGGCGGCCGGTCAGGGTCGGCAGTGCCGACCCACACATTTATAGATATTATAAATGTTTTTTAATATTTAATTTAATCAGTATTTCGATAATTAATCGTAGCAGGTAATAAGTTGAGGTCATTTGTTTCTGTGAAATAAAAAAAAAATTCTGTGAGATAATAAAGAAAAAATTTTATTCATGGTTTTTAAAAGAATTCGACTTTACTTGACGATTTACATGTAAAAATCAAAGAAATATTAGTCGATGAGTAACCAAACATACATTTCTCTTTATACGCATTTAATTGCCAAGTACGGCAAATTTAAATTTGCCAATGCTTCATTTGGATTGGGAGCAAACTGTACCTTGTGAGTGCGGGATAAAATGTTATTTCGGGATGGATAAGAACTTAAGTAGTGAAGTGATAATGAGTGCACGGACTGGCTTTTCTGGTATTATATCGATCGATATTGTTTTGTATTAAGTTATTTTTACAATCTAAAAGTAATACTGTGATAAGTTACCGCTGCCTAAAAGGTTTTTGATATATTAGAAGTTTTTTTTTAATTTAGTGTAAACAAATTCAGGCAAATTAACGTAAAAATGCAAACTATAGGAGAAACTGTAAGTATTGATAAATCTGATATTGTAAATTATATTTTGCAAAATGGGTTTTTATTTATTCCATACGAAAAACAAATTGTTATTAAAAATAAGGGGCGTCCTTTGGCTTTTTGAAGCTTTTGAAAGTTTTTGATTTTATTATTGAATGCGACGATTTTTAAACTGATGATATCTTGATCCGTAAAGCAATCGTTTCGGAAACTTTAATAAATGATTGCTCTTTTAACATAGTTTTAATAAATATTTTTAAGAAAGTGTTTACAAAAACCGATTTGATATTCAATGTTGTTTAAAATCAGTCAACTGACATTATTCATTCCAAAAATAGAATAACATAGCTGGTACAAAATCTCAGATTTTCGTAATGATAGTAATTTCCAGTATATACGCAGTGACGTTATGGACTCGCTTGATATTGTTGAACCCCCCAAAAAAAGACAAAGGTATAACAGACACAGATCTCGAGAAACGAGTATAAGAATATGAAATTTTGGATACTATTTTTATGCAAATATCTACTTGTTTTTCAAATTTTGAAGATTTGCAAATTTTTGCCCTCTTTAACGATTCAAAATTTAAAAGTTACGCCAAAGAATTTCCAAAATATTTATTACACAGGTTAATTAAAAATTATCCATCATTCTTTAATCAAATAAAATTAGAAAATGAATTAAAAGCTATCCTATTATCAGCTATTATATGCTGATCCAAATATTTTCAGAAGGTGGGATTAGTTACAAGATATCTATAATTTTATATACTGCAATTCACTACAATAAACTGTTACCGAAATTAATAAATTATTGTCATTAATTCTCTCATGATCACCAACTTCTGCCTCAACTGAACGAGATTTCTCTTATCTCAAAAGAAAAGACGTATTGTCGAAACACCATGAAAGAAAAGAGAATGTCAAGCTTGTCTCAAATGTCACGATTTTACGATGACGTTATAACCCATTTTGCTACTTTCAAACAACGTAGACTGGAGTTAATTTATAAATATTTTTAGGTTCTAAATTATTAGGAAAAAACAAAAAAAAAAACAAAAAATCTGCTGTGATGATTGAAGTCTTTTTATTAGACAGTATATCTATCTGAGGAGACAAAAAAAATCCTTGCCGACCTTGTCTCTAAAGCCACGAGCTGCCACTGCCCAACGAAAATAGTAATTGCATTAAGATGCCACAAGAAAAATAGTGTCAGAACAGTAATAAACAGTTCCAACATTTACGTACTTACCATTTCCTCAATAGTGAACCGATTGGAAGGAATGTTGGATCCGAACATCGACAAACTAGGCTCATTTCCTGTTGTTACGCCCCAGAATGTAATATTTTCTTTCTTATATTCATCAAAAAACTTTTTGTGGTAATTTGCCCATGTCTGGTAGTACTCATCCTTCACACGACCGAATCCTGAATAGGCGTGGTTGGTTTTCATCCATTTCGGTGCTATCCAGGCGGAGGCAAATAATTTTAAGTCCTGGTTTAACTCGCGAGCTCGGCGTATATAAGATAGCTGCAAAAATAAGAATAGAATTTGTTATGATAAAGCAACGGGGTAAAACAAGGCTGTTATAAAATCAATTTTTGAATTAAAGGCACTGATTTATAGACAATAAATACTGGAGTAATAAGGAAAAACCTCTACCGGCAACAACCCCTGGAAAAATCTAAATTTATCTGCACAACCTACACTCCAGTAAACTGCTGCCTACAAATCCACCATAGTCGTCTTCACACGTAGGCGAAAACTAGTGGAATGAGGTCCCCTAAAGTTACAGGAACAAGAAATTCAGCCAAAGAGAGGTAAAGTATCTCGGGGTTATACTAGACACGAAATTCACCTGGAGCCAGCAATTAGAAAAAATAAGAAGCAGTGCAGTTACAACACTTATCAGGTAAGGTATGGTAAGAAATTGGGATTTCTCGGATATGGTGCACTGGGTGTACACTATGGTGATAAACACATTAATAACCTACGCAACAATGATTTGGTGAACTGATACTTTAACAGCTGCAAAAGCCAAACTCAGCAAGGTGCAAAGACTTGCGTCTATTTGATGGACACCCTAGAAACAATTGTCTTTTCGTTTACTTTCAATTAGGGCATGTAATTTTTGAAAAAACTAATCACTATTTACTGCAGTAACCATTGATCACAAAAAAACACGCGCTTCTAAATCTTGCCTAAGACTGATGGACCTGAGACAACAAGAAATATAACACGCCACCCATAAACCATCAAAAACCAGTAACAACCGCTTAAATTCGACATTAGCCGAAACTCATTTGTGCTAGTCGACATATACCGGTGATACACCGAAACTATAATATTTATAAACGTTTGGTCTTTCACAATTCACAAAGTCATCGACATTCACCGGTGAATGTCGACGCACACCAATTTTAAACATTCATAGTAACATATATCCTCCTCTTCCTTTATCCTTTATAATTCATAAGGATGTTGTGACGTTATGGTATTTGACGAATGGTTACTATCCATTCTTCCCTCTCCTGGGCACGGTGTGCCCTCTGCCTAAGACAGAGAGTAACCGGTAGCGTACTTTCGTCTGGTCTGGTAATGTATCCAAAGTACCTTAATATATTTTGGTTGATGATTGTGGTAAGCCTAGTATTGATGTCAAGTTCTGTCAATATTGAGACATTTGTGCGATGTGTTGTCCAGGTTATGCGCATCATTCTACGATATACCCACATTTCAAAGACCATTATACGTCGTGAGTTGGACTTTTTAATGGTCCAAGTTTCTGATGCATAGGTAGCAATAGGAAAGATAAGCGTCCGTACCAGGCGCAGTTTCGTGTTTCTGGTTTTGTCCGTATCTTTCCAGATTTTAGTAAGTTTGACCGTTGCTGATCTGGCTATTGTAAGGCGTCGATGTTTCTCTTCTTCATATCCACCATTGTTTGTGATAACAGAACCTAAGTAATTGAAAGGGCTTACCATTTCAAACCCACTTAAAAAAACAACATATTTAAACAAAAAGTAACATATATAAGCAAACCAAAAAGGATCGTAGACCACAAAATAATTAATGGTGGATACTAGAGAATGATAAAACGTCTATGCTGTTTAAACTAAAGAATTAAATATTGAAAAATGCAAATAAGACAAAACACCCAAAATATATAAGGAAGAAGAGAATATTTCAAGAATAAATTAGTACTTACTTTATAACGATAGTCTTCATCAGCAAGTTTAAATAAACTTAGTGAAGGATCTGGTGTATCGGAGTCGTCATAACTGTAGCCTTTGGTTGAAAAATCAGTTCCACCTATGGGCACTCTTCCAACGTTGTACTCTATACCAAATTTTGAGAAGTAAGAGCTGGAATTGGTTTTGGAAAAACATTTAATTATTTTGAATCGTTTATTTCATATGAATGGGTCCTCAAAGGATTAATAAAAATGGACAAAAAAGAAAAACATGTAGTAACAAGCACAGATATTAAAATTGAAGAAAAAAAAATTAGGTTTAGTAATAAACAAAAAAGGCTCTTCCGATTTTTCTATATTCTCTAAAATATTACCTGAGCACCTTTTCCTGTAGGGTTGGTTCAACACTTTGCAGATTAAAACCAAAAGCATCGGTAAAAGCACCACCAAAGCCGAACATCGTTTGATACTTCTCATATTTATTTATATGAATAGTATTAAGAGAGTTTAATACGTTTAATATGTTAAACTTATAAGGTTGAAACGTTCCATTTGTTCTCTGAAGCCTAAGACCATCTTGATTCGACGTAAATACTTGATATTGTGGTTGATCTATTTTTTTAAAGGTGGTAATTCATCACAGTAGCTGACGTTGCACACACACACTATACCAGTGTCGTACTTTTTTGGAGCGCATTCCTGACCTAAACTTACACTAGCTAAAAATATAATATATTGTGTTAAAAAAATATAATTTAATAAAAAATATAATTAAAAAAGAAATACAAAGAGCCAAGGAGACATGGATGCAAGAAAAATGTAAACTAATCGAGGAGCTCCAAGAGAAACACGATCATATAAATATCCACCGAAGGATTCGTGAAGCCACTGGTCAATACAAGAGGAGAAACACACACCTCCTCATAAATAAAGACGGTAATCTGGCGACGACAGGGAATGAGAAGTTGGTTACCTGGAAAATATATATCGAAGAACTTTTCTGGGACGACCGAGGCAACCTTCCGGAAATAAATTGCATGCCAGGGCCGTCAATGCTAGAAAGCGAGGTAAAGGCTGCTTTAACGGTCTAAGAATGGTAAGGCTACAGGTCCGGACGAAATACTCGTTGAACTTATTAAGGTGATGAGTGAAGTGAGCACGAAGGAGTTAACTGAACTGTTTAAACGCCATATACGATTCAGGTAATATCCCAGAGGAATGGCTATTGTCAACATTTGTAACGCTAACCAAAAAAAAAAAAAACGATCTGCGAAAACGTGCGAAGATTTACGAACTATCAGTCTTATGAGTCATGCACTTAAAATTTTTCTTGAAATCATACATGCCAGAATTTACAAGAAATGCGAAGAAAATGTCGGTGAAATGCAATTCGGATTCCGCAATTCCATGGGTACACGTGAAGCACTTTTCACCTTACAAGTCCTACTTCAGAGATGCCGCGATTTCATTTGTGATGTCTATATTTGTTTTATTGACTACGCCAAGGCATTTGACCGTTGTAAGCACCAGAAGATGGTCACCGCACTACAAAGAGTAGGATTGGATGAGAAGGACATTCGGATCATCATGAATTTATACTGGAACCAGCGTGCTTAAGTCAAGGTCGAAGACCAGCTGACCGACCAAGTGAAGATCATGCGAGGAGTAAGGCAAGGATGTGTGCTATCGCCGACTCTTTTCAATATATACTCTGAGGAGATTTTTAATGAAGCATCTCTGAATTTCACAATATCTGGATCGGTATATAACCAGTGATTACAATGATTTCTTTTTTCTGAGTTGATTTTGCCCAATATTTCAACGGAGTTCTGTAACACAATATCTCGTATATTTGCCCATAGTTGGTTAATTTCTTCTTCTTCTAAGTTTTTTGTCTTTATTTGATCTTCTATTTGTTGTCTGTACACATTTTCAATGTCGGGATCTTTTAGTTTGTTAATGTCGATTTTTTCTCTTCTTCTCCCGATCTCCTTTTTTAAATTGGATATTCTCTCTTTAAATCGTGCTTTAACTAGATAATGATCACTGTCGTTTCATTATCAGGAGATTTCCAAGTTCCCTTATGTATATCTTTATGGGAAAATCGTGTCCCAGCTATTACCATGTTCTTAGACATTGCAAAGTTGATGATTCTGAGACCGTTATCATTAGAGTCTAGGTGTAGGCTCACTTTTCCGATGGTGGGCGAAAATATATTCTCTCTTTCGGCTTTGGCATTAAAGTCTCCTGCTATTATTTGCTGGATGCTGTCATTTTTTGGACACTCATCATACTCTCGGTCTAGTACCTCATAAAACGTGTCTTTTTCATTAACCTAATAATTAGTATAGCTTTTAGTATTTTTTGTCTAATTATTCAACAAAAACAAAAACACGCTCACTAAAATATACATATATGTAAGTACCTATATAATATATGTGTGAATTACTGTTGTAAATCATTATTATCAAATAGGTTATAAATATTCATAAATATAATGAGTAATATGAGATATATTGTAAGAGTAATTTTAGTTCGACTAATGGATTAAGTCTACAGTCAAAAGAAACCAACAGCACACACACACACACACACACACACACACACACACACACACACACACACACAACACACACACACACACACACACACACACACACACACACACACACACACACACACACACAAACACACACACACACACACACACACACACACACACACACACACACAACACACACACACACACACACACACACACACACACACACACACACACACACACACACACACACACACACACACACACACACACACACACACACACACACACACACACACACACACACACACCACACACACACACACACACACACACACACACAACACACACACACACACACACACACACACACACACACACACACACACACACACACACACACACACACACACACACACACACACACACACATACACGCCGAGCAATATTTATGGCAACGTGTGCATAAGCCCCAATTGTGGTTAAATTGGGAAGATGTCATAAACATAGTATCGTGACGAAGAAAAATCTGTGTGTATAGAAACCATTGATTTACACTCCGTTTTGTCGAAGCTATGCATATATATCACTTGTGGCAACGGAACCACAAATATGCTTCAACAGGTAGTGTGTAAAAAAGTTGCCAGAAGTATCTAGATATGTGATCGTGTGTAACATAGGTTGCCACAAGTATTAAAAAATTAAATGTGTTTGGAAAGCAGTGTTGTCATGTTTAAGAAAAAATCTAGATATATTTAGAAACATTTTATATTAAGCACGTATCGGTATCAATATAGTTTATACTAGAATATCTACATTAATTTTTTTGATTATTTGATGAGTTACAAAACTAGCATTAAAATATCATTGTTGTTAATTCTGAACAATACTTTAAATAAACTGAAATATCTAAATTAAAAAATTGTAAAATTAAATGTAAATTAAAATAACGATTATGCATTCAATAAAACTTGAAACATAAAAAATGCTTGGTGAATAATTCAAATAAATCTAGTCTTATTAGGACCAAGAAATTAATGTAAAACCTTGAAACAAAACTGATAGAACATCTAAAAATCCAGCATTATTAGTTACTTTTTGCTATATTTAATACGCATAAGTTTAGTAATTTCATTTTTAACACAAAATTTAATCTTTGACCAACATCTTTCAACTAATATGGGATGGAGCTCAATGCATTTCTCACATTCATTTTTGTTTGGTACAATTCCCTTCTTAATATTAATTTTAAAATAATTGCAGACGGCTTCCTTTTCTTGATTCGTCCATGGAACTGGACCTCTGGAAATATTTTTGGACATTTTTGCTTTGGTTACTAAAAAAATTAACAAACAATAAATTAATAAATTATATTGTTAGCAAAAAATAGTATTCTCATTTTAATTTGGCATGTTTTTACAACACCCCAGCTACCTCAGATTACAATTGAAATATTCCATATATTGTTGACTGTTTTTTTTTAGTTTTGACTTAAGATTGTTCAAATAATCACTTACATTTTGTTTTGTGAATGGTCTGAACATTTTCATCATTATCAATTCCGGCTTCACCTTCCGGTTCAGCTTCTGGTTCTTCTTCCTCATCTTCTTCTAAAGTAGGCAGATCTAGAAAATAAATAATAGAAGCAAACAAATTAATACTAGTTAAATATTCAAAACATTACCTTTAATTTCTATTTCGTCAATAGATTTTCCAGCAAACTTGTTCACTTCACCTTTATCAACAGCTATAAGCAATCGACTTACTTTGGTGAGTTCAATCGCACTTTCGTGCATTCTGTAAAACTCAACTTTGTTCCCGTTATTGCTGAAGGATTCTGCAAATCAATTTCTTCACATATTTTTTTCAAGCAATCATGCCCCCTAAGATTTGAACTAGATGGATTAGATCTGGCGAAAATGTATACATTTTGACTTGAAATACCACATGTAACTCTTTGTTGAATCAAAATATCAATACATTGTTTCGTATTTGGAGTTAGGATTACTGGGACCTTTTTGCCACGTTTTCCTTCAATTTCCACTACTGTCAATGACTCTGCCAGTTTTTTTTTTCGATTATTGTGAGAGAATTTTTTATTTCGTCCGTATTTTGCTCTGCCCAAGTTGGTCGGGAAATATAATCAGTTAGCTTCATTTTTGCTGCTTCACCCGATCTGCGTTTATTAAACAATATTATTCTAGATAAAGTTAACGTTGCAAGCCGTGTCCACTTATAATTATTAGTGTAGTCTTGTATTAATTCTTGTTTAGCCTTTAACATGTTTGTATCGATATAATTACTAAGTTTCACTAAATCGGTCGTAATTGGCAAAAGTTGAGTGGAATTCAATTTTCTTCGGTAAAGTGTGGATATAGCATTGGAAGATATTCGTATGCTCCATTCCATTTTCATCAGCTGAAGGAATGATATCAATGACTTGTTTTTTTCCATATTTCCTGCTCTTAAAGCACTGCCTCTCTGAATAGCCACACATTTCTTAAGAGCATAACCCAATTTTAAAGCTAAACTCGGAGTATGAAATTCTGGTTCACAGTTACTACTAGCTGCCATGGTCATACTAATGTCTTTAGTTGCTTGAACAACCACATCGAATTTCTCAGGAACCAGAAAATCGCCAAGCGTTTGCGACCTACTGTTAGTTAATTTCTTAAGGGATATAACTAAACGAGCTAGCTGCCTCATGGTTTGTCTTATTAACTCGTTTTGAGTATCACCATACTTCTCGTACTGCATGGCTCCGTATTTCAATATCAAAATATCATTGTTGCAGGTGTTACCAATTTCATCATTTTTAAACTTTGCTATTATTGAATTTGTGAAATCTTTAGTAAAACCAATTCCGAATATATCAGCTACGAGAGCATTGCTTTCGGCAATAACATGACGGGATTCTTTCTGGTCATCAATATTAACTTTTTCCTTGCATGTATATTTCACATGATGCAGATATGTTTTTTCAATAAAAATCCTAGACAGTTGGGACAAGGACCATAATTGATATCACTAACAAATTGTGCTTCATCTGATGTTGGCCGTCTAATTACTATCAGCTGACCTTTTTTTGTAGAAAGAACGTTGCAATTGTGATAGAAGTCTCCCACCCTAATCAATTCTAAGAAAGCTTGCTTTCTCTTTTGAGAACCCTTGGTATGAAGTAAACATTGTTTTACTTCTGATTCTTCGGAATGAACGGTTTCAAAGTGTCTTGCCATAAGTATAACTTGCTTACTACAGTAGTAACAAGCATGAATTTTATTTCTTACTCTTTTACCACTTTTTCTAATTGCTGCATTTATTTCAATTTCATTCCGACAATTTTTTTTCCTGTATGTTATGGACTTATCAGTAAGCTGAGAACTGTTTGTTGTACCTCCACTGTCACGATTTTTAATATTGTTACTAAATTTGTCAGATGTCTCATAGTGTGTTTTTAACCCATCACTTGCTGGTAGATCTTTATTCTTGCAATTAGAAACATTTTCAGATAATTCAGTTACGTTGACGATTTTATTTCCATTGTGGTTTAAAATTAACCCTTCACTAACAGCTAAATCTTCATCATTACAATTAGATATTATATCAATAGGTTTTTGGCTTTCACTGTAGTTGAGGCTTGTAAGATACTTGTTTATAACAAAACTTTTATCGCTTTGATTATTTTCAGTTAATATATTCAAATTTTCTTCGCTAATTACGATATTTTGAATAACGTGTATCTTTTTAGATGACGGACTGTCTGAACAATGAGACGATGGAATATACTCGCTGCCGCTAGTTTTAGTTTCACTTTCAGAGGAATCTGAAAAAATTGAGATTAAATGTGGATACAAATTAACACGCTACTCATACAATACGCGACAGTTTCACTCATGTTCGATTCCACCAAACATTGCATAAATTTAGGTAATACATAGGTACAGGAATTCCTATATACAATTTACGTGATAGGAAATACCTAATAATGTCACTCTTAGATATTATTTACACAGTGCGTCCATAAAGTAACGCATAAATTCATTATTACCTAAATAAACAATAATATTAGATGTTCCCAAAACAGGTTAATTTTGAATTCAATTTACTTTTTTTTTCAAATTATAATCTAACATACAGGGTGAACCATCTTCGTGTGATGACGTCATCACCATTTTTTTAAATGGAAACTCTTTTTTCATTTCCGGATTGCTCTTTGTGCACCTAGATCGTGAACCTATTTCACAATCTACGGTGAGCAGTAAATACAGAGAATTGGGACATATGAGGGATGCAAATTGCAAGATAGATCAACAGTTGATGAACATACAATGCGGAGATTATCAAGGGATTTTGGTATTGGAAAGTCTTCAGTATCAAAAAAAATAAGATACCACCCTCATAAAGTACGTGTTATCCATGAATTGGCTGAAGACAACTTTGACCAAAGAACTGAATTCTGCGACTATAATATTGTACCGTTTTTAAATAAAACGAGAGCGGCTTCGAATTTATATAAATATATTTATTTATAACTTTACAGTTCGATACTATCTTATCAACTAACTTTACTCCTAAGATCGTTACATATATATACCTAAGTTACTACGTTCTAGAAGTTCCCACCTCTAATTCGAGCACGTGACCAATTGTTCCCTTGCCTTCGCGAGTTTTGGTGATGATTCTCGAAGCGGTTTCGAGATGCAACTGTTACATGTGACATGCCGAAAGCATGTTCGTAACAATATGATGAACCAAAATAACAATTTCATTGATAACGTTTTATTTTAGGACGAGGCAACGTTTTATTTGAAAGGTAGTGTTAACCAGCAAAATACTCGTTATTAGTCGAATGAAAATGCACACTGAATGCAAGAGTCCCATACGCAAAGACCACAAAAAACCAACGCATGGGCTGGCATTATGAGAAATACAATTTTTGTTCCATATTTTTTGACGAAAATGCAACAGGTCCATTATATCTGGATTCCCTATAAAATTTATTAATTCCTGATCTGATCTAGCTTTTTCCTGGTATATTCAAATACCCACTGTTTTAAACCGCTGAATCTGGTTTCAACAGGATGGCGCACCGCCACATTTCGCAGTAACTATGCGCGATTTTTAAACAGAACTTCTTCACAAAGGTGGATAGAAATAATGGGACTAGTGGAATGTCCCGGTAGATCACCTGATATATGCCCATTAGACTTCTTTTTATGGGGGTTATTTAATATCTGATATCTTTTCACAAAGAAACCTGGAAATATCCGACAACTACAAGACGAATTAGACAAGAAAGACATATAATACCCGCAATACTACATAATGTTAGATACGAAAATAATGCCCGGTTCAGTCATTGTCTAACGATCAATGAAGAACAATTTGAACATTTATTGTAAATATTCGTTTGTTTGATTTTGGTAGTGGATCACAGTAATTGCAAAAATACATAATTCCATTTAATTTGTTCATTACATTGAGTAGCGTATTACTTTCCATAAACAATTGTCATAAACTTTTTTTGTATTTCTGCCCACCCTGTACCAATTTTAAGCAACGTGTTATACATTTTTGAAATCAGCTCAGCAAGGCAAATCCGGAAATTGAAAAAAATGGTTTCCATTTAAAACAAAAGGTGAGCGGTCGTAGGACCGCCGACAGAAGCTTTCTTCTTCTGCACAATAGAATAGATATCATGTGGTCGTAGAAAAAATCATTTGTGTAATTCGATTGGAAAATTATTTGAGGCTTTCAATAAATTGCAACTTTAATATCGTGTAGTCATAGAAAGAATATTGTGTGTAATTTGATTGAAAAGCTATTTATCGCTTTTAATAAATTGCAACTTGCAGTTTGTTCTGCGGAAATGAAAAGTCATATTTCTTTGGTATCGTGTGGTCGTAGAAAAAATATTGTGGGTAATTCAGTTGGAAAGTTATTTGCCGCTTTGAATAAATTACCACTTCTAGTCTTGTCGAAGAAACTAGAAAATGCTTATTTCTTTAATATCGTGTAGTCGTAGAAAAAATAGTGTGTGTAATTCGATTGGAAAGCTGTTTGCCCTTTTCCATAAATGGCAACTTGTAGTTTGTTCTAAGAAAATGAAAAATTTATATTCCTTCAGTATCGTATAATTGTACAAAAAATATTCTGTATAATTCGATTTGAAAGCTATACGTCGCTTTCAATAAATGGCAACTTGCAGTTTGTTCTAAGAAACTAGAAAATGCATATTTCTTTAATATCTTGTGGTCGTAGAAAAAATATGCAGTATAATTCGATTGGAAAGCTATATGACGCTTTCAATAAATGGCAACTTGCAGTTTGTTCTAAGAAAATGGAAAATGCATATTTCTTTAATATAGTGTAGTCGTAGAAAAAATACTGTGTGTAATTCGATTGGAAAGCTATTTGCCGCTTTCAATAATTGGCAACTCGTAGTTTAAATTTATTGTACTATCTTACTATCTTGTACCATCTTACTAAAAATAATAAACAACTAAACGATTTAATAAAACGTCCACGTATAATTAAAAAAATAGCTTGTACTACTTGTAGTTTGATATAAGAAAATGAAAAATTTCTTATGTCGTGCAATAAGAAGCAAGCATCAAAATGGTGATGATGTAATCACACGAATGTGATTCACCCTGTACACTAGATCATAATTTAAACAAATAGTAAATTAAAATCAATATGTTTCAGGTATTTCTAATTTTATCGTTTATTTAACTAATAATGAATGAATGCCTTTATAGACGCACTGTATATATGGCGTGGTAAAACGTAAATTGCATTCAGTGATTTTTAAATCTGACTGGTGAAATAGGTGGATAGATATTTTGAATTGAATAGTCAAACTAAAGTACAAAAATATTACATAATATACTTACCATTTAAAGTCGTATCATTCAATAGCACGTGTTTGGAATCCAACACTTGTTCACGTTCCTCTCTGTTTAGACATTTTGTAGATTCATATTTTGGAAGAAATATAAGGTTATTTTGCAACTTATCACATGATTTGGTTTCGAGTAATTGTTGTTTTGTCTTAGATGTAATTTCATAAGCAGCATTTATTTTGTTAACAGCATTTTTCAGCTTTTGTAATCTCGTTTTGTACATGTTAATATTTCACCTACACACAATCCAAATTGCGGCAACTCAACTCTAAAGTCTAACTAGAACTAAAATAACGGTCCAGCAACATCGCATTGTTGGGTAGAGGGAGCCACTATCTTACCACGCCCCCGTTGCCACAATTTGGCTTGTGTTAGTAACATGCCTCAAACTAAATAATGGAAACTAACACATATTCTAGAGAAATTAAATTAAAAACAAATTTATGGACATTTCTTCAAAAAACGAGTATCTACTGAAATGTAAACCAAATTTTCAGTTTATTGCTTCAAAATCATGACGAAATGATGTGATGTTAGTGAAATAAATACCAAAAAAATTCTGGCAACGTGTGTAAGTTGCCACAATTTTAGAAGTTACCAGAGTGCAGGCTTATTCACACACAAGTTGCCATAAATATCCTGGGACATACACACACACACACACACACACACACACACACACACACACACACACACACACACACACACACACACACACACACACACACACACACACACACACACACACACACACACACACCACACACACACACACACACACACACACACACACACACACACACACACACACACACACACACACACACACACACACACACACACACACACACACACACACACACACCACACACACACACACACACACACACACACACACACACACACACACACACACACACACACACACACACACACCACACACACACACACACACACACACACACACACACACACACACACACACACACACACACACACACACACCACACACACACACACACACACACACACACACACACACACACACACACACACACACACACACACACACACACACACACACACACACACACACACACACACACACACACACACACACACACACACACACACACACACACACACACACACACACACACACACACACACACACACACCACACACACACACACACACACACACACACACACACACACACACACACACACACACACACACCACACACACACACACACACACACACACACACACACACACACACACACACACACACACACACACACACACACAACACACACACACACACACACACACACACACACACACACACACACACACACACACACACACACACACACACACACACACACACACACACACACACACACACACAACACACACACACACACACACACACACACACACACACACACACACACACACACACACACACACACCACACACACACACACACACACACACACACACACACACACACACACACACACACACACACACACACACACACACACACACACACACACACACACACACACACACACACACACACACACACACACACACACACACACACACACACACACACACACACCACACACACACACACACACACACACACACACACACACACACACACACACCACACACACACACACACACACACACACACACACACACACACACACACACACACACACACACACACACACACACACACACACACACACACACACACACACACACACACACACACACACACACACACACACACACACACACACACACACACAACACACACACACACACACACACACACACACACACACACACCACACACACACACACACACACACACACACACACACACACACACACACACACACACACACACACACACACACACACACACCACACACACACACACACACACACACACACACACACACACACACACACACACACACACACACACACACACACACACACACACACACACACACACACACACACACACACACACACACACACACACACACACACACACACACACACACACACACACACACACACACACACACACACACACACACACACACACACACACACACACACACACACACACACACACACACACACACACACACACCACACACACACACACACACACACACACACACACACACACACACACACACACACACACACACACACACACACACACACACACACACACACACACACACACACACACACACACACACACACACACACACACACACACACACACACACACACACACACACACACACACACACACACAACACACACACACACACACACACACACACACACACACACACACACACACACACACACACACACACACACACACACACACACACACACACACACACACACACACACACACACACACACACACACACACACACACACACACACACACACACACACACACACACACACACACACACACACACACACACACACACACACACACCACACACACACACACACACACACACACACACACACACACACACACACACACACACACACACACACACACACACACACACACAACACACACACACACACACACACACACACACACACACACACACACACACACACACAACACACACACACACACACACACACACACACACACACACACACACACACACACACACACACACACACACACACACACACACACACACACCACACACACACACACACACACACACACACACACACACACACACACACACACACACACACACACACACACCACACACACACACACACACACACACACACACACACACACACACACACACACACACACACACACACACACACACACACACACACACACACACACACACACACACACACACACACACACACACACACACACACACACACACACACACACACACACACACACACACACACACACACACACACACACACACACACACACACACACACACACACACACACATACACGCCGTGCAATATTTATGGCAACGTGTGCATAAGCCCCAATTGTGGTTAAATTGGGAAGATGTCATAAACATAGTATCGTGACGAAGAAAAATCTGTGTGTATAGAAACCATTGATTTACACTCCGTTTTGTCGAAGCTATGAATATATATCACTTGTGGCAACGGAACCACAAATATGCTTCAACAGGTAGTGTGTAAAAAAGTTGCCAGAAGTATCTAGATATGTGATCGTGTGTAACATAGGTTGCCACAAGTATTAAAAAATTAAATGTGTTTGGAAAGCAGTGTTGTCATGTTTAAGAAAAAATCTAGATATATTTAGAAACATTTTATATTAAGCACGTATCGGTATCAATATAGTTTATACTAGAATATCTACATTAATTTTTTTGATTATTTGATGAGTTACAAAACTAGCATTAAAATATCATTGTTGTTAATTCTGAACAATACTTTAAATAAACTGAAATATCTAAATTAAAAAATTGTAAAATTAAATGTAAATTAAAATAACGATTATGCATTCAATAAAACTTGAAACATAAAAAATGCTTGGTGAATAATTCAAATAAATCTAGTCTTATTAGGACCAAGAAATTAATGTAAAACCTTGAAACAAAACTGATAGAACATCTAAAAATCCAGCATTATTAGTTACTTTTTGCTATTTTTAATACGCATAAGTTTAGTAATTTCATTTTTAACACAAAATTTAATCTTTGACCAACATCTTTCAACTAATATGGGATGTAGCTCAATGCATTTCTCACATTCATTTTTGTTTGGTACAATTCCCTTCTTAATATTAATTTTAAAATAATTGCAGACGGCTTCCTTTTCTTGATTCGTCCATGGAACTGGACCTCTGGAAATCTTTTTGGACTTTTTTGCTTTGGTTACTAAAAAAATTAACAAACAATAAATTAATAAATTATATTGTTAGCAAAAAATAGTATTCTCATTTTAATTTGGCATGTTTTTACAACACCCCAGCTACCTCAGATTACAACTGAAATATTCCATATATTGTTGACTGTTTTTTTTTTTAGTTTTGACTTAAGATTGTTCAAATAATCACTTACATTTTGTTTTGTGAATGGTCTGAACATTTTCATCATTATCAATTCCGGCTTCACCTTCCGGTTCAGCTTCTGGTTCTTCTTCCTCATCTTCTTCTAAAGTAGGCAGATCTAGAAAATAAATCATAGAAGCAAACAAATTAATACTAGTTAAATATTCAAAACATTACCTTTAATTTCTATTTCGTCAATAGATTTTCCAGCAAACTTGTTCACTTCACCTTTATCAACAGCTATAAGCAATCGACTTACTTTGGTGAGTTCAATCGCACTTTCGTGCATTCTGTAAAACTCACGATGTACTTTGATGTCATGACCTAAGTGACGAGCTAACCAGTCATATTGATTTTCTGACATGTCAAATAGTTGACATACAGTTGCTACATATTTACGCAACTTTGTTCCCGTTATTGCTGAAGGATTCTGCAAATCAATTTCTTCACATATTTTTTTCAAGCAATCATGCCCCCTAAGATTTGAACTAGATGGATTAGATCTGGCGAAAATGTATACATTTTGACTTGAAATACCACATGTAACTCTTTGTTGAATCAAAATATCAATACATTGTTTCGTATTTGGAGTTAGGATTACTGGGACCTTTTTGCCACGTTTCCCTTCAATTTCCACTACTGTCAATGACTCTGCCAGTTTTTTTTCGATTATTGTGAGAGAATTTTTTATTTCGTCCGTATTTTGCTCTGCCCAAGTTGGTCGGGAAATATAATCAGTTAGCTTCATTTTTGCTGCTTCACCCGATCTGCGTTTATTAAACAATATTATTCTAGATAAAGTTAACGTTGCAAGCCGTATCCACTTATAATTATTAGTGTAGTCTTGTATTAATTCTTGTTTAGCCTTTAACATGTTTGTATCGATATAATTACTAAGTTTCACTAAATCGGTCGTAATTGGCAAAAGTTGAGTGGAATTCAATTTTCTTCGGTAAAGTGTGGATATAGCATTGGAAGATATTCGTATGCTCCATTCCATTTTCATCAGCTGAAGGAATGATATCAATGACTTGTTTTTTTCCATATTTCCTGCTCTTAAAGCACTGCCTCTCTGAATAGCCACACATTTCTTAAGAGCATAACCCAATTTTAAAGCTAAACTCGGAGTATGAAATTCTGGTCTACAGTTACTACTAGCTGCCATGGTCATACTAATGTCTTTAGTTGCTTGAACAACCACATCGAATTTCTCAGGAACCAGAAAATCGCCAAGCGTTTGCGACCTACTGTTAGTTAATTTCTTAAGGGATATAACTAAACGAGCTAGCTGCCTCATGGTTTGTCTTATTAACTCGTTTTGAGTATCACCATACTTCTCGTACTGCATGGCTCCATATTTCAATATCAAAATATCATTGTTGCAGATGTTACCAATTTCATCATTTTTAAACTTTGCTATTATTGAATTTGTGAAATCTTTAGTAAAACCAATTCCGAATATATCAGCTACGAGAGCATTGCTTTCGGCAATAACATGACGGGATTCTTTCTGGTCATCAATATTAACTTTTTCCTTGCATGTATATTTCACATGATGCCAGATATGTTTTTTCAATAAAAATCCTAGACAGTTGGGACAAGGACCATAATTGATATCACTAACAAATTGTGCTTCATCTGATGTTGGCCGTCTAATTACTATCAGCTGACCTTTTTTTGTAGAAAGAACGTTGCAATTGTGATAGAAGTCTCCCACCCTAATCAATTCTAAGAAAGCTTGCTTTCTCTTTTGAGAACCCTTGGTATGAAGTAAACATTGTTTTACTTCTGATTCTTCGGAATGAACGGTTTCAAAGTGTCTTGCCATAAGTATAACTTGCTTACTACAGTAGTAACAAGCATGAATTTTATTTCTTACTCTTTTACCACTTTTTCTAATTGCTGCATTTATTTCAATTTCATTCCGACAATTTTTTTTCCTGTATGTTATGGACTTATCAGTAAGCTGAGAACTGTTTGTTGTACCTCCACTGTCACGATTTTTAATATTGTTACTAAATTTGTCAGATGTCTCATAGTGTGTTTTTAACCCATCACTTGCTGGTAGATCTTTATTCTTGCAATTAGAAACATTTTCAGATAATTCAGTTACGTTAACGATTTTATTTCCATTGTGGTTTAAAATTAACCCTTCACTAACAGCTAAATCTTCATCATTACAATTAGATATTATATCAATAGGTTTTTGGCTTTCACTGTAGTTGAGGCTTGTAAGATACTTGTTTATAACAAAACTTTTATCGCTTTGATTATTTTCAGTTAATATATTCAAATTTTCTTCGCTAATTACGATATTTTGAATAACGTGTATCTTTTTAGATGACGGACTGTCTGAACAATGAGACGATGGAATATACTCGCTGCCGCTAGTTTTAGTTTCACTTTCAGAGGAATCTGAAAAAATTGAGATTAAATGTGGATACAAATTAACACGCTACTCATACAATATGCGACAGTTTCACTCATGTTCGATTCCACCAAACATTGCATAAATTTAGGTAATACATAGGTACAGGAATTCCTATATACAATTTACGTGATAGGAAATACCTAATAATGTCACTCTTAGATATTATTTACACAGTGCGTCCATAAAGTAACGCATAAATTCATTATTACCTAAATAAACAATAATATTAGATGTTCCCAAAACAGGTTAATTTTGAATTCAATTTACTTTTTTTTTCAAATTATAATCTAACATACAGGGTGAACCATCTTCGTGTGATGACGTCATCACTATTTTTTTAAATGGAAACTCTTTTTTCATTTCCGGATTGCTCTTTGTGCACCTAGATCGTGAACCTATTTCACAATCTACGGTGAGCAGTAAATACAGAGAATTGGGACATATGAGGGATGCAAATTGCAAGATAGACCAACAGTTGATGAACATACAATGCGGAGATTATCAAGGGATTTTGGTATTGGAAAGTCTTCAGTATCAAAAAAAATAAGATACCACCCTCATAAAGTACGTGTTATCCATGAATTGGCTGAAGACAACTTTGACCAAAGAACTGAATTCTGCGACTATAATATTGTACCGTTTTTAAATAAAACGAGCGGTTCGAATTTATATAAATATATTTATTTATAACTTTACAGTTCGATACTATCTTATCAACTAACTTTACTCCTAAGATCGTTACATATATATACCTAAGTTACTACGTTCTAGAAGTTCCCACCCCTAATTCGAGCACGTGACCAATTGTTCCCTTGCCTTCGCGAGTTTTGGTGATGATTCTCGAAGCGGTTTCGAGATGCAACTGTTACATGTGACATGCCGAAAGCATGTTCGTAACAATATGATGAACCAAAATAACAATTTCATTGATAACGTTTTATTTTAGGACGAGGCAACGTTTTATTTGAAAGGTAGTGTTAACCAGCAAAATACTCGTTATTAGTCGAATGAAAATGCACACTGAATGCAAGAGTCCCATACGCAAAGACCACAAAAAACCAACGCATGGGCTGGCATTATGAGAAATACAATTTTTGTTCCATATTTTTTGACGAAAATGCAACAGGTCCATTATATCTGGATTCCCTATAAAATTTATTAATTCCTGATCTGATCCAGCTTTTTCCTGGTATATTCAAATACCCACTGTTTTAAACCGCTGAATCTGGTTTCAACAGGATGGCGCACCGCCACATTTCGTAGTAACTATGCGCGATTTTTAAACAGAACTTCTTCACAAAGGTGGATAGAAATAATGGGACTAGTGGAATGTCCCGGTAGATCACCTGATATATGCCCATTAGACTTCTTTTTATGGGGGTTATTTAATATCTGATATCTTTTCACAAAGAAACCTGGAAATATCCGACAACTACAAGACGAATTAGACAAGAAAGGCATATAATACCCGCAATACTACATAATGTTAGATACGAAAATAATACCCGGTTCAGTCATTGTCTAACGATCAATGAAGAACAATTTGAACATTTATTGTAAATATTCGTTTGTTTGATTTTGGTAGTGGATCACAGTAATTGCAAAAATACATAATTCCATTTAATTTGTTCATTACATTGAGTAGCGTATTACTTTCCATAAACAATTGTCATAAACTTTTTTTGTATTTCTGCCCACCCTGTACCAATTTTAAGCAACGTGTTATACATTTTTGAAATCAGCTCAGCAAGGCAAATCCGGAAATTGAAAAAAATGGTTTCCATTTAAAACAAAAGGTGAGCGGTCGTAGGACCGCCGACAGAAGCTTTCTTCTTCTGCACAATAGAATAGATATCATGTGGTCGTAGAAAAAATCATTTGTGTAATTCGATTGGAAAATTATTTGAGGCTTTCAATAAATTGCAACTTTAATATCGTGTAGTCATAGAAAGAATATTGTGTGTAATTTGATTGAAAAGCTATTTATCGCTTTTAATAAATTGCAACTTGCAGTTTGTTCTGCGGAAATGAAAAGTCATATTTCTTTGGTATCGTGTGGTCGTAGAAAAAATATTGTGGGTAATTCAGTTGGAAAGTTATTTGCCGCTTTGAATAAATTACCACTTCTAGTCTTGTCGAAGAAACTAGAAAATGCTTATTTCTTTAATATCGTGTAGTCGTAGAAAAAATAGTGTGTGTAATTCGATTGGAAAGCTGTTTGCCCTTTTCCATAAATGGCAACTTGTAGTTTGTTCTAAGAAAATGAAAAATTTATATTCCTTCAGTATCGTATAATTGTACAAAAAATATTCTGTATAATTCGATTTGAAAGCTATACGTCGCTTTCAATAAATGGCAACTTGCAGTTTGTTCTAAGAAACTAGAAAATGCATATTTCTTTAATATCTTGTGGTCGTAGAAAAAATATGCAGTATAATTCGATTGGAAAGCTATATGACGCTTTCAATAAATGGCAACTTGCAGTTTGTTCTAAGAAAATGGAAAATGCATATTTCTTTAATATAGTGTAGTCGTAGAAAAAATACTGTGTGTAATTCGATTGGAAAGCTATTTGCCGCTTTCAATAATTGGCAACTCGTAGTTTAAATTTATTGTACTATCTTACTATCTTGTACCATCTTACTAAAAATAATAAACAACTAAACGATTTAATAAAACGTCCACGTATAATTAAAAAATAGCTTGTACTACTTGTAGTTTGATATAAGAAAATGAAAAATTTCTTATGTCGTGCAATAAGAAGCAAGCATCAAAATGGTGATGATGTAATCACACGAATGTGATTCACCCTGTACACTAGATCATAATTTAAACAAATAGTAAATTAAAATCAATCTGTTTCAGGTATTTCTAATTTTATCGTTTATTTAACTAATAATGAATGAATGCCTTTATAGA
The DNA here is from genome assembly GCA_918026665.1 of Diabrotica balteata. Classification (NCBI taxonomy): domain Eukaryota; kingdom Metazoa; phylum Arthropoda; class Insecta; order Coleoptera; family Chrysomelidae; genus Diabrotica; species Diabrotica balteata. The sequence continues at coordinate 14,003,173 of OU898280.1, read as the reverse complement.
CGCACTGTATATATGGCGTGGTGAAACGTAAATTGCATTCAGTGATTTTTAAATCTGACTGGTGAAATAGGTGGATAGATATTTTGAATTGAATAGTCAAACTAAAGTACAAAAATATTACATAATATACTTACCATTTAAAGTCGTATCATTCAATAGCACGTGTTTGGAATCCAACACTTGTTCACGTTCCTCTCTGTTTAGACATTTTGTAGATTCATATTTTGGAAGAAATATAAGGTTATTTTGCAACTTATCACATGATTTGGTTTCGAGTAATTGTTGTTTTGTCTTAGATGTAATTTCATAAGCAGCATTTATTTTGTTAACAGCATTTTTCAGCTTTTGTAATCTCGTTTTGTACATGTTAATATTTCACCTACACACAATCCAAATTGCGGCAACTCAACTCTAAAGTCTAACTAGAACTAAAATAACGGTCCAGCAACATCGCATTGTTGGGTAGAGGGAGCCACTATCTTACCACGCCCCCGTTGCCACAATTTGGCTTGTGTTAGTAACATGCCTCAAACTAAATAATGGAAACTAACACATATTCTAGAGAAATTAAATTAAAAACAAATTTATAAACATTTCTTCAAAAAACGAGTATCTACTGAAATGTAAACCAAATTTTCAGTTTATTGCTTCAAAATCATGACGAAATGATGTGATGTTAGTGAAATAAATACCAAAAAAATTCTGGCAACGTGTGTAAGTTGCCACAATTTTAGAAGTTACCAGAGTGCAGGCTTATTCACACACAAGTTGCCATAAATATCCTGGGACACACACACACACACACACACACACACACACACACACACACACACACACACACACCACACACACACACACACACACACACACACACACACACACACACACACACACACACACACACACACACACACACACACACACACACACACACACACACACACACACACAGTTAGTGCTGCTGTCGCAGAAGATACAACTGCAACCGAAGCTTTAGGAAAACGTATAGTCATAGTCAACAAAAAAAAAGATAATAAAAAAACAGCTTTGTTTAAAAGGAAATAAAAGAGAACTGTAAAGAAAAACGAGAGGCTATAACATACCAGTAAACCAATAGGAAAGATACTGAATGATACTATTTAAAGCAAAGGAAAACCATAATCAACGCCAGAACGTGCTTGAATCAAAAGATAAGACGTTGGTCTTTCTGTCTAGCAGTATGGCCCGCGAAACTCCATTTAAGTTTGGCAATTTTTGTTGTTATGTCCTCGACTTTTGTTTTGGATCTTATCCAGACGTTCCTCTTTTTATCTGACAATCGTGTCTGTTGTGGCTAGTTTATTTATGTTTGCCTTGGTTAGGGTCCAAGTTTGACATTCATATGTCATGATAGGAAGGATGCATTGGTTGAACACTTTGCTCCTCAAGTATTAGGGTATTTTGCGGTTCTTAAGTATCCAACTAAGTTTTCCAATCCTGCCCATGCTAGTCTTGCTCTTCTAGTAATTTCCGCACATTGGTTCTGGGGTCATCTGTGTTTGTCACTATTTTTGTTTTTTTCATATTCATTTTTATGCCGACGTATTGAGAGCTGACTGCTAGCTCCCCCAACATAATTTGCAGTTCCTCGAATGTGCTCGCTATAATCACTATGTCGTCAGCGAATCTGAGGTGGTTTAACTTGTTGCCATTAACGTTAATGCCATAGGTTGACCAATTTGTAGTTTTGAAGACGTCTTCTAGGGATAGGTTGAAAAGCTTTGGCGATATTACGTCTCTTTGTCTCACTCCTCTCTTAATGGGGATGGGATTTGTATTTTCGTCTAATTGTACTATCATAGTTGCATTTTCATGTATATTATGTATTAGTTGCCTATATCTATTCTACAATTATTAATAGCTTGTTCTATGGCCCACATCTCGATACTATCAAACGCCTTTTCATAGTCGACGAAGGCAAGAAATACGGGTAGTTGGTATTCATTTGCCTTCTCTATCAATGTTCTCATTGTGGTCTGATGTACTATATCCTTTGCGGAAGCCAGCCTGTTCAACCGGTTGGTAATTATCCATTTTGTAGGTTAACCGATTATTAATAATTCCCATAAATAGTTTGTATACTTAACTGAGCAACGATATAGGTCTATAATTCTGTAGATCACATTTGTCTCCTTTTTTGTGTAAGAGTATTACTAGACTATCGTTCCAGTCTTCAGGGATCTGGCTATTATGGAGACATCTATTAAATAGCTCTGTTAGTACAGGGATTGTTAATGTCTTGCTTGTTTTCATCGTTATAGAACTCGTTATAGAACAACGAACAACGTTGAACAACGTATATCGTTATAGAACAACGAACTCATCGTTATAGTCATTAACATTTCAGTTTTTATTTTACCCGTAAAATTGTTATTTTCAATAAAACTAACTTTTAATAAAAAAATTACTGGGAACGCTTTTCGAAAGAAATGGAAATATGGCGCTTCATAAGAAATCAAAGAACGGAGGTAAAGGAACTAATAGAACCAAAACACATAGAACAGGATACGTGGATTGACTACCTAAAAAAGCTTTATGCAGAGAAGAACAAACGACGCTAGAACCGGAAACACCAGTAATTACCACAAATAAAGAACTTAATATAAATGTACATGAAGTAAGTAAAATATCTACTTGAAAGGCTGAAGAACAGAAAAGGAACAGGTAAAGACGGATTACTAGATATTAAACTGGGAATAAGCCACAATTAAAGATAAAAATACGTTTATTGACGTTTCAATTCCCACTTCGGAAATCGTTCTCAAAATACAAACAGTAAATTTAATTAATACAAATATTAAACAGATTAATACGCTGCAATATTTTCTCCAACATTGCTCTATGGAATTGACAGATTTACTCTTACAGCAACACTAATGAAAAAACTTTTAAGATGTAGACTTTGAGATGTGAATTTACCGACGAATATTGCGGATAAGTTGGGCTGATCGAATATTAAATGAAATAGTTTTACACCGAATGAAAAAAAGCAGAGAAATAACAAAAACGATAAAAATTCAAAAGTTGCAATATTTCGACGGCCATGTAATGAAACATCCAGAGAGTATAACCTTCCGCAATATCAAGTGACATCCATGACTCTGTTTCGAGAAACTTACATTTCTTATACTATAATTCGAGTAATACAAGCTGCGTGTTTTATTTTTTATTATTTTTATTTATCCGCATCAACCACCAGGGTTATTAGCGGTAGGTTTGTGATACAAATAGAGAAAATATGATATATTTTAACAGTCATGACTTACAACAATATGGTGCCTTAAAATACTTAACAATATGTACAATGTACATTATATGTAAATGTAACAAAAATTAAATCACAATTTATTATAGAGTTATGGGCCCAGCGTTACTCAAAATTTTAGGAGATTGGAAATTCTATACAAGAAACTGGCACACTGTCAAAATTCAATTAAATTTACTGTTTGTATTTTGAGAACGATTTCCGAAGTGGAAATTGAAACGTCAATAAACGTATTTTTATCTTTAATTGTGGCTTATTCCCAGTTTAATATTAATTAATTTACAATGCCACAAGAAAATAGCTTCAGAACAATAGGTAAAGACGGGATACCAAATGAATTACCATTTGTATTGTGGAGCATCAATGACAGAACAACAACATTAATTATTAAAATTATAAAACACAATAAAATACCGTAAGAATGGACAAAGAGCGCACTTATTAATTGTACTATTAAAAAAAAAGAGATGAAAAACAGTCGGAAAAGTACAGAGATATAAACTTGTTAAAAACTACCCTAAAAATTACAACTAAAATTTTACAAGTGCTAATAAATCTGAGGATAAGTTTACCAGACGAACATTTGGGTTTTCATAGTGGAAGATCGTGTATAAATACAATATTCGTTATAAAGCAAATTACTGAAAAATCATTAGAGTATAATAGAGCAGCATTTCTGTGTCTAATTGACCTATAGAAAGCGTTTGACAGAGTAAGACTCTAAGATGTAGTCTATCTTCTGTATAATAGAGAAGTTCCCCTAAATATTATAAAAACTATCGAAAATATCTACCAAAGCAACAAAATGGAAGTCAAAATAGATGGACAACTTACAGAACCTATAGATCTCATAAAAATAAAAGAATAGTAGTCAGCAAAAAACCAACAAGATGTAAAATAGAAATTGATGGCATCAGTATTGAACAAGTAATCGAAATAAAATACCTAGGAAATTCACTGTCCAGCTACGAAGACCTGGACGAAAGAAGTGAGATATCAACTACAAAAAGCAAATAAACTGACAGGGTGCCTTAATAACACTATATGGCGAAACAGACACATATACACTAAGATGAAGTCAAGGATGTAATGTACAGTGTATAAATGAATGGGCACAAAATAGAAAAAAAGGATGGAATAACCACATAAGCAGAATGGAGAGAACCGTATCGTCAAAGTAGCAAGAGCAGCAAGAGAGTAGCAATCGGTAAAAATACTATCGAAAGAGACGGCTAAAAACATGGAGTGATAACCTTCCATAAAGGTATTAATCTGCCAAAGAACAAGCAGAATTGCTTATAAAGAGGAAGAAAAAGAATAAAACTACATTCTATGTATTTATTTTGGCAAAATATTGAAATAATACTACTTAACTCATTGTGTCAGAAAAGAAATAATAACTGCAAAGGAAAATTTTTATACAAGAAAATGCGAGGAAATCGAAGAACTACATCTCAAACATGACACTTTTAACTTACATAAAAAGATAAAGGAACTGACAGGTACACAAAAACGAAAACATCCCAATCTCCTATGCAACGCAAATGGTGAAATAATAGCCGATCTACAAGAAAAGCTTAGGACCTGGAAGAACTATGTAGAAGAATTGTTCGACGATGAAAGACAAGAACCTAATATAGATAACTTACAAGGCGACGAAGGACCAGAAATAACTAAAGAAGAACTATTATACGCTATAAAAATAATGAAAAATGGTAAATCACCGGGTCCAGACGGGCTCACATCAGAACTTCTTAAGCTTGTGGAAGGCGAATCAGTGAATATTCTACTCGACCTTTTTAACTGCATCTACAAAAGAGGAGAAATACCAAAGAAATGGCTACTTTCAACTTTTGTAACCTTACCAAAAAAGGCAAATGCAAAACAGTGCACTGACTACCGCACTATAAGCTTAATGGGTCATACACTAAAAGTATTCATCAAAGTAATCCACTCAAGAATTAACAGAAAACTAGATGTAGATATCAGTAATACCCAATTCGGATTTCGGAACGGGCTTGGAACAAGAGAAGCACTATTTGCACTTAACGTCATATGCCAAAGATGTCTAGATATAAACCAAGATATATATATATATATATATGTGCTTCATTGATTACAACAAAGCGTTTGATAAAGTTCGTCACGATCACTTAATGAAACTGCTAGTAGAAAAAAACTTGGATAAAAGGGACATTAGAATTATCTCTAAGATTTACTATAACCAGAAAGCAAATATCCGAATAGAGCAAGAGACAACGGAGGAAATCGAGATCAAGAAAGGCGTAAGATAGGGTTGTATACTCTCACCGACCTTATTCAATCTATACTCCGAAGACATTATAAACACAGCACTTTCGGATCAAAATATAGGTATTAAGATAAATGGCATCCGAATAAACAACTCGAGATATGCCGATGACACGGTACTAATCGCAGAAACTTGGGAAGATCTTCGAATACTAATTAACAAAATAGTAGAATGCAGTGAAGAACACGGATTATCACTTAACATAAGCAAAACAAAAATAATGCTAATATCTAAATCACCACAAAACTTCCCTGACATAACCGTGCATGATCAAAGAATCGAACGTGTAAGAAGATATAATTACCTGGGAACTTTTATCAACGAAAATAATGATTGCTCTGAAGAAATCAGAACCAGAATAGAGAAAGCTAGAGCCACATTTACTAAATTGAAAAAGGTGTTCTGCGGAAGAGATCTAAGTCTAAAACTTAAAATTCGCCTTTTGAGATGTTACGTTATGTCAGTTCTCCTCTACGGGATGGAAACATGGACATTGAAAAATATCGATACCAAAAAGATAGAAGCATTTGAGTTGTGGATGTATCGTAGAATATTAAGAATACCCTGGACAGAGAAAGTAACAAATGTGGAGGTTTTGCGGAGAGTGCGGAAAGAGAAAGAGCTGATACTTACTGTTAAAAAGCGCAAACTACAATATTTGGGACATGTTATGAGGGGAGATAAATACCAGTTGCTGCAATTGATTATACAGGGAAAGATAATGGGAAAAAGATCTATAGGAAGAAGAAGGCATTCATGGTTGAAAAACTTGAGAGAATGGTACAATTGCACCAATTACCAACTGTTTAGATCTGCAGCATCAAAAATACGCATAGCTTTGATGATAGCCAAACTTCGGAACGAAGACGGCACTTGAAGAAGAATGGTTCTCAATGAGACAGATGTAGATGGTTAAGCAAATAATCATAGATTTTGTATCTTCATTCATAAAGGAATATTTATTTCAGATTATATTGAGCAAAGAATCCTATTAATGACTGGTTAACTCAGTTTATAGACAAATTCAAAAATGCTAATGTCAAAATTAAAAATGTATTTTTGATATCATTGTGTACTACCCTTCTCTACATTTAAGGTGGTGTGATAATTTTGGATGGTAGAGTACTTAGAACACAATATCAAGAAGTATTTTTCGAATGAGCAAACAGATAAAGATTTTAGTATGTGCTATTGATGTTAGCAAAAGACAGGAAAATTTAGAGGGATTTAGTTGAGAAAGTAGCATCATATAATACTTGTACAGAGCAATACAAAAAAAAACTAACATAAGTACAAAATCTAGTAAATTTACCTACCAATGAGTAAGAGAAAAAATCCCGTAATTCTAACGATCATTTTAACCACCAATTTTTAACCAAACAGTTATTTATTATTAGCTTTTTATTTACATTTTGAAAGTTGGATAATGTTGTTATCGTTGTGAAGTAGATATCTGAACTATACAGGGTGAATTATGTTTTTATGATTTGCTATTCCTAGTATTAAACTGTAATAAATTCAAAAATTTGAATAGAAAAAATTTCCTATAAGTTCGAATAGTCTTTTACATTTTATCAGCAAAATCACGGATTACTAAATATTTTGAAAAATGTAACTTGTTCGCTAATTGTATTCATCGAGCACCGAAAACAGTCAAACAACTTATGAAAACCAATGGAAAATCACGAATTAGATAACATTTACATAAATTCCTTAAAATCACTTTACAAAGACAATGAAATTTACTATTTTTATTGCAAATAAGCTATAATTTTACTTTAGAATAGGTTTATTACAGGTCTATTGACTTTTAATATCCACTTCGGAGGTCGTTTTCAAAATACAAAACATTTAACAAATTAAACAAATTTTGTTTTGGTTACTTGGTAAAATCATTGTTCTAATAATTTAATTTAACCCCCTCTGTGGCTCAGTGGTAAGAGCGCCTACCTTTAAACCTAAAGGTCGTGAGTTCGAATCCAATCTGGGTGGATAAATTTTCGTTTATTAAAAATTAATAAATGAAAATAATTTCTATCCTTGTGCGATCGGTACTCACCGGAGGGACTGCAGACGTTCGGATACAATTAGCGTCTCTTAGCAAAGACGTCGACTTTGCTAAGTATCAAGACAATTACTCTACAAACAAACACACACTACACTAGGTACCTGACTGGACCATGATCATAGTTATCGAGGCATTAACTCAATAAAAAAAAATTTATTTAATCTGGCTCATTCATATTGACAATTCAGACATATATTATACATTTTAAAGTAAATGACTTTAAAATGATAGTGTCAACATTTTTATTGATTTAGTCATTCCCAGGACGACTTTATTATACCCGCCAGAAAAATCATAGCATGCGATTTGTCTTTAAAAAGACAACCACAGGCAATGATAACAGTAAAATTCTTATGTTAGTGATCCCATAGTAAATCACGAGGGGAAAACCAGGAAAAAAACTTCATAATACTATCCCGACATGGTGAGTATTTGGTGTACGATACACTTACAACGGTATGCCGACGCGCATCTTCAGTGACGTCACATCGATGCAAATCCAAAACTTTTTGGTGTTGGCTAGGTTGGATGTTTTTATTTTTAATTTATCCCATTGTGTATTTATTTACTAATTTACAATTTTTAAATCGAATACAGTTGTAAATAAAACGGCGATATTGAGATACAAAAATACTTTTGTAAGAATTTATAGAAATGAAATTAATAAAAAAATTCAATGTGATTGGAATTTAAGAATATTTATTTCAATATAGAAAGCACTTTAACATAATGTTTTAATACTTCGTAGGTACTTATTTATTTTTTTACGGTTTGTAAATTTTAACATTTTTATTTCCAGTTTTCTTTTACAATTTTCAAAACTAATTTGCTTATTAATTTCTCGTAATCTTATGTAGCTTCTGGTATGACTAAAAAAATAAAATAACTTCATAAGGTATATTTACTTCATTACCAAGCTTGGCAACAGTACGGTCAGCTATCAATGAAAATATTTTATTCTCTTTATAAACTGACCTTCTGATCATTTCTAAAAATGTTATAAATAGAATATCAAATAGCTTACGAAGATGGCACGTTTATATTCTCATTTTCTTCCAGCTCATTGTTGCTTAAATTATTAATTGGTTGCAAAATATTATCAACACTACATCGCCTTCTTTTTGCCAGTCGTTCGGATCTTAATGAATCCGTAACTAACTATCTTTTTACAGTAAGGTTTAAAGTTGGTTCAGCATCTTCTTTAAGTTTCTACTTCGTGGGGTGTAATTCAATACAATAATTTATACGCTCTTTTAATCACCTATCGGATAGTTAACAATAGTTTTTTTTTCAAATCCAAACATACAACAAGCAACGACTTATTATAAAGTGAAAATACTATGCTACTTCTGTGTCCGGTCTCAGCTTTCGTGAAAGAGGAGTTCTGAACTGAGTAGGGGCTTTTTTGTACTTCACGGAAGACAGACTCGGCGGGGGATGTCCTCAAACTCATCGCGGCACGTCCCATATGGCTGATAGGGAACAACTGAGGATATGACATTAGGCAGCAGTAATCTCATTATTGGATTAAGGCTGTGGGAAGTAAAAATCCTGTAGGCTTAATTCCAGATACTCACAGGAGTCACTCACATTATGAGTAAAGCGGCTGTGATACTGCGATGGGGAAGGCAACGGGAAACCACCCCATTATGATCCCTAGTAAAATTAACATGGCTCAAAACAATCGTAACAGAAGTATTACTGATCATGGATCACGGAAACCAAGATCCGGCAGGAGAGGGCGCGCATCAGACTGTAGGGCCTCCCCGGTCGTCATCACACGAAATCCCAACAATTTTAGAAGTACGACAACTTTAAAAATGTCTAGCAGTACAATTAGATTAGGTACCTGGAACGTTAAAAGCCTCTATGCAGCAGGTAAGCTCAGTATCTTAGTTCAAGGGGTTAAACGTTTAAAAATTGATATAATGGTTATCAGTGAGCTCCGATGGCCTGGAACGGGAATATGTGAACAAGATGAAGGCACACTATACTATTCTGGAAGTGTAGAAGATGACACACATCATAGGAATGGAGTTGGCATATTTATAACGTCTAAATTTAAGAAATATGTGAACAATTTTATACTAGTGAACGACAGACTAGCAATACTCCAATTAAATAGCAAACCATTTAATGTCAATATTATCCAGATATATGCCCCTACTGCAGAAAAGAAATACGACAATGATGACGAATCATTCTATAGCCAATTAAAAGAGACACTTAAAAATCTAAAAAGTAACGAAGTCACATTGGCCAAGGCCGAAGATCTGACCTGGTAGGTGAATATGGACTAGGGGCGCAATGAAAGAGGCGATAGATTATACCAGTTCTGTCAAGAACAATGACATGATAATCGCAAATACATGGTTCAAATTACACAAAAGAAGGTTATACACATGGAGGGGACCAGGAGATAATTCACTACATATTATGATTAGAAATCAGATAGACTATATTCTGGTCAACAAGAGATTTAAGAATGGCGTCACCAGAGTAACGACATACTCTTCAGAATTCCTTAAAATCCGCAAAAACATATCCGGGAGCAGCTGTTCCATAAGACCATAATCTTTTACTAGGACGTTTCCAACTCCACATGAAAATGTCCATAAAAGAAAAGCACAAAAACGTCCGGACATCATGGCTACAAGATCAATGCATAGAAATAGAATCTAACGGAAGGAAACGGATCACAAAGTCATAACTTAATACTAGACGAGCTTAACAATCTGCTCTACAAAAATAAGAGAATACTTGAGAGATGGAGGCAATACATGGAAGAATTATTCAAGGAAGAGCAAGAGAAAGAAGTCAGTGTTTCTGAATGTTCAGGGCCAGAAATAATGCACAGTGAAGTAACAGTATGTAATAAAAAGACTAAAAACAAACAAAGCACCTGGACCTGATAACATACAAGCTGAAATATTGAAACTATTTGAAAACAACCAACTCAAACTCTTAACGAGTCTACTGAACAAAATCTAGGAAACTGTAGAATTTCCTACAGATTGGCTAGTTTCCACCTTCATTCCTCTCTCCAAAAAGGCAAATGCCACCAAATGCTCTGATTACTAGTCTAGACGGGATCCGTTTTGGATTGGACATTTTCCATAGGAAGCTATTTTTTTGCTGGAATCCCTTCAGGATGTGCCCAATATCGATAATCACGATATGCGTCAGTCGCAAGCCCTGTGCTAATTTTTTTATTTAACAAAATCTGAAAACAATTGAAAATTTCTCATTTTTTTGATCCTATTTTCGTTTATAATTTGGAAAATATTAATCCTAGAGAAAAAATTATAAAAAGTTAAAAGTTTCGTTATTCAATTTTACACAATATATCGTTAGCTCTAAAGTGAAAACTTAATGTTTATTGTTGAAAAAATAGCAATAGTTGGAAAAAAGTACAAAAAATGAAGTTAATCCTTTAAATGTTTTCGACTTTCTAAACTTGACTTACAAGCTCCATATTCCGCCTAGAAAAACTTTTTAATATGTTTAAAACGTGTGCTAAATTTTGTTAAGATCGGTCGGATAGGTTTTTCATAATAATTTTGCAATCCAGCCTACTGGAAAAAAATCGCAAATTTTCAAATTTATGGGCCCTAAATAAGGTCCTCAGATAGTTGCATTTTTTTTACATATAAAGGAAGGCTCAAACTTTCAAACTCCTTTTGTAAAACTTAAATCGGTTCACTAGGACAGCCTAGAATTTTTTTTTAAGTTTTAAACATTTTTTAGGCTTATAAACAAATTGAATAACTTTACGAGCTTTAAACATATCAATTTCAAAATGTATACACTTAAAGAGCATTAAAAGACGCTTCTTTAGAAAAAAAGAGATACATTCGGCTTACTGGCCGAGATATTGGCAGATATTGCCGAGGTCATATCATATTTATATCATATCAAAAAAAAATTCGTTCGCCTTTGTTTTAACAATTCAAATTATTTATTAACAATTTATAAATACATATTTGTTTACTAAAATAACAATTTACTTCAATGTATAAATTACAAGCTCAACAAAAATGCATGAAGAAAAAATGCAGTTACTTGTTTAACATAAAATTGTTTATGGCAAATTTCCCAATTTGCAATTAAAAATGGTATTTGAAAATATGATATTTGAAATCCTTGTCGTCCGAGACATCCATTCAAAAAAACAGAGCAAAATTGGTTAGCAAGAAGCCGAGATAATGCAATTTGTAGCGCGCGCTATGATTTTGAACTCGCCGATTCACATTTCGAGCGAATGTCCCTCACCACCACCTCTCATGCATTCCGAGCGACATTTTACGCGAAAAGGGTTTTTTATTTGTCTTTTTTATGGATGTTGCCATGAAGCGCATTACGTAAAACTTTTCATATAAAAAGTACTTGACAAGACGAGGGTATTTGTTTAAAAACGAGTCCTCTATCACTTATGGTTACACGGCAAATGTATGCCAACTTTGATCTTCAATATCTCGGCAACCAGTAAGCTTTTTTTTATAAAGTATCTTTTTTTTAAAGAAGCGTATTTTAATGTTCTTTAAGTGTATAAATTTTGTAATAGATATGTTTAAAGCTCGTAAAGTTATTCAATTTGTTTATAAGCCTAAAACATGTTTAAAACTTTTAAAAAATTTCTAGGCTCTCCTAATGAACCGATTTGAATTTTACAAAAAGCGTTTGAAAGTTTGAGCCTTCCTTTATATGTAAAAAAATTTGCAACTATCTGAGGGACTTATTTGAGGCCTACTATAAATTTGAAAATTTGCGATTTTTTTCCAGTAGGCTGGATTGCAAAATTATTATGAAAAACCTATCCGACCGATCGTAACAAAATTTAGCACACGTTTTAAACATATTAAAAAGTTAATCTAGGCGGAATATGGAGCTTGTAACTCAAGTTAAGAAAGTCGAAAACATTTAGAGGATTAACTTAACTTAACTTCAATTATTGCTATTTTTTCAACAATAAACATTAAATTTTCAATTTATAGCTAACGAAATATTGTGTACAATTTAACAACGAAACTTTTAACTTGGTATAATTTTTTCTCTAGGATCAATATTTACCGAATTATAAACGAAAATAGGAGCAAAAAAAATGAGAAATTTTCAATTGTTTTCAGATTTTGTTAAATAAAAAATTTAGCACAGGGTTTGCGACTGGCGCATATCGTGATTATCGATATTGGGTACATCCTGAAGGGATTCCAGCAAAAAAATAGCTTCCTATGGAAAATGTCCAATCCAAAACAGATCCCGTCTAGACTATACAGAATTATAAGCTTAATGAGCCGTGCACTCAAAATCCTTCTTTCTGTTGTTTACTCTCGCATATATAGAAATATACTCGAACACAAGTATTGATACAAAGAGCTCTAGATGTAAATTGCGAAGTCTACGCTTGCTTTATAGACTTTGAAAATGCATTTGACAAGGTGCGACATCAAAAATTATTTCATATACTGGAAGAATCTACTATTGATGACAAAGATTTACGCCTAATTAAAAATTTATACTTACATCAAAGGGCAACTGCATGAGTAGACAACGAAACCTCACAAGCATTCATGATAAAACCGGGAGTACGTCAGAGCCTGTATTTTGTCACCGACGTTGTTCAATACTTACTCGGAAATGGTGTTCAGGGAAGCTATTGATGGTTTACGAGAAGGTATAAAAATCAATGGTGAAATCATAAACAATTTAAAATATGCGGACGATACGATTTTGATTGCGGATAATGCGGACAATCTACAAATATTAATAGATCGTGTAGTGGAAACCGGTAACAGATACTGCATGAAATTAAACTGTAAGAAGACCAAAATTCTTGTAGTAAGTAAAAACTTATTTAGGCTTGGATGCAGCCTAAATAAGGAATGGGACCACTCACAGGAAATAAGATGTCATATAGAAAAGGCGAGAGCTGTCTTCAATCGCCTCAGGAAGATTTTATGTAATATGCACTTGAACATTGATATAAGAACGCGAGTCTTGAGATGCTATGTATTTTCTACTCTTTTATATGGAGTCGAAGCCTGGACTTTCACGGAGGCTACATCCAAACGAGTAGAAGCCTTCTAAATGTGAGAATACCGCCGCATGCTCAGAATTTCCTATATCCATCATGTTACAAACAACACCGTGATCCAACGTATGAATAAAGATCTGGAAATTATGCATATCGTGAAAATCAGAAGGATGACATACTTAGGACATGTGATGCGCAACGAGAAATATCAACTAATTCAACTAATTTTACAAGGCAACATGGAAGGCAAAAGATCTCAAGAGCGCAGAAGGACATTGTGGTTGAAGAACATCAGACAGTGAGCAGAAATGACTACAATACATCTATTTAGAGCAGCTGTTAACAAAGTTGTATGGTCCAACGTGATTGCAACATCCACAGAGGATACGCACTAAAAGAAGAAGAACATATTTTTTAGTTTTGCAACCTACTGGTTTGGATAGCCTCCGAGCAATGTCTGATTTTAAAAAAATACGCCTCTTCTTCTGTCTCCATGAATCTCATGGTCTTATGAGCTCTTTTAAAACAGACACCCTCATATTCATCCTAACAATCTTGTTATTTTTGTTAACATACAGCCTGAACGATCTCTTATCTCTTACCTACTACTACAAAATGGCCAGACTTGAATTTCTTATTTTCAGAATCTAAATCACTTTCATGATTTTGTTGTATCAGAGTCATCATGTATGGATATTTCAGTTTCAGATTTCGAATTCATATTATTTGTAGAACGGTTTGTTTAACCCTCGTTTTAATTTGGAGACTAATATTAATAATGTTAAGGTTAGTATTAATATTATTAATATCTTTATGTTGGATGTTAGGCCATATTCTTCGCTTATTTCTATTATTTTTGTTAATAGCTTTCGTAAATAGTTGAGATTTTTTGCAATGATGATAGCATCACCTGCTTATCTAATGTTGTTAATCGGAATTTCATTCCCTTTTATATCAATATATTTGTTTTCACGCGCTTTATTACTAATGAGTTCTGAGTGTAGTTTAAATAGAGTTGGGATAGAATACAACCTTGCCTGACCCCGCTTTGGTTTAGGGGAAGGACGGGGAAGATGACGCAGCGTCTAAGATGACGCACCTCTGTATTTTATCAAGTACTTCACTAAATTCAGTTTTTATACCCGTGGCGCCCTCCTTTAGAAACTACTATTACTTTAAAACTTCATCGGTCAGCTTTCGTACTGTTTAGTATCTGTGAGGCAGAGTAACGCGATACACGTTGATTTCTTGTTATTTTTGACACTGCGAATATTAATGGTAAGTTGTTTAAAAATGGTTCCATTGGATTTTCTTCATATTCATGGGAGTAGGTGATATTTATTTTCAGTTAGCGAGGATTTATCTGTTAAATATTTGATGATGGATAATTTTGATAACCATTTTTTGTAGGTTATGCTGAACAGGCTAAGTTGACGCAGACTGCGTCATCTTTGCTGTTATAGTGCGTCATCTTTGCCTTTTCAGTTCATTACCTTAAATAACAATGGAGTATAGAATATTTATTATTTAGTGTCTATTTTGCATTTTGAGGCATCTTTTTCTTTTTTAGAAATGGGAAAATATATACGAAAAACACAGAGAGGATCATTTTCTGCAGCAGCTCTTAATGCAGCATTGAATGCAATTTGTAGAGATGGTCGTAAAATTCGGGAAGTGGCAAGGGCATTTTCAATACCAGAAGCTACATTGAGGAGAAAACTTAAGGTTAAAAATTTATTAAAGGAAGTCAAATCAGAGTCTCTTGGTAGAGCCCCATTGTTTTCGGCACATCATGAAAAGGAGATACTAGATCATGTTCTCAAGCTGGCCAATTTATTTTTTGGTATCACTTGCATAGAGCTGAGAACCATGGCATTTGCTTATGCAGAACGCAATGAAATTAAACACAATTTTAATAAGAATAAACAAATGGCTGGAAAAGACTGGTATCTAGGATTTATAAAACGAAATCCTCAAATTTCCTTGAGAAAGCCAGAAGCTACAAGCATTAATAGAATAACAGCCTTCAATAAAATAGAAGTAGACCGCTTTTTTAAAAATTTGGAAACAGTGCAAGAAAAATATAAATTTCTGCCAGATCGCATTTACAATGTTGATGAAACCGGTATATCTACGGTTCCTAAAGAATCATGTAAAAGACTTGGACCCAAAGGAGTAAAGCAGTTTGGAATCATTTCTTCGTGGGAACGAGGGAAGAATATCACGGTAATAATGGCGTTCAGTGCCTCCGGTAACTACATACCTCCATTATTTATATTTCCCAGGAAGAGGATGAGCCCACAGCTTCAGAAAAATGGACCAAGCGGTGCGATTTACAACTGCACGGATAATGGATGGAGTAATACGTCTATGTTTTTATTATGGCTGAAGCATTTCCAAAAAAAAGTCCTGTCTAGTCCAGATAATCGCGTGCTGTTAGTATTAGATAATCACTCGAGCCATATTTCACTGGATATTTATAATTACTGCAAAGAGAATGGGATTATAATGGTTAGTATTCCACCCCACACATCCCACAAATTACAACCTCTTGATGTGTCATTTTTTTCTGCATTAAAATATGCGTATGGTCGCCATTGCAATTCCTTTCTAAAATCTAAGATCAGCAACTCAGAGTTTGAAGATAAAATTACTCCATATGATGTCGCCGAGATTTTTAAGTTAGCATATGATCAGGTGGCAAATATTGATAAGGCCGTTTCTGGTTTCGGAACGTGCGGAATTTTTCCGTTAAACTCTGATAAGTTCACAGAAGATGACTTTTTTCCTGCTGATAATTTAAACAATGATAGCTTGGATAGAGATGTTTCTCCTGAACCTGCACCTCAGGGAACACCTCCACTGATAACAACACCATCTATAAGAGAACCAGAATTACCACGTCCATCAACCAGCCGACAGTCTCCTGAAAGTCGTCACACAACCCCCACAAAACAAAATGAAATAACCAAACGTCCACATATTTCTCTTTCACTTATTTCTCCAGTTCCTTTGCCCAATAAAAAAATTAAAAGAAAATATGGACGACAAAAGCAACATTCTGAAATTCTAACAAGCACCCCTTTAAAAGAATTCTTAGAAGAAAAAGAGAATAAAAAAAAAGAAAAACTGGCGAAGTCGGAAGAAGGAAAGAAAAAAGTAACCAGACAAGTATTGGTTAATGATGCAGGATTAAAACTAAATAAAAATAAAGGGAAAGCCAAAGTACAAAAAATAATCAAACAAAAAATAAACAAAAAAATCTTGGAGGATAGCGATACTGAAGAAAGCGATTTTGATGAAGAAGGTCTTTGCAATGACGATGAGTTGGATGACATAATCAACGAGGGAGGTGAAACTGATATCTGCATATTATGTGGAGACTTCGGCAAAAAGACGGAAACATGGTTCAGATGCACAAGTTGTGGACAATGGGTGCATAAAGAATGCAGTGGAGCCAAAAGTCCCGAAAACTACATTTGTGACTTTTGTTAATATGTTAAAAAGCTTTGTTTACATTTTCTTACTTTCAGTATTAAAAAATAAATTTTCTTTTCATATCACTTGCGCTTTTAATATAGATACCTACATGCGCCATCTTCACCATCACTGTGCGTCATCTTTCCTCGGTGGAAGGTAAGATGGCGCAAAAGCGTTTTTTAAAAAAGCCGCATAAAAAATACTTCCTTTTATTGAATTTAAAAATAATCCTAGAAATTGGTTATAGAAATGTCCAAATTACAGGCTCGTAGCATTCAAAGTTAGCTTAAATATTTTTTACCCTTAAATAAAATGTATTTTGCTTAGGTGCGTCATCTTCGACGTCCTTCCCCTATTTCTTCTGTTGATGTTTCTTCAATTTGTACTGTAGTTCTTTGGTTATTATAAAGGTGGTCATTATAATAAAAATAGTGAATGATATTAAAATGCCACAAGAAAATAGCTACAGAGCGATTTGTTTTCATTTTGTTCTAATGCTTACAGTTAAAAAAAAAATAAAAGTAAAAAGCTCTTTTCGTGGTGAATAAATCGCAAATATCCAAATACAACGTAAGTATTTGCACAGTAATTCTTCGTATACAATGATTTGAGTACCAATCTATACTATTTGACATATATGTTTCTAAAGGTCACTGCTTATCACTGTTTAGAATTTTAAATTAAGATTTAAGTACCTATCGAAAAAATTTATATAATATTTATTAACATATGTGGTAAACAAATATTTTTTGGTGGCTATGGAAAAATATTTAAAAACAATATTCATTAAAACAATACTCAACGTTATACATAATTTATTTATATTATCTTTTTTCCTAATAAGGTTCTAAAACTATTTTCGTGTAATATTTGAATGTTTATAAATTAAATTAATTTAAATTTCAGTTGAAAATACGTTTCGTTTGACATTTTAATTTCCACTTAGGAAATCGGATCGTCAAACAAACGTAAGGTAGATTACTTATAAAATCTCATGAAACTGAATCATTCATTTGGTGACGTAAATCTACGAACGAAACGAATAAAATCCGACATTATTGAAAACATTATTTAATTGTCTGCTGCAAGGCAAGACGGAGTTGAACTTATACTCCTCTCAAATAGTTCGAGGATATTAAAAAAAACTAAAATAATATTTAAAAATTACTAAAAACATCACTTTTTACTTTCCTTGCTTATTGACGATGTCAACGAACTATAGGGGGCGCTTTGACAGATGATCAGCTGATCACGGGATCACGCACGTAGGAAGGAAAACAAAACAGAGCTACCATAATCTTTGTAGGTGAATTACACTGAGAATAAAAAATTTGACAAAAATCAAAAAAATTTACTAAAAAAGATAGGCGGGAAAAAGAATGTCTGGGGTGCAGCTGCACCCCGCGCCGGATTACGAGGGTTAAAGTATATACTTTTTAACAACTTTTTGAGACAAAAAAAAAAAGATGTTTTAAGATAATTTTTTAAGAAAAAAGAGTTTTTCGAAATTTCCTTGATAGTTAGACTAATTTGAATATCGGGAACGGGTTCAGCGGAAATTTTACATCGAAAGTGTATTTTTGGATATTATTTTGAACATCTAGAGCAGGGTTCGGCAAGTAATTTTGTGTAGGGTCCGGATACTAGAAGGAAATTTGAACAAGGTCCAGATGATAACATTTAATGACAAGATGTTTATTATTTTGGTACATTCTTAAGGATAAAACAAAAGACCTTAAATGAATGCAAAAAATTGCACCGACGACGGTCTTGTGCTAGTTGTTTGTGTTCTGGTTCTCGAGTCAAACAACAAATTCGAAGAGTATCTTCGAGGTGTGCGTTCGTTACAGGAGCGCTATTTGTTTTTCAAAAAATTCATTTCTGAGAAAGAAATTTCGAACATATACGTTAAGCCAAACATAGTGGCCAAATTGATTGCAAGTTGTCCGCAATTTTCATATTTTGCTGCCACGTTTGGACCAAAATTCTTCGGCGGACACCGATTTATAAATGTACAAGGACAAATCTTCTTGTAATTCAATAATCTCCATTTGAAGTAATGCTTTTGACAGATTAAACAGCTTAGCAGCCACATCTGTCCATTCTGTCGCTGCATCAACTTCAAATGGTGATTTTAGAAATGAAGATAGTTTGCTTACCTGTGCAAAGTCTTGGAATCTTGAAGCAAATTTGTTCCTAAGACCGCCCAGAAATTTTACGAACACTGCAATGTCTTCTTTGAAGTACTCCTTATTTTTATTATATTCAATAATAGTTGGAAAATGAATGAATTCTTATTGTGCAATATCTTTTTCAAAGATATCCAGCTTACGATGAAAAGCAGACACGCTTTGTATCAGATTACATACTAGTTTTCCATTTCTTTGTAACTCCTGTGTTAAGCGCATTTAAATATTTTAAAATATCTTTTAGAAAAGCCACAACCAACATGTTGCGCCTGTTTGTTATATACTCAAAATGTGCCGTGGCTCCCTGCTTATCTATATTTTGTAAAAGGGAGATCACATTGTCTTTTATTAGCCAGAAACGTTCAATAACTTGACCTTTACTTTACCAACGAGCATTATGATGTTGTATGTAGTAAGTCGTAAGAAGAAATAAACATCAACAAAACCAAAGAAATGCGATTTGGTACCAGAAACAACCAACCTATTATGATCAACGACCAGAAAATTGAGAGAGTAGCGGAATTTGTATATCTGGGCAGCATAATTGACTGTAATGGGGGTACAGAGCGTGATGTACATGAAAGAATAAATAAGGCTCGCAACGCCTACAACATATGAAAATCCAGGATTTACCCAACTAAAACGAAATTAAAAATCTTCAACACAAATGTAAAAGCTGTATTACTGTATGGCTGCAAAACATGGAAGATATCAGCACCCATAGTACACCAATTACAAGTTTTCATCAATAGAGCGTTACGAAAAATCCTTCGTATATTTTGGCCTAACCGAATCTCCAATGAAAATTTATGGAACCAAAGCAACCAAGAAAATGTCATAAAGCAAATAAGACGAAGAAAATGGAGATGGCTGGGCCACACACTCCGTAGACCGCCAAATGACATTGCCAGGACAGCGCTGGATTGGAATCCCCAAGGGCGACGGAAAGTAGGCAGACCTAAGGGAACTTGGAGAAGGACAGTACTGGACGAAGGGAGAAAAATGGGAAAATCCTAGCTTGAAATCAAAGCACTAGCCAGAAATAGAGTTCGCTGGAGACACTTTGTGGAAGTCCTATGTTCCTCTTAGGAATCTTGGGACTATATATATATGTATATATAAATGTAGTAAGTCAGAATATGCTGAATCACATTCAGAAAGAAACTCCGTGAATTGCCGGTGCTGGAGAACAGAATGAGATCTCATAAAATTAATGAACTTCACTAAACTGTCTATGACTTCTTCAAGTCTAGCACTAATTTTTCCGCAAAGGGTTTCCTGGTGTATTATGCACTGATATGTTATTAAATTTTCATTTTTATCCCTGATCCTCTTTACTACACCTTTTCCTTTGCCAATCATTGCTGAACCCCTATCAGTAGAAAGCGAAATTATTGTTAGATTTAGAAATTACTTCATCAATAACCTTGAATAAATCTTCTTCTCAAGTGTTACTTTTCAGCGGCAATATTGCTAGGAACTCTTCCCTAAAAATCTGACACTCAATATCAAGAAATTTTACAAAAACAGACATTTATTTATCATCAACAATACCGCATGAAGTGTCAAGTGCTATGGCGTAGCAAGGTTCCTTTTGCAAAATATTAAGAAGAGAGTTTTTAATATCCGTAGCTAAAATTTCCGTGTATTACTTCGCGCTGACAATGAGATGCTTTGAATTGCTGAGGCAGCATCTTTGTTTTGCTTCAAAAAGTGGGTTAACTACTGCCAGCATACATTCCTTCACTATCTCAGAATCAGAAAATAGTTTTTGGTGATCATGAAGTATCTAGCACACACGTAACGTGGATTTTGTCTGGTCGCTCATGCAGTGAACTAGGATTTTTGTGCTTTTTTCGTAAGAGTAAGATATACCCGAAGTTTTTTTTACGCGCCTGACTGCCAAAAGGAAACTTTTTGTCGAACTTCTGATGAGTTGTTTCGTAGTGTCGCTTCAAATTTCCACTTTTAAATAAGGCGACAGTTTTACTGGATATAAGGCACACCGGAAGCGCTTGTGGCTTATCAGGCAGTGTAAAACAATATTGTTCAGTTCATTCTGCCAGAAACTTCCCATTACCACTGTCCACTTTTCTCCAAAGATGTTTTATAAAACGAACGAAAACGCGAGTAATCACAAAACAAATTGGACGTAGTTCTGCATAAAGGAACCAACCCACATTTTGGCAGTTTTGAGATAATGAAGTTTTCGATTATAAAAATTAGTGTTCTATAAAATGCAAAATAGAACCAACCTATTTATGTGCATAGTCACGCCATCTGTGGGATAGTACCCTTATGCATACAGTAAAACGCGGTTACAGAATTCTGCATAAAGGAACCAAACGGGTTGGTTCCTTTATGCAAATTTCATACCTAGTTATTCTATTGTTGGTTCCGGTTGTGTTTACATAAACCGTTATCTTTCAGTTACATTTTAAGTGTTAACGAGTGGTATCATTATGTCTGTGTCCAGAGGACGATATATGGTGCAGCTAACACAAAAAGAAAACAAAAATGAGGTATGTGCAAAAGCGTGCAAAAATAAATTTGTTTAGATTAAGTAAAACTTTGAAACCTAACCTCAATACTTTTTAGGAACCTACCATTGACGGTGATAATCTGTTACAAGATTCGGGTGATTTTTCAGAAGACACCGATGATAGCATTGCTGATGCGAATTATGTACCCTCTTCATCAGATACAGAAGATGAAAATGCCCCTTTGGAAGATGTAGTTAGCAATCAAAGTACTTCTACAGGCAGACGGCCAAAGGGTCGAAAACGCAAATATAACAATCAAACACGTGATAGCAGGAAAAAGTTCAAGAACACCAACAAACCTTACGTAAATTATAGAGGTATCCATGTTAATTCCAAAGAATTTGAAAACTACGTGTGCAAGTGTAAGAATAGGTGCAGTGAGATGGTTTCTGTGGAAGAACGAGAAAAACTGTTTAAGAAATACTGGGAATTAGGATCATATGATTCCCAAACAACTTATTTAGGTACACTAATCAGCGAGGAACCAGTCAAGCGTCATTATGGAGTTAGTTCTGGTGATCGGGCGAAACAATTTACTCGAGTATATAAAATAAGTAGTATTAAGGTTTGCCGGGACATGTTTGTTAAAACGCTCCAAATATCAACAAAACGTGTTAATACCGCTCTCGTGAAGATTAAGTCGGACAGTATAGTTGATAAGAGAGGAGCGTATGGTGGTTATAATAAACTTAGCAGTACACGTTTCAACGAAGTTATTGACCACATAAAAAGACTTCCAAAATATAAGTCCCATTACAGACGGGAAGAAATGCAAGATGCTGAGTATTTAGAAAGCCACATAACTATTGAGAAAATGTATTCTTTGTATTCAGAAGAAGTGGAAAATCCAGTCAGCTATCAAAAGTATAAAAAAATTTTTTATTCAAATTTTAATCTACGGCGTAAGCCGTTAAAAAAGGACACCTGTAATCTATGTGACAAACTAAATGCTGCTGTAAAATGTGCTAAGAGTAACGATGATAAAGAAAAGTTTTTGCAGGAGCATAAAATACATTTAACTAATCAGGAAGAAGCAAGAAACAGAATGAACAAAGACATGCAACAGGCAAAAATCGATGACAGTTTAGAAGTCCTTACGTTTGACATGGAAAAAACATTACCCTTGCCAAAAATTCCCACGAATATAGTTTTCTATAAGAGACAGATATGGTTTTATAATACTGGTATCCATTCATGCAAATTCAATAAAGGATATTGTTATACATGGTTAGAAGGCAAAGCTGGTAGAGGAGCTCAGGAGGTAGGGTCTTGTTTGCTCAAGCACATTGCGCGACATGTTCCTGAATCCACAAAACATCTCATACTTTGGTCAGATTCTTGTGGTGGCCAAAACCGAAATATAAAAATTGTACTAATGTTAAAGGCTGCATTGGAAAATCATTTGACATTAGAAGATATTTCATTAAGGTTTTTGGTTTCCGGGCATAGTTTTTTAAAAAACGACAGCGATTTTTCAGACATAGAAAAGGCATTAAAGTTACAGCAAAGAATCTACAGTGAAGACGATTACATAAATATCATAAAAAGCTGTCGTAAAAAAAATCCCTTACAGGTTACGAAAATGAAAACGGAACATTTTTTTGGGACCAAAGATACAGAAAAGCTTATCACCAACCGCAAAGTAGATACGTCTGGAGAAAAAATTAATTGGCTTCATTTGAGGAAAATAAAAATTTATAAAGAAAAACCATTTGAATTATTTATGTCAAAAACACACAGGGAAGACTATGTTCAAGTAGACATTTCAAAAAAATCAAAAGACAGACCTTCTTTAGATAACACAAGGAATATCTTTTCGCCATCGCTAACTCAACTGTGGCCTACGGGCAAACCAATATCGCCCAAAAAGCTTGAAGACATCTCATCTTTACTACATCTTATTCCTGAAGACGTTAAGCACCACTATACTACTCTGACAAGTGATAGTAATGTTGAAGATTATCTTGATGGTTACGACGCTAATTTAGATTTTGAATTTGACGGATAATACATGTTGATTTGATAAATAAAATATTTTGCCTTCTAAAGTGTTACTTTTTATCCATATTGAATAAATATTAGAGTGGTTCCAATATTCAAATTTTATAATCCAGGTATTCACATTATGCAAAAAAGAACCAAGCCACATAACAAAAACAAAATAACATTTTTTATAATATGGTCATTAAATTATCTTAGATTTACACCAATAAATTAGTTTTATCCATAAATGAACGCTTAAATAATTCAAACTGCCCTACTACATTTTTTGCAATTTAAATACATAAAACCTGTCATAGCTCATTTTCATATATTTTGGGTTGGTTCTTTTATGCATAACTACATCCAATTGACTGTAGTCTGGTACGTGCATGTCACTGACCTACTAGTGAGCGACTGTCACGAGTGTTATTATGTTTATTTATCATGTCACTTCCTAATTGAAAATTAACATCGATTTTATTTTGAACTTGATTGACTCAGCAATCGATATTCCGCAGTTCGGTCCGCAGTTCAACCTTTCGCGGTCCGGATTCAGACCGCGATCCGCCTGTTGCCGACCGTTGATCTAGATCCTGCTTTCCAAGAAAAAGTGATAAAATACGGGAAAAAAAATTTTTATTTGGAAAAAATTTGGCAAATCATCATATTTATATCATCGTCATTATCATCAGCCAGCATGCATTTATCACGTCCACTGCTGGACATAGGCCTCCCTTAAACTCCTCCATTCTTAACGATTTTGTGCTCTTTGTTGCAAATTTTTGGTGATACGCCTGATGTCGTCAGCCCAACGTGTAGGTGGTTTTCCTCTGCTACGTTTGTCTGCTCTTGGCCTCCGATGTGTAATTTTGCTCGTCCATCGTGAGTCATGCATTCTCGCTACATGGCCAACCATCATATTTTATAGTATTGAAATTCATCTGTAAAATTTAGGCTAAATCGAATCGCTGATCAACTTTGCATAGTTGACAGAGAATTACCAATTCGCGCTATTTCATTGTAAAAAACAATAGAAAAATGAAGGGGAAAGAAACTGAAACAAGTTGTAATATAATTATTATCAGTATATTGATACAAAAAACTTGACAATGTAAAGAACCTATTCGATTCTTATATTTCTTAATTGTTCAAAACAGAATCTGTCCTTATTAGTCCTAATTATTATTATCCTAATTATCCGCCCAACTCCGTCTCATAACTCTTAGTTGTCATCGTTTTGTTTTGGAACAGGTCCATTGTAATAGCACTAAGAAAAACAGGAATTGATTTTTGATGCCTTAAGTGCAAATTAATCATGCTTTCGAGCGTAGCACTGAATTCATTCTCCAACAGATTCAAATCGCCATCTTTGTTCACTTGGAAACAAAGTAGATCATCTGCTTGTTCAGCATACATGCTTCTCAATTTATACAAAGAATTTTGTGTCCTATCGATCTTGTAACCTAGCAACATATATATCACATTTCTGAATTCCTGCATTTGGGATTTAAAATAATCTTTCAACAATTGGTTCTGGTTCTCTTGGGATTGCAACTGTTCCTTCAATTGTGTAATCTCTTTTCCTGTAAGGGTGATGTCGCCCAGTTTACTGTACTCAATTCCTTCTTCCATATTTTTAATCTTCCTCTTCAATTTTTCAATTTCTTGTTGTAATTTTTCCACTTGTTTTCCTCGCTGCGCTAGACTTTCGCTAAGAGGATTATTAGTTAGGTGGATTATTTTTCCACCGCGTGTGGTATCCTCACCTTCCAAATATGATTCTAGCTGTATCTCTAGTTGATCCCTGCGCTCCCGTAATTTATCATTTTCCAATTTGAGTTCATGAACTTCGTCTTTTAACCTTGACATTTGCTCCGCTCGAATAGGCACAACATCTGAAAAATATAATATTTAATTGAATTACTGTAGGTCTAAAAAACATATTTTATATTAAAAAATTCTCTAGTTTCGCTATGTACTAAGTTTTAACTTTCCTTAAAGAAAAAGAAGAGGCATAGTAATATAAGAATACCTGTCCAAAAAATGGTGTACATAGGTGAAATTAATAATATAATTTCAGAGTATGAGAACTGTATTAAATACAATCCACAAGGAAACGAAATTCCTGTAATTGGCTGTATACCATGTGTCACAAAAAATTTATTTAAAAATTCGCTTATGATTCAAGATAATAGATGTCATACTGAAATTAAAATACAAAACAAAGCAACCACTAAATATGTTTATGATGTCAAGCATATAGACACACACTAGGTTACTGTGCGAAAGAACCAAGATGTGTCCGCTGCACAGGAAAACATCTAACAGCCAAATATGAGAAACCAAATGACGCAAAACCTAAATGTGTCCACTGTGGAGAAGGGCATTCGGCTAACTATAGAGGATGTATCGTGGCAAAGGATATACAAAAAATAAAAGATAAATATAACAAGAAACAGACCTTACCCAGACAACCACAAAGAATGCATCCAAAACTTGTAGAAAATTCAAAACAAGAACTTTAGCATGGTAGCAGCTGGTAAAAGTAACGAAGAAAACTAGAAGAAGAGCTATATCTAAAAGACTTGGTAATGGCGGGTAGTTTACGAATAGTAGAATGGAATGCAAATGGCATTTTGAAACATCAGCAAGAACTACAAGCGATACTAGATATAGAAAAAATAGACATATGCCTCATTTCTGAAACCCATTTTACGAATGAGTCATATATTAGATTTAGGGGTTATAACACTTATCATACTACTCACCCTGATAATGCAGCAAAAGGAGGTAATAGTACATATATATATATATATATATATATATATATATATAATATATATATATATATATATAATATATATATATATATATATATATATATATATATATATATATATATATATACAAACAAGATAGTTTATTAGGGTTGCAGTCAGAATATTGGCCGGGATGTTAAAAAAAAACACTCTTTTGACTTTTTGTCGAGCTTTCGGAATGGTTTTATTCCTTTTTCAAGACACTGTAAAAGACAATTATGTAAATATTTAAAAATATCACAATTCTTCAGTGTAACTTACTAGTCGTTGAGATTATTTTTGTAAGCATTGACACTCAACATTTATACCACACATTAAAATATACAATTATGGACATAATACATCATAAAATTTTTAAAATTTGTTGTAAAAATAGTAAAACTTGATAGATGGCATGTTTTACTGGTGTATATTAACTCATACAGAGAATGGAAAGAAAAAACAGTGTAATTAATATGTAATTAGGTGTAATTGATGTTATCTTTCTTTACAAGAAATACTAGAGGCCCTTTTTAGGTGACTATACTTTTTAAACCTGTCTTAATGGTATGCAACATATTATACAGAGGTGTAATTTTTGTACAGGTAAATATTTATTTTATTTTTGGTGTTTTTCTAGTAAATAACAATAAATGTTACTTAATTTGTCTATGTCGGACTTTTTGTTGATGCAAGATGTGCTAGATTTTATGAAACACATTTCCAAAAAAACACGTTTTGAATGGTTCTTTTCTTTTGCCAAAATACAGGAATCATCGAAATTGAATTCATGTTTTAGAGTTAGTGCATGTTCTGTCAATGCACATGCATTGATTTTTTTGGTTTTTATATCACTGCGATGTGATATCACCCTGCTGTGAAAGTTACGAGATGATTCTCCTATGTAAATTTTATTACAGTTACTACACGGTATAGAATAAACAACATTCGATGACTCCTGTATTGTGAAAGGATCTTTTGTTTTTGTGTAAAGCTTCGATACTGTTTTCACATTTTTGGTTGTAATTTTTAAGCCACTAACATTTTTAAAGATGTTCATTAGTTTAGGTGTCAAAAATGGAATGTAGGGTAGGTAACCATAAGTTATTTTAGATGGTAATATTGATGCGTTATGTGTCAATGTCAATTGTCGGATCTCATTGTTATGAAAATTTTGGTTGACAGAAACTTGTGAAGGAAAAGGAGAACCGAAAATGAGTTTATTTAACAGCCCTATGGGATAAGAATTCTCTTGTAGTATGGATCTCAACTTTTTTAGTCCCTTATCTCTGAATTCTATGTGTGACAAATTGATAACCCTAGTTTTTAAAGCCAAAACCAAATTTGTTTTCATCTTAGATGGATGTTGAGAATAAAAGTTTATGAAACGGTTGCTGAAACAAGGTTTACGATACCACTCCGTCCTTAGCATGCCATGCCATAAAAAATTACCATTGAATAAAAAGATGTTTGAATCAAATATAAATGTTAACATTCTTATGAAATCATCTAAACTGATCTTAGTATGTGGAGAGATGTTGTTCCAGTTATTTTTGATGCTGTTAAGAATAGCATCTAGTGGTAAGTTTGTAAACAGTGACACAACATCTAAACTAATCAATATATAATTATTTGGAACTTTAACATTGTTAATGAAGTTACTAAATGAAAAAGAATCTCTAATATAGAATTCATTGGATTCGTTGTAGGAAATTGTGAGAATATCTGTAAGGTGTTTAGCAAGTTTACTATTAGGAGCATCAATGGAAGATACAATAGGCCTCATTGAAATAGTGGGTTTATTTTAATGTGTGGTATAAATGTTGAGTGTCAATGCTTACAAAAATAATCTCAACGACTAGTAAGTTACACTGAAGAATTGTGATATTTTTAAATATTTACATAATTGTCTTTTACAGTGTCTTGAAAAAGGAATAAAACCATTCCGAAAGCTCGACAAAAGTCAAAAGAGTGTTTTTTTTAATATCCCGGCCAATATTCTGACTGCAACCCTAATAAACTATCTTGTTTGTTTATATCGACAGTCACTAATATCCAGTATTTCTTATATATATATATATATATATAATATATATATATATATATATATATATATATATATATATATATATATATATAGTCCTGTATCATTTACTTACGTGCATGTAGGTTGGGTTGTGCAGCCTCCAGATCCTCTTCCAATTTGGTTACCATATCTCTATATTCAGCAACAATCTTCTCCAAATTATCAATTCGTTCTTTCTGCGATTGACTAGACGTACTACCAGCTCCAGTAGTTGGCCCTGCAGATATATACATAGTAAGATCCCGTTCGTATGAGTCCAACTGTAGTCTATAACTGTCTCGTTCACGGCTCACTAACATCAGTTTCTTTTCCATCCTGTGAATTAATTTCTGCTTCTGATCGCCGGTCTGTTTCAATTCGGCTAGAAGTTTTTGGCATTTTTCTGCTTCCGACTTGGCCACTTTCGCTTCCTACAATATTTAATTTATAATAATTTTACAAGAAAATTGTTACAGAATTATGATAACTTACATGTGTCATTGATTTTAATTGGGATTCCAGATCGACCTTCGCTGATGTCAAAACCAGTTCTTGCTGTTGCAGCCTATCCACTACCACTCTTAAAAGATGTGGCAAAGCAGAATCTGCTTCTGTTGACTCGCATATTCCTCTTGCCACTGCCCTCCATTCGTTTAAACACAAAGCATTTTGAGTTTCTTGTATCTGAAACATATCAAATATAAATTTTTTTAAATCCATTTAACATATTTACTAGCACTAGCTTTATTCATTCATTCTCCATTCATACACATCCACACTCCTAGTTCGGCATCATTCCCAGAAGGGTATTTCCTCCTTCCCCACAGTCAAACTCACGCACTCTAACTCAAAAAGTGTGACCCACTGTTCTAACTTCATCTTTCAGCATCATTCACTCTACATTTGCCGTTGGTCCAGCTGTCTTTCTTCCTCTTCCTTTTTCTTGTTCATTGCACGGATATAACTGTGTATGTTAATCCAACCTAATTTATTTTCAATCATTCTCTCAATCATTTCTCTCACTGTAACAAAATTCACAACTGTCTCTCTCTCCATTCTGTTCCTTTCCACTATCCATCCATTGAAATCACCCATTATGATGGTAAGCTCGTTCTTCTTGGTATATTTGAGTGCTTTTTGTATAAGTGTGTAGAACTCCTCGATATCCTCTTATGGTTTTTCTAATGTTGGAGCGTAAATTTGAATGATGTTCGTATTAACGGGTCTGCTTTGCACCTTCATCAGAATGACTCTATCAGAGAGAGGTAGCACGCTAATCACAGCCCAGCGACCTTTTTGCTGTCCCGTGCCTGGCCATCTCATCTCGCTGATTCCCATCACGTCGATATTTAGTCTTTTCATTTCTTGAATGGTGTTGTGTATCTTTCCCCCTTCAAACATATTTCGAACATTCCAAGTACAGATTTTTGAACGTTCCACATGCACTCTTTTTCTCAATTAGTGTTTATTATCTGGCATTATTTTTAAGAGGTAAAGCCAGTTTTGGCCTCATCACCTTTATCCCTCTTAAAGTGCTTCTAGTCTAAATATATAACATATATAAATATATATATATATATATATATATATATATATATATATAAAATAACCTGTAAAAAAATGATTAGAGTAAAAAAATTACCTGTAACTCAATCAACTTTTTCTCACAATCCTTGAATTTCACAAGGCGGTTTTTCAAATCATAAACTTCTTCTTCGAGTATTAATTTATTTTTCACTTGTTCTTTGAGTCTATTAGTCTCCTCAGTTAATTCCTCATTTTGTTTTTCCAGCTCTCTATACCTGGCTAACTTTTCAGATTGACTCTATAAAAAAATGTTAATAGTATAAGCATGCATATTTATATGTGTCTATATATTTACATATATAAAAAAGGCGTTTCACTGCAAAAGCATTGATATAATGTAGCAGACTCTGATTAGTCAATTATAAAAAATATTTACATGTCAACATTATTAATAAAATTCTTTTAATTGATTAAAAACAATTATTGAAAATTCAAACATCAAAAGAAATGTAAAATGGAATGTTCATTAACCCTCTTCTTCTTCTGGTTCCTATCCGTTGCGGATGTTGGAAATCATATTGGCAATCATAACCTTGCTCGCTGCGGCTCGAAACAGCTCCGTTGAGGTTTTCTTAAACCATGTTCTTAAATTCCGCAGCCATGATATTCTCCTTCTACCGGGTCCTCGCTTACCTTTGACTTTACCTTGCAATATAGACTGTAGCAGGGAGTAACGGTGCTGATTTCTCATAACGTGTCCCAGATATTGCAATTTTATGCGTTTGATCGTAAACACAATCTCTGGTTCCTTCTTCATTTTTCCTAGAACTTCCTTGTTCGTGATCCTTGCTGTCCATGATATTCTCAGCATTCTTCTATAAAGCCACATCTCAAATACTTCAAGTTTTTTAATAGTGATGTCTGTAAGCGTCCATGCCTCCGCCCCGTACAACAACACAGAGAAAACATACCATCTCAAATGTCTCATTTTTGTATCAAGGGATATGTTGTGACTTTTGAAGATGTTATTTTCGCTCATTTTGTTAAAGACCGTTCTTGCCTTTCCTATGCGGCACTTTATTTCCTATAAATTGCTCCACTGTTCGTTAATAATAGTTCCCAGGTAACAATACTGTTTTACTCGCTCTATCTGCGTCCCATTATTGTATAGATGAGCCCCGTTTATATTCTCCTTGCTGATAATCATTTGTTTCGTTTTGTGGGTATTAATGTTTAGTCCGTACTGTTGACTGTACTCGTTTATTCTGTCCATTAGCCTCTGAAGTCCCTCTAAACTATCTGCTATCACCATGGTGTCGTCGGCATATCTAACATTGTTTACTCTTTCACCATTTAGAAGGATGCCTTCGTCTATTCCGTAAAGAGCCTCGTTAAAAATTTTCTCTGAGTACATATTAAATATCAACGGCGATAGGATACATCCCTGTCTAACTCCACGTAGTATTTTTATGTGATCTGTTTCTTCTCCGTTGTATCTGTATCTGTATCTTCGTTAATTTTCATGTATGCGGTCTGATTCCAGTAGAGTTCTGAAATTATTCTGAGGTCTTTGTCATCCAGGTCTGCCTCTTTTAAAATTTTTATCATCTTTTGATGTTGAACTCTGTCAAATGCTTTTTCATAGTCGATCAAGCACGCGTATACGTCGCAGTTAACGTCCCTGCATCTTTGTCTGCATCTGAATCAGTACCTGTACTCCGAAAAGTGCCTCTCTGGTACCCACTGCGTTAATGAAGCCGAACTGTCTGTCCGATATTTGTTCCTCGCACTTCTTATAAATTCTTCCATGGATGACTCTAAGAAACAATTTCAACATATGGCTCATTAGGCTGATTGTTCGATATTCTTCGCACTATTTAGCCCCCTGTTTTTTAACCCTCTACCGCATGGAAATCGATATATGGATTCGGTAATTTACTATTACCGATAGTTACGCAGGCATAGCATAACGTGAATCGTACATTTGTTTGGAAATCTCTATATATTTTTAAAATCTGGCAGCTCTGCTAGACAAGTCAACCCAATCATTTTAATTACAACGTGCTGTGCATTGCGATTTTTTAGAACAAGTGAAAATGTATCTTCAAACATCGGCATTTTACAAGTAATCAATTTTTTTTTATTATTTCATGTCTAATTGGTGTTTTAGATAATATATGGTCAGATTTGAGAACAATGGGGCTACCCACTGACTTAAACATCGTGGACGACCGTTCGAGATGGAAGCAGGTTGTGAAGTCAGCCAAAACCCACCCCGGGTTGTAGTGCTACCAGAAGAAGAAGAAAAATTGGTGTTTGTTCTTTATAAGTTAGATGATATTTAGTGATTATTTATTTGGGTTTGTCAGAGAAAACGATATTTATATCTCTATACAGTATGATTGCTCTATACAGTGGTAATTAAAATTGTGTTAAATACTGGATAGTTTTTTTTACAATAAAATAAATAAATATAGAAATTTCTCGGCTGTCCATCTAATAGATGAACAATAGATGATCAGCTGACAAAAAAAACTGAACAATTTTTTTAATAAGAAACCAAAAAAAAATGTGAAAACCTGGTCATAAAAAAGAAAAGTTCCTATGTATATTAGAAACTAAGCATTCATTAATTTATTTATATAGAAAATAGATCTATTACTATAGAAAACATCTATTACTTTTGAAGATTTTTGGAATTCTCCATAACTCTCTTTAGCATATTCCAACTCCTTAATATATAGCTTGGCACTCAATAATTCCTGCTCCTTCAGTTCCAAGTCTTTTTGAACAGCATTATCTTTACTTATCCTTTGTCCTAAAAATAAACAGTAATGTTGATAAAAACATGATGTACAAAGGATCAATTGTAATTTATATTAAAAAGTATATGAAAGCAATTGTAATGTGAGGGAACATGAAAATGGGCCATCCTGTATATTTTTTATAATATCAAATCCCATAACAAGGTCGACTCTCAGTTCATTAGCAAAAAAGTTGAATGGAGTTGGCGCAGTAAATACCTATAGCTTATCCAGTTAAAATCATGGCGAAGAAAACCTACAACAAAAAGATTTGTCTCCAGTTGTTGCAGATTTTCTTCGCCATGATTTGGATAAGCTATTTGCTAGGGCGTAGGAAATTTCGACACTAAGCAGGTAGCGACTAAAATTTAATGGCAATTTTCGACACCAGCCCCAATTCCTGTTTTTATCTTACAGGGTATATTCGACACCAAATAAATATAGCTGCGACATAAATAAAATACCATAATTAATTAATTTATTTACTTTAATAAAAGTAATGTGCATTTTATTTCTTTATAACTGTAATAATATCTAAATATAATACAACTAGTATCTAATTTTT
Organism: Diabrotica balteata; assembly: GCA_918026665.1. NCBI lineage: Eukaryota > Metazoa > Arthropoda > Insecta > Coleoptera > Chrysomelidae > Diabrotica > Diabrotica balteata. Next base: position 13,969,502 of record OU898280.1, on the reverse strand, counting down.
GTACATTTTACCGTTAATATACTTGTATACAATGATTTATTTGCTATTATAGGAATGATAAGATACAGATTTTATAAAATCTAACCTACGTATTTGTTGGGATCGTAATTTATCCATCATTTTCTCCAAAAATGCCAATTTAGCCTTAACAGTAGTATCTTTGATTTTTGCTGGTACATATATGTAAAATATTTATTTTGACATAAGTGTCTACTTGAAATTCTTTTAACTTTTCAATAAAAATAAAAATAGAAGGGTGTGTTGAATAAAAAGAAGAATTAAATCTCGAATGAAAGGATTCACAGGCATTTGTGCCTCGCAATAGACGGATTCTGATTAGACCATATGTGTAGTGGAAATAGAGCGCTATCGAAAATGTAATTTTCCAGTAAATAATCTGCATATATATATATATATATTATATATATATATATATATTATATATATATATATATATATATATATCAAGTGTTGCGTTTATAGGTTTATATGACATTAAATCATAAAGAAAGCATTCTTCAACTTCTGCTGGATTTAAATAAGTTAAACCAAACGTATACCTTAACCATTTTCCAATTTCTGAATTTGTATCCTTATATTCTTGTACCAAACCCAAAGATTGAATTTTTTTAAACCAAAATTATCATCATATAATTCAGAACAGTCTTACATATCTTCAACAGATGTTACAGAAAAAAAGATCCTTTATTGGCTTGCTGTATTTGCTTGGTGCACTAAAAAAATTCAGGCTTGACATTACTGGATGTGTTTTCTCCAGTTTTTGGTCGCAGTTTATTTCGTTGCGTCATGAGCAAAAATTGTTTTTGAGTTTTTGTTGACAGTGCTCCGCTTCGATTCTAAGATCACGAGGGAACAATGAAGGAGAACAGATAAATTTGCCCCATTCAGTGAATTCTTGAGTTTATTCGAGAGTAATTGCAGAAAAACTTACACTCCATCGGAGTATATAACCTTGGATGGGACTTTGTTAAGCTTTAGGGGAAAATGCCTGTTTAAAATGTATATACCAAGTAAACCAGATAAGTATGGACTAAAAATTATTTTTCTTTGTGATGCAAGAATATTCTATTTCTATGTAGGAATTCCTTACGTTGGCAAAGAGAACAGACCTCAAAGTGACCTGCTGTTACCAACTCAATATGTTCTCAAGCTGGTAGAACCCATCAAGAACTCAAACAGAAACGTTACCACCGACAACTGGTTTTCGTCTTGTCAACTGTCTGAGGAACTTAGGAAGAATAATCTAACTTTAGTAGGCACCCTTCGAAAAAATAAGAGGGAGATTCCTAAATCCTTTATTGAGACAAAAGGGATTCACGATTTTTGTACAGTCCAGATAAAATGTTGGTATCCTATGTACCTAAGAAAAATAAAAATTAGTTCTGATCTCGTCAATGCATTCTACTGGAGACGTAAATCAAATTTCCAATAACCTGATATAATAGAATTCTATAATATGACGAAGGGGGGAGTCGACGTCTTTGATCAGCTCTGTCATTCAAAGACCACCAAAAGAAAATCCAACCGATGGCCTATGAGGTACTTTTTTGGAGTTCTTGATGCTGCTGCTGTGAATGCTTTTGTAATTTACAAACTGAATGTAGATACACCTGGAGCGAAGAATTCATTCATTCAAATATCTATATTGCTGGATAAAGATGTCGCTTCTGCTACAAATATAGCTGCTCACGCTCAACAAGGAAGCTCAAAAAGACCAGGATTGTGTGCATTCTGTGATTGGAGAAAGAGAAGGAGAGGAAATTACAGTAAAGTTAAAATGATGTATCCAACGTCACGGTACTAGATATGTCCCAATCATCACTATGTAGTTCTAGGGTTAAATATGAAGATCTTATTAAGGTTCTAATGAAAATTGCTAATATTCTTTTATCATGTAATTTGACTAGTCAGGATGTGTTAGACTGTTACAACCAGGAACTAAAAATGGATCAGTAATTGTGCCAAAATTGAGGTCTCGGGATATTAAAACAAAAGTTATTAAAGCATGGAAAAATCGTAAGATGCTAAGTTGTAAAGACAAAAGTAATTTTTCAAGCATATACATAAATGAGAATATGACATAAATTATTACAAAGGATTAATATTAGGTGATCATAGGTATCATTTGATAAAACTGAACCAACCCCAACTCACCTAACTAATGACCTTATCACCAATTATCAATATGGTAGGTACTACAATGCATTTCTTTCAGTTTATCACAAATAATCAATATGGTAGTTACTACAATGCACTTCTTTCAGCTGATGATTTCAAAATATTTGTGAATATAAAAAATAATGATGACCTAAGTTACAAAAAGATAAAACATTACAATATCGTTTTAATGTGATAGATTAACACTCCGGAATGAAGAGGTTAATCTATCTAGTAAAGAACAGCACTTGAAGATTTATTCATAAATAATTTAAATTTAAAAATTACCCAATTCATCTGCTAGCTTTTTATGGGCTTCGGCATCTTGTTCTGCTGCCTCCAACATTGTTTCTAGTTCTCGAATTTTTCTCTCCAAACTTGGCACAATACCATTTTCTTCAGATTCCATTTGCCTTGACTCTTCTTTTATATCCAGTAGACTACTTTCAAGTTTCTGAACTTCTTCACTTGTTGTGACTTTCAACATATCATACTTTTTATTCCTCTGAAAGTGTAAGAGTAAAATATTCGAAATCAATATATAAAAGAACTTATTATTGTTTTTTGTTACAGTTCATTCGCTGTATCTTTGCACATGTATACCATTTTTCAAAGTAAAACACTTTCACGTCGCGATTTATACAAAGTGACGTCACTTGTATTTAAAATTTCCAGAACCCATATGAAACCCATATGGAACTGCTCGATCTTTAATAAGCGTCAACATGGTGTAATAATCAGAAAAATGTAATCATCATTATATTTTATATTTTAGAATTATATTGATTAAATAACTAAAAACATTTGTTATTATTAATAATATAAATTTTACGAAATAACTCTTTAACGCTAATATTCGACAATTGTAGCTCTGATCGAAATACTCAGTTTTATTGACAGTTAAGCGTGTGCCAAAAGTGTATAAAGTGTTGCAGCTTTTTTAGAGTAGGAATTTTGTTTATGTTTTGATTTCTTACACAATTTGATCATAATATAATATATATTAATAAATTGTATTTATAAAATACATATTAAATTTATATTAATAGCTTTAAAAACTAATTACTGTTGTGTATTGTGATTGTGATATGCCAAAACAATTAAATAGTCTGTATAAAGCTGATAAGCTTTCATATAAAATAGATTATTTTGAATAAGAAATAATGGCGGGACGTTTTTACTATTAAAGCCCTAAAAGACATTTTAGTTTAAAGTTTAAAATTTAGAATACATAATTTTGTATTAAAATGTTTTCTTATGTATTTTAATGTGTTGCAGTAGTCTTAAAACTAAGTGTATTTACTAGTTAATATAATAGTTTGACAAATAGTTGACATTTTTAAAATTCCTCACTTACTAACTATTCTGATGTTTTGGCAATGCTGTGGGTTTCTGACGACATAAATCTTGAATGATGTGCAAGCTTTATTATATGAAAAATGCTATATGAAATTATTCACGAACTATTTTTAAATTTTGTCTCATTTCTACTCACAGAATATAAAATGTTGAAATTAAGCCTCTTGTCCAAATTTAATAATACATCAGACAAAAACAGTAATATGCTTATTGTCAACTTCACAGCATTGTGGTGTTTACAAAAATTATATTCATATTGTTTAATTTTCCATTACATTTTCGTGCCTTGAGTTTATAAATTTTCTGAAAAAGAGTTATTATAACGACTAACTGTTCACTTAGTGTTGGATTCCTTGATGTAAGTATAAATTTTGCAGTTAAATTTTCTTACCTTTAATTTGACTTATCATTTTTGAATCTGGCTAAAACTCGTGTCTAACGGATCAATATAAAACATTATTTGTTGTCATAAATATCAAACAGAATATTTTCTCAAGGTTTTTATTTTTAGAATATGCCTGGAAATATATTAAATTCTCAATCCCAGCAACTTGTACTGAATTTGTATGAATATTTTGAGTTGGAAAAAAGGAACGGAGGACCCATATTGGCACCTTTGGCTTGTGTTCAAGAGATATTGTAATGAATTGTATGTTGTTTAATAATTTACCTATCATGAAATTGTTTTTAATTTAAGAGGGTAGCTGCTGACTTACAATATCATGGCATACAGTATGTACAATTAAAAAACGAAAAGAAACCAATCTTGCCCTTTTTTTTTTTAGAAAAGCATGTTAGTTTACAAAGTTTGAAATGTGAATTAAAAGTTGTTACTATGGGAAAATCATCCTTGAGCATTGTACTGAGAGATAGGATTTAAATATAAAAAGGACTGCAATTGAAGATCATTATTCAAACAAACCAATATTGCTGCTTTAAGAACAAAATTATTTTGTAAGTACTTTGAAAACCTGGAAAGTGTGCTTCGAAGAGAACTTGTTTTTTTTTTAATGAAACATGGATTTATTCAAAAGGAAATAAAACAACTTCCTGGCAAGTCACTAGAAGCAAAAGTGTATTTAAACCAGAAGGTTTTGATGGTAAACATTTCATAATTGTTCACGTTGGTTCTTCTAAAGGATTTGTTTCTGAACCAAGTTTATTGTTTTGTTCTAAGTCTAAACATATTGATTACCATGGAGAAATGAACAACGACATTTTTACTAAGTGGATAAGGACACAAGTAATTCCCAATTTAAAAGAAGCATCGTTGATTGTAATGGATAATGCTCCATATCATAGTGTTCTTTTAGAAAAGCAATCTACCACTGCTTCAAAGAAAGATGAAATTGTTACATGGCTGACAACTAATAACATCCAATTTGATCCAAAATTTGCAAAACCTGAATTATTGAAGTCGCAAAAATGAATAAAAAAGAAAATGTGTATGTTATTGATGAGTTACTAAGAGAGCATGGTTATGAAGTGTTGAGACTACCTCCTTATCATTGCAAATTCAACGCTATTGAATTAATTTGGGCAAATCGGAAGTCATATTATAATAAGCATATTGGTAGGGACAGTTATTCTGATAGTGCTGTTATAAATATTTGGAAAGAGGTGCTTAATCAATGTAATGGAGACATTTGGGAAAAATGTGTAAGACATACTCATGAAATTATTCAAATGTGGTATGTCTGAGAGCAAAATATAGTTGATATGGATATTCAACCCATCATAATAAATCCTGGAGACAGCTTGGATTCTGAAAGTGAAGGAAATATATAATTTTGATATTTTGTTTTTTTTTTTAATTTATTTTAATAATTTTGTCATATTTGTGGAAATAGGTTTTAACAAAGTAATTGATCCATTCTTTAGGCTAAAACAATAAAACCTTTTACACATAACTTTCCACACTTTATTTTGGAAACTACAGAGAAGTTCAAAACAAAAGTAAAAAAAATTGATAAAAACCAGCTAGTATAAAAAATAAATACTAAATCTCTAGGTATGCGACATAAGGAAAGTCGTATTATTTTAGCCTTACAAATTGAGCACTAATTTGTAACATCCTTTAAGTTTTCTACAAATTAATGCATTTTCGAAATTTTTATTTTTCATGGTTTTTATTGTTTTGTTTTGTAAAGTTTATTGAATTTTTTTTGTGTTAGTAACTTAGTTCAAAAAGCATGCACAAGAGTTTTTTATTTTTTAGGGCATTTCCTTATGGTTAAGCTTAAAAATTCAATGTCATATGTATATGTTCTGAAGCTATTTTCTTGTGGCACTTTAAATTAATTACTGTTTAACTGGGAATAAGCCACAATTAAAGATAAAAATATGTTTATTGACGTTTCAATTTCCACTTCGGAAATTGTTTACTGTTTGTATTTTGAGAACGATTTCTGAAGTGGAAATTTAAATGTCAATAAACATATTTTTATCTTTAATTGTGGCTTATTCCCAGTTAAATAGTAATTAAGTCATATGTATATGATGTAAATGTTTAATATTGTATTTTGAATGAAAACTTTTTTTCATCCAGTAAATGGCTTTGGCTGTTGGATGCTTTGGTGTATAAATAAATAAATAAATATGAGAATTTAAGCTGTTTTATCTTGGGTCCATCTTTCTCAACTACAGTATTTCAAATAGAGCATTTCTTCCAATAATCATAATAACATTGAATATGTAGAAAACTCAAAATTACATTCAAAACAATCCTATATGAGTTTTTAACATCCAGTACAACAAATTAACAAAAACAATCACTATAAATACATTTAACGGGATATTAAACATTTCCTAATTATTTCATGAATCTGGAAGACTTACGTTTGATTTAAATGCTTTGATTAAATTGGTACAACTATGATGTGCAAAGATACCATGAACGGAGTGAAGGTACTTTGACATAAGGTATCATTATTCACTTCTATTGGATTGATCAGTTGTTTTAGTAGACAATATCTTAAGTTTGTATAATACATGATGTATTATGAATACTTAAACATAAAACTATTTATAAATGGGGCAAGTACATAAATCTGTTATATACTCTGCATAGCATATCAGAATGAAAAAATATGCATTACATGGCTAATTAAATTACATTTTTATTGTAGTAATTACATGACTATGTACTTACCTCAGAAAGTTCATGTTTTAAATCAATTTCTCTTTTTCGTACTGTTTGTAGTTGATTTTCCAGTTCTTCAATCGTCTTTTTATCATATTCACATTGGCGTTTTAAAGTTTTGTTTTCTTCTTCAAACATTAATTGCATTTGCTGCCTTACAGTGTGCATGTGGGATACTCGGTTTCTAAGCTTTTAATAATATTTCTGGCTTCTAATAAATCTACTCTCAATCTGTTCATTTCCCTTGGCGAACCTACATAGGAAAAATCAAACTTACCGTCCTGTTTCATCTTTTTAATTGGAGTAGCTTCTTCCAAACTGCTCTCATTCGAGTTTGAGCTGATTGAGCGTTTAAGTGAGGCAAATTCATAATTACTTCTTGATTTGTCACGAGTGGATTTAAGGTTTTTGACCATATTTAATATAGTATCGTCTATATTTTCACTCATAATGAGGTTATTACCAAGTACCGGAATGTAACTTATTCAAGCTTTTTGCTTGTGAAAAGCTAAAGTGTAAACTCAAGACTGCTTTATTACCTTATTAATAAAATTTAAACATTAGCATATATTGTATAAAATAATACAATACATAAGTTTGAAATACCAAAACTTCAAAACTCTAAAATTCACATCCCAATCCCTACAATACAAATAATAAAATAGAAAGAAATAGAAGAGTTTTAGAAAGAGATAAAAGAATCACTATCAGCAATTGTACAATATTCATAAAACAAAAGTCACTATATGCATCATTGCCGTATTTTCTACACACACAAAATTTATTTAGTATGAACTTAAAATGTCTATTAAATAAAAAATTGTCACATTTATCTGCCGTTATGTACCAAATTACATTACTAAAATATATAATTCTATATAATGCCGACGATTTAACAGAAAATTCAACCTGGGAAGTATTCAAAATTTATTCTGGCACCACTGTAACTACTATTCATTTAGTCGTAAATGTTCCCGGGTTTCTGAAGTATATTCAAACATTGAAAAAATCAATAAATATTTAAAAGTAATATAGCTTGATGGTATCAGTGAAAACTATGTAAATATTGCAAATGATAGTTTTGTTATATTTTAAACCAATTTAGATAAGTGAATATTCGATAATAAAAGAAATATTATAATATTATAGTAAGGAGACCAAAAATTTTGACAACCTCCTGCATAATAACACACAAAATTTCAACCAATCACAAAATAGGTCGCGTGTAGTCATGCGCCATGATTTTAGTACAGCAGCTTCGCGGTCGCCATTTTATAAGCGTCTTGCGATTGTTTGAGAAACGCTCTTGTTGAGCCAGTGTTTTTAACACGGTAGTACGGGTGCATTTTCGTTAAAATTCGAAAAGCCGGTATGGGTGATTATCAAGTAACACAAGTTCAGCAAGATGCTCTTGGGGCTGTCCAGCTAGAGTTAGGAGGAAATCCCAACACTCTAGCATTACGCCGGCCGTTCGACCCTTTGGCCCATGATTTGGAAGCTAGTTTCAGATTGACGCGATTCGCCGATTTGAAGGGCCGTGGATGCAAAGTACCCCAAGAAGTACTTAATAAACTTGTAGAGGGACTCCAGCAGGATTATAATTCTGCAGAACATGAACATGCTCACTTTATGCATATGGCAATTCCGCGAATTGGAATCGGCCTTGATTGTTCGGTAAGATACATTGTCATTGTACTAACACAATATTTATGTTTGCTTCTCTAAGTACCAACTCCAAATGTAACACATGATTGTAGAGATGCAGTATGGTTTTTTTAGTTTTAATATAATTATTACATGGTTTATAACTTGATATGCTTCCATTTTTATAAATATCTCCAATATACATCTATTACAATCAGTGCATTGTTTTGATTGGTTCTTATTAAACAACTCCTCGTTTCTATAGTTTCAGATTTTTTTTTAATTTATGTGTTTATTTATGATTTAAATGCCATATTTTATACTATTACATTATAATTTTAATATTTATCAAAATGTTAAATACATTATAATTGATGCAATGTTTTAATCTTTGTTTGGTTTCCCTTATGAACATCAAAGTTCTTAATTAGATAGTGGCTATTTCAAAATTATAATATTTAGATACCTTGTAGTCATTGCATGCACTAATAATGTCTTTGAATATATTGTATTCTACCTTGTATTGTACATTGAGTAGCGGTTTGAACTACAACTATTTATTGTTCTACATGATTGCATTCTTTAGGCCATATAAGAGCCTCAGATTACAACTACTTGTATTTCCCAGAGTTTTTTTTTGTTTTGCCATCCATGTTCCATGGAATATTAGAATGTTTAATATACTCGGTTCACTAATGCCAGTCCTGACTGTCGTCAATCCCGATTAAATTTGTTGTTAATTATTTTTTGGTCAGCTTGTTAAATTGTGACCTACTGACAGTGGCTGGAAATTAATATACAAGGATTATTTAAAGAAAAAAATATTTACATACATACAGTTTATTAACAAAATAAAATAGCATTGATTAAAACAAAAGTTTATTTTTAAAATTTTGTAGTCATTTATAGATTAGTATTTACAAATTTTTTAAATGAAATAAGTCTGCAACAGTAAGCTTATTTGTACTGTTTATACTGAGAGATAAGAATTTTTGTTATGTTTTTTACAATGAATCTGTCAAAATATTCCTAAACTGAGTGAATGGACTATACTGATTTTTTGGTTTGTAAATCAGATTAAGAATAAAAACAAGAGGTGTGGCCATTTCAAATATTGTAAAATTTGGTTCTTATTGAAAATCCCTTACATTACAGGAATTGCTAAACAAAAATATATCTCAAAAATAATATGATTTTACGCTAAATCCTCATATTGTGTTTGGTGTAATAAATTTAGAAGATATAATAAATAAATTTGTAACAAGTTGTTATGCATTGACTGCTTCATTAACAACTTATCCTATTACCTACATTTATCTCTAGAATTTTTTAAAATTATTCAAAACCTATAATGCATTCAATAATGATCTTATGATAATCAATCCTTGTGCTTTTTTCTAATATCTGAATAAATATGTCAATTATGAAAATATTAAAATCTGTTTACTTTTTAGGTTACACCCCTTCGCCACGGAGGACTTTGTTTGGTACAAACCACTGACTTCTTCTATCCATTGGTGGATGACCCATACATGATGGGAAAAATTGCTTGTGCTAATGTTTTAAGTGATCTTTATGCCATGGGAGTCACTGAATGTGATAATATGCTTATGTTACTGGGAGTTAGCACCAAAATGACAGAAAAAGAAAGAGATGTTGTTATTCCTCTAATTATGAGAGGATTTAAAGACTCAGCTCTTGAAGCAGGCACAACTGTCACTGGAGGTCAGACTGTTGTTAATCCATGGTGTACTATTGGTGGAGTGGCAACTACTGTTTGCCAGCCAAATGAATACATTGTTCCAGATAATGCAGTAGTTGGAGATGTCTTGGTCTTAACAAAACCTTTAGGGACACAAGTGGCAGTCAACGCCCATCAATGGTTGGATCAGCCAGAACGTTGGAATAGAATAAAATTAGTTGTTAGTGAAGAAGATGTAAGGAAAGCCTACCACCGTGCTATGGATTCTATGGCTCGCCTCAACCGTATTGCCAGCAGGTTGATGCATAAATATAATGCCCATGGAGCTACTGATATTACAGGTTTTGGTCTACTTGGCCATGCTCAAACATTGGCCTCTCACCAGAAAAATGAAGTATCTTTTGTCATTCACAATTTACCTGTCATTGCAAAGATGGCTGCAGTTGCTAAAGCATGTGGAAATATGTTCCAGTTATTGCAAGGACATTCCGCTGAAACTTCTGGAGGACTCTTAATATGTTTACCACGTGAACAAGCTGCTGCCTATTGTAAAGATATAGAGAAACAAGAAGGTTATCAAGCATGGATTATTGGTATTGTTGAGAAAGGCAACAGAACTGCTCGTATCATTGATAAACCTCGAGTTATCGAGGTTCCAGCTAAAGAGTAGGTTTAATAATACATACGTAATCAACTTCAAGTATTTTTTGACATACTCTGGGCAGTTACAAGTCTAAAGTATGATTCCCCAACAGCTTTGTAGATCTAATACGTTATTAAGTTGTGCATTTTATTAAAATGATCCTTTGTATTGTTTATGTCAGAATTTTATTTGTTTTGATCATGTTTATCACACATGAAAACCTTTTTTTGTGTATTTCTCATTATATAAGATATTTTAAATTTTGTGAAAATGTGTTTCTTTGGTGAGTTCCATCTGCATTTTGAGTTTTATTTTAGTGTAATAGATGAAATGTTTAATGGTATTTTGTATAATAATTTTCCAATATAATATAAGTATAGAAATTTGTTTTTTTTTTATTACTTTTCAATCATACAGTACTTTAAAAGATGTTATACTTAATGTGGAAGTAATCTACAATACTAAAAAACAAGCTGGCAGAATATACAGAAAATATCAAATGTCACTATCAGGTAGGTACAAAAAAGGGATCTATGACTACATTCGCATTAAAAGAGAAGTGTTACAAATATGATATAAAGATAATAATAATAATGAAGGCCTTTATTCATTATATGTTTAAAAAAACTGCAGACGAGTTTCAGTTCATGAAATGTACAATGCAAAGCACAGACATGTCCTGTCTGTGCAGCTAACCTGGATGCAAATGCTTTTCATAGATTATAAACAGACCTTCAATAGAATGAAAAGGTCAATGATTGCAAAAGTTTTAGACAACATAGGGATATGAAAAAACTTTAAAAAAAGTAAAGTCCAGAGCAGCCTGATACAAAATCAGTATGTGAAATAAGATATAAAAAAATAAAAGAGGACTTAGATAAGGAGACAGGCTATTGGCCTTACTCTATATAATAGTATTTGTTTATTAATATAGGTAATTAGAAATGTTTCAGAACCTCATAAATATGCATGCTTGAAAAAATAAAAACCTGGAAATTAGGCCACTAGGTAGGATTTGCACAGTGTCCAGTATATCCAATAAACATGACATTCAATCATGACATATTATGTTTCTCTAATCTTAAACATTCTAGTTAGTCATCGCATTTTTATTTTATCTCACATTGAAAGATGTAATAAAAATTTATGACTTCCTGTCTTCTGCTGATAAGAATTGCTGTTTAAAATGTAAAATATTTACTTTGCACTAATTTGGCTTATAAATAAACCTTTTAATCAATCAATATTCTTTATTTCATCTGACTTTTACAAGTATTGAAATGCGTCAAAATACAATCTAAAAAACTATAGGTATTTAAAAAAGTAAAAACTATAAGCACATGAAATATACACAAAAACACAAATTGTTAAAAATATGCCTGCAAGTATTCTTCTAACGAATAGAAAGTGTACCAGAAGTAAGTCTGTTCTCTTAAGTACATAAATATTTGACTAACAATTAGGTAATTTATTATACACATTTTAAGAACTGAAAAAAATCTCTAAATAAATAACAAATCAATGTATGATATCATAATAATAAAATTTTGGTTTTAAATTCAGAAAAATATGGTTATATGAGACGAAAATCTCGAATTCCTTGGGAAAAATATTCCCATAAGATTTTTTGCATAAGTAGTCACTTTCATGTTCACCGTTCAAATACCGCAGAATAATGTTCAAGACGTCGCCCATACAAAAAGTGGTCCTAATTTATTAAACACTTTTATATAAATCCATTTTTAGGTTGTGATAAGGGCGTCAAACAACTAAAAACAATGTTTTAATATCAAATCAGCCCAAACTAAAGTATCAGAAACTGATAGAACAAGGTTTGGTGAATTCAAATAATTGCGTGTTTTTGAGCTTTAAAAATAATCTTTTTTCGTTATTTTTTCAGTTTTAAATTGTTTATTGAAAACGATCAACTTTAGAGAAAATACAATAAACCTTTTTTATTCAGGATGATTCAAAAAACTGACAAAAAAATGTCCGGGCAGATTTTATTTATTTTTATTTAGCGTATGGATAATTACAATACGATAAAAGTAGTATTTAGATAATAATTATGTTCAAATTGGAATTGTAACCTAAGTTAAATATTAATGTCCAAATTGCACCAGGAGAAGACTCTGCAAAATCTTGAAGGTCTCCGCTGTATCTGCGAATTGGGCAATCCGCCATGATGTGTTGGATGCCATGCTTTCTGCATGACCCCATCGGTATAGAGAATCGGCACATTTGCCATGACCCGTGCGTATGCGATTTAATTTTGTCCATATAGGGCGTGGCAGGTTTGATCCAGTGAAGCCGATCGACGTGCTTGTTATTTTGATGACGTCTGGCTCTGTTGTTGGCATCCATCTTTTCGTCCACTGCTCTTGCTTATTGTAGCTATCACCCATTCCCTGAACGGATTGGACAGGGGGTCGTCTGGACTTCAGTCTTTGTTGGTCTCGTGCGGCGTGCGGAATATACTGGTGAATTGGCAGACGATTATTTGCCATGATTTTCTGATATTCTCTGACAAGTGCTGCCGTTCGTCGAATATCTGGAGGTGCTATATTGCTCAGAATTGGAAGCCATCTTAGTGGAGTTGGTTTAATAGTACCAGATATTACTCTCATAGTGTAATTTAGTTGAACATCAATCTTGTTGACATGAGCGCTATTTAGCCATACCGGTGCGCAGTATTCAGCGACAGAATACACCAGGGCCAGTGAGGAGGTTCGAAGTGTATCCGCAGTGGCACCCCATGTCGTTCCAGCAAGCTTTGTTATTATGTTGTTACGGGTTCTCACTTTGGCAGCTACATTCGTAAGATGGGTTTTAAACGTCAGTGATCTGCCGAGCGTTACACCCAGATATTTAGGGTTGTTATTATGTTTCAAAGTCTCGCCATTGAAGGTGATGCTAAGGGTGTCATCCGAAAGCTGATTTGTGAGATGGAAGAGGCTTGTCTCAGTTTTGTTTGTAGTAGGGCGAAGTCGCCATTGTTTAAAGTAGTCGCAGAGAACCCTTAAGTCTTCGGTAAGCGCCCTTTCTCCAACATCTTTGGCTTGGTTTTGAAATGCGATAGCCAGGTCATCTGCGTAAGCAAATTTTTTTGATTTTGTCTCTGGAAGATCGGCTGTGTAAATGTTAAATAATAGTGGAGCAAGCACTGAACCCTGTGGGAGGCCATTAGTTAGCTTTCTGACATTGCTCTTTGTATCGTTTATATATACTTGAAGCAGTCTGTTGGTTAGGAGGTTATTGATTAGTTGGCAGGTTTTCAGGCATGGTATAACCTTCATTAGCTTGTAGATCAGGACTTCTCCCCACACAGTGTCATATGCAGCCGTCAGATCTATAAACGTTAAGGCTGTTTTTTCCCGTTTTTCGAAACCGTCTTCAATAAATGTCGTTAAGGACAATACTTGATCACTACAGCTACGCCCGCTTCTAAATCCTGCCTGTTCGACTGGTATCACAGTGTCGGTGATGGGGTATATCCTGTTATATATAAGTCGCTCTAGTAGTTTGTAGCAGCAACTGAGGAGGGCAATGAGCCGATAGTTTTCGGGTAGTTCACCGTCCTTTCCAGGTTTTAAAATTGCAATAACTTTGGTTCTTTTGAACTCTGGAGGTAGTACATATGTCTTCATTATGTCCGGACAGATGAAATTGATTTATACAATTTGTTTAAAATTAAATAGGTATTGTTTAAATAAATTAATACCACTTTTTTGCTGGTATTATGTTTTAAGATGAAATAAGTTAAATACTAAGTTCAATTATTCAATTGATTAATCAATTAATTAATTGTGAACGATTGTTCACAAAAAAAAAATTAAAATTTTAAAGCTATTTCACTAACGCAAAAACTAGTTCGTTTCTGTCTCGCTACGATAACGCACTGAAGAAAACTGCATGTTTTTAGCAATCCCTGATAGCATTGTTTCGTTCGTAGATCGACGTTACTAATGATTACGTCAGGTCCACGACATTATGAATTATCTTTACCCCCATTACAAAAAAAAATATATGTTAACTACGGTATAAAAATCAATATCTGTAATTGCTTACAAACTAAGTGAAATTAAAATCGTATTTATAAATAAAACGAAATATATATGAAACAAAATGAATTAAAATAAACAAATAAGTACATATAACTTGTCAAGCTCTTTTTATCAGATTTTTAAATGAAGCCAAAGAGATACCAAATATTTCTAAATTGTTCCTATTTATTGTTTTCAGTGTTCGCTCAATGGATGAGTGTATACCATAATTTTTATCAAAAGGTATATAAAACACATCAACATATCAGACTTTCTGGAAGGAACAAGTTCCATGGTTGTGTGCATACGTAGAAAAAACTGTTAATAATATTTATTTTCGTAAAACGTAATTAATTCTCAAAGGGAAGGTATTTTTATATAAAAGTGCATTTGGACCCATGTTGTAACGGTTGCTTAGGACGGAGATTTTCGGGTGAGCACTGTCGTCGGTGTTTCTTTCCGACGAAAACAATAATTCACCGAGCAAACACAATGGTTCTCCATAAAGGAGTTCGGCGGCTGAAGTACCTAAATCTTCTCTCCACGCTGCTCGTATGCCCAGTAACACTGAAGGTAGGCTTTCAGTTTATCGAATATTTTCATGGCATGGAATTGCTGCTTTGAATTGTCGATGAAATCTTTCCACCATGCTATTTGCTTGGGGGTGATAGGCGGTTATTTTTAAATGGATAGTTCCAGTTAATTTACAGATTGATTTAAAGAGATGTAATTGTCGAACTTGATCCATTGTGATACGCTTAATTGGGAGTGCCAAAACGAGCTATCCAACGCAAAAAAATTGTTCTGGCCACTGTATCTGTCTCTTTATTGGTCATTGGGAAATCTTCCGGCCAACGCGTGAAACGATCGACACATATTAAACAGTATCTGTTTCCTTCAGAAATCGGCATCATTATAATGATTCGATGAAACAATGTGGCGCGATATTTGTGATTTTTGGCACTGTAGGCAAGCTCGAGTCCATTTTCTCACATCTGATTTGATTGAAGGCCAAACATATCGCTGTGTGATCATTTTCACAGAACTGTTGATTTTAGGATGTGCTGGATTATGCATGGTGCTAAACATTGCCATTCGGAGTGGTTTCGGAGAGTATGTATTAGTTTGTAGTTGAGCAGTTGCGATGTTAGCTAGCTGAATTTTCATTTCAGCTAAATCGGCTGTTAATTTACCAACGCTGCTTTCAAGAGCAGCGGCCGTTTACGAAATTTGTGTTCTAGGAGCCACGGCTTCGAAAACTGTATCTGCTAGCTCGGCAACTGTGTCTAAATCAGCATTTGATTAAGTAGCTAAAATAGGATTTAAATAATTTCAAATGATCTGCAAACATCAGGAAATCTCAGTTTCTAAAACATTCTGATATATCGATCACAAACATCTTAAATAACAAGGGTGAACAGTGAGCTTCTTGGGATACTCTTGATGTCATATGAATTATACTTGAATTAAAATTACCTATTCTCACTTGTTGTGTCTGGTCTCTTAAAAAGCTGCTAAACCATTATAAGGATTAAATGACTGAAGCCAAAAGCATTTATAATTTTTCTAATAGGATATTATGATCTATTCTGTCAAATGCCTTGGAGAAGTCAGTATAAATATAGCAGTTTTAATATAAAAAGCTTGCACGTCATTCAACATGGACGTCGTCAGAACCCCAACAGCGTTGCAAAAACATCAGAATAGTTAGTGAGGTATTTTTAAAATATCAACTATTTGTCAAACTATGATATTAACAGTAATTACACTTAATTTTAATACCACTGCAACACATTAAAATACATAAGAAAACATTTTAATACAAAATTATATATTCTAAATTTTAAACTTACCTCTTTTAGGGTTTTAATGGTAAAAACGACCCGCAATTAATAGTAAAAAGTCTACAGACTATTTATTTGTTTTGGCATATCACAATACACAACAATAATTAGCTTTTAAAGCTATTAATCTAAATTTAATATGTATTTATAAATACAATTTATTAATATATATTATATTATAATCAAATTGTGTGAGAAATCAAAACATAAACAAAATTCCTACTCTAAAAAAGCGGCAACACTTTATACAATTTTGCCACAAGCTGAACTGCCAAAAAATTTTGAAGTATTCCCGTATCAGTTGCGTACAATTGAATCGGTGAGTTGAAAAAGGTACACATTCCAAAATGGCTATTTTTCAGGAACTAAAAAAAACTGTTTATCTGCAAAACTAAATATGTTACAGAAAATGGTTCCATTATGAAGTTTCACAAGTAAATGGAAGACATTCAACTGTTATGGTTATTTTGGTTTTTTTAATACTATGTCTGAGTTATTAGCATTTTAGATAATGGAATGTGTCCCTTTTTACACTCAATATCTTGCAAATGAGATTTTAAGGCAACATGAAACAAAATAATTTGAAATATAGCAATGTAATATTAAAATACATACATGATTTATAAAAAAAGTTTACAGCACAATAATGGAAAGTTAATTTTCATCATTTTCATCAGGGGTCTCAGCTTCTGTCGTTGGCCAAGTACGACGTTCATCATAAAAGGGCAAGTATTCCTCTGGAATGTATTTGATGAGTTTCATGACGTCATTGATCTTGCTTGCCTTAATAGGTACCTTTCCATAATCGTAAGCCTTGCTTGAAGGAAGCACTACATCATTGGATTTTGTAAGTTTAAAGGTGTGTGAGAGAAAACCACCAATGAACGATGACGCTACCACGTATCCTTTCCGGTCACTTCTGTGAATCAGATAACTATATTTGCTTATGGCAAAAGATATTCTTTTATCTTCAAGGCTTTTTGGTAATTTAACAAAGTAAAGAGGCCACCACTTCTTACAGGCTAGTACATCTTCATTTTTTACTTCTTTTACTTTGTAAGTTGGTTGAATCTTTTTGGCGTTTTCTATGATGGCCTTGTATTGGTCTGGAGAATAAATGCGATCATATTTTCGTACTGCTCTCTTAATAACTGCAAAGGTTCTATCGCATGGCAAAAAGCTATGCCCTCTTACCGGGTAATATTGATGGATTGATGTAAATCTACCGGTCATAGTGAGGGCTGAAAGTACCCTCACCATAGTGTGGTTGCGGTTTTGGCCGCCACATGCGTCACTGAAAATGTGGAGTTCCGTAATCTCTGCAGGGATTTCATTTTGAAGAAAATCTAATACAAAAGAGGTGACTTCATCTGGTCCTTTGTTTGCAACACCTTCGGGGTATGTGTAGAATACTGCCCTATCGTTTTTAAAATCATAAACATTAAATACATAGTACCATAACTTTCTCAGAAAAAACATTTCTTGTACGGGCAAACTGGGTAGCGGTAAGTTTTGCATGTAGTCAAAAACTATCCCCATTACATTAGGTCTAGTTTTACTCAACTCTTTCACTTCATTGAGCTTAGTGTAAAATTTTTTTGCACGTCTCTTATGCACTATTAGCTCTGCAGCAGCGGTACGTTTAGCGTTATCATTCAATGTAGTGGATTTTAGTTTAGTTTGAAGGTCTTCGCAAGTTGAACATACGTCGACTTGTGGCTTCCCAAATCTATATCCAAAATTTTCTTTGAAGTATTTTAGAAAAAACTCGTACTT
Organism: Diabrotica balteata; assembly: GCA_918026665.1. Classification (NCBI taxonomy): domain Eukaryota; kingdom Metazoa; phylum Arthropoda; class Insecta; order Coleoptera; family Chrysomelidae; genus Diabrotica; species Diabrotica balteata. The sequence continues at coordinate 13,951,171 of OU898280.1, read as the reverse complement.
TACTTTTGTTCCAAGGTCAGGGTGTTTTTGAAGAAACATATCATACATTTTCAGTACATCTAGCTTAGCATCCAAATAGGTTATAGGTTGCTTAGTGTAATGGGTTAAATATTTAGGATATGAATCGATATGTTCATGTATTTTGGTAGTTATAGTGGTTGGAATAGTATTAACACGATTTAAATGCTTGCCTCTCATGTCAAGAGGAGACATTCCCTTCGCCAAGAGATTTGTGAGTCTGATAACTATTTTGTGTGAAATTGCATACAAACTTATGAATGCTTTGCGACATACTTCTGAACGATTTCCAGACACGATCACATAATACTTAAATGAGGCATTGATTTGTTTTGAATGATCAACTGTTGGTCTGTGCCGTTTGACATCGAATCTTTCAATACACCCCATTAAAAAGGTGTCTTGTTCATTTTTTGATTGGCCAGCATAAAGTTTTTCTAAAATACGTTTTTTGTCTTCATCTGATAGCTTAGACATACACTGTTTCTTACACTGACAGTCAGGGCCAGTTTGTTTAGCTTCAACTAGTTTACCTGATGACGTAACAAACTCTTCACCCTTGCGTCTAGCAATTTTTTCCATCTCTCTGACATGTAATTCTTTATTTAACTTTCCCTTCTTCCGGCGTGGCTCTACATTTTCACTGTCTGAACTCGACATCGCAAATAACACACTATAACTATTCACTGTTAACTGTTTACGTTATAACACAGCTCCACACTAACTAAACAACAACAGATAAATGACTGGCCGTTTATGTGTAGAAGCCGGATATGCGCAAACGATAACTGTGCGGACTCCCACTACACTTGCGCTGTGTGACACGCGTCGAGTTGAAGAAGGGACACATTCCAGGAATGTGTTCCTTCTTCAACTCAACGGAATATTTTGACCTCTGCATAAGTAATATTTTGTAATGTAATGTGTACCTTTTTCAACTCCATAGATGGAACTTGATCTTAGAAACAAAATGGCTATCTCAGTTTAAATTCGCATTTTTTGGAATGTGTACCTTTTTCATCTCACCGATTCAATTGTCTAATATATTTAATTAAAATTATTATTTTGTGGAATATTAGACTTAAAGAGTTATTTCATACAATTTATATTATTATTAATAACAAATGTTTTTGATTATTTAGTCAATATAATTCTAAAATTTCCAATATAATGATGATTACACTTTTCTGATTATTACATCATGTTGACGCCTATGAAAGATCGAGCAGTTCCGTATGAATTTCGTATTATTAGCTGTGTTAGGAAAATTTGAACTCTATAAGGTTGATGTTCTGGAAATTTTAAATACAAGTGACGTCATTTTGTAGAAATCGTGACGTGCAAGTGTTTTACTTTGAAAAATGGTATTCTCTAAAGACAGTTTTACATTATGCTATTTTCATGCTAGGCAAGAGCCATGCAAGACAGATCATGGAACTGCGCATGCCCATGGGCTATTTCCATGCAATTCCTGTGCTAGACGAAAGATTAGAACATGTTCTATTTTTCATGCTATTTTATTGCAATTTATCGTTAAAATTCATGTTGCCAACATAACAATTTATAATAGATTACAGAATAAAACATAACCTTATCTCTAGCTTTATTAAGTGGTGATAAATAGATATACTATATCTAAAGTTAATGTAAAAACGATTGGGTGAGTCGTTGACTATGGATGATTGTTGCTACAACAGCTATATTCAACAATAACAATGTTTTCTTTTCTTTGGTTGACATCCTTCACCCTTTTAAGAACCATAAATAGTGTATATTTATTTATTATATTATTTATTTTAGTACTTAATTATATTTATTTAAAATAAAATAACCTCAAATTGATAAATATTTTCTCTGTTGGCAACAATGAAAGTGGGATCTAAAATTGCACAGAAATATCTCTGATGTAAAAAGGTCAAGCTAGGCAAGGGATGTGCCATGCAAGACGGACTTGCATAGCATGAGACTTGCATAGCCTAGATGTAAAGCTGCCTTAAAGCGTTTAATATTTTTTTTTTGTGTAAAGAGTACTAAATTTGTTACCGTTGATTTATTCTGAGAAAATTCATGTTGATTGTGTATTAGACGCTCTTTGCAATAAACTTTTATTTGATCGTTCATTAGTCTATCCAAATGTTTTGGTACAGAGGATTGTTTACACACGCTTCGATAATAGAATATTTGCTTTTTGTTCAGTACTTGGAAAAAATTAAACAATATTGTAAGTCTTAAAAACTATATTATTATTATTATTAAAAAAAAACTAATGTTAAAAATCGTTAACAAATTGTTCAAATTCATTATATTGGTTCTGCTTGCAGGTAAAGAGTTTCTATTGGCTGTAATATAAAGAAACCTGGATCGATTTGTATAGGCATTTTGGTACTTGGACTAATTGTCAATTTAAATTTCCGTATAGTCTCTATAATCCCTATTTTGCTTTGCATATATCCAAATCTTAATCCTGTAAAAAAGAAATGTTAATATTGATAAAAATGCTAAATATACAATTAAGTGTACACCTACATTGGAACCGTATTTCTCCCGATCCGATATCGGGCGACGTCGGCCGACGTCGGATTGAAAACAAACTCAAGGTATTAAATCATAGTGCCTATACTGCTTCGTCATGGAAGCAGTATAGGCACTCTGATTTAATACCTTGAGTTTGGTTTTAATCCGACGTCGGCCGACGTCGCCAGATATCGGATCGGGAGAAATACGGTTCCAATGTAGGTGTACACTAAAACGTAAATTTCATTTAATGTAAACACTCATTTTGCGCCTAAACGAATGAAAATCGCCAGTAAATCAAATTAATCAAGAATCTCTTGAACTAATGAGCAAGTATGGTAGCTTTTACAAAGTTTACACCGATGAGTCCTAAAATGAAGAGGAAATTGAGGCAGCAATCAATCTACTCATCAGATTACACAGCGGCCTACAAATTCCCTTCATCTGCAATAATTTTCTCTGTTGAACTGTTTGCCATACTAAAAGCACTACAATGATGGTAAACAAAAAATAAAAAGAGAAATACAATTACGTATTAATCATTGTATTAAACCGTCATTCTCTATCCAGTTCTAGGAAATCAAGACATCCAATAAAAAGGCGTGAGTAGCAGAAGCTCCAACCGAACAAGAAATATTATGATCTTTTGATAAGTATACACGTTTTGAGGAAAACCTGTATTAGCGTGTTAGTGCATAGATGTTTTCACAGAGATTGATGTTATAGACATGTGCTAAAGTAGGAAAATATAACTTTTATCGGTATTTCGAAGAAGTTTTCAACCTACAGTAGGACTCCAATGAATATTTTAGGCCATTCGATAAATAGACCAGGCGATGTGAATTTCATGTAAATGACATTTTCATTTTTGAACGTTAAGTAACTCACGGATACGCTTTAACCCTTTGCAGCTCATTGGTTTCGCGTTTCGCCACGAAACCACCAATTTCATCACACCAATGTGCTCAACTGACCCACTGGATCCACTACTTGGCCATATTAGCAGTGCCATCTATATTTCAATAGATGAACTTAGAAGTCAAAATGTTTTAGTGTCATGTATAGTTAGAATTTTTTTGGTATGATGGCGGTAGTGTCACCAACGTAACAAGTGGAGTTATAAAGTAACTAGAAATATTGTTCGAAGACGATTTGGAGGATGTATTGGCAGACATAGTCTCAGAGGAGTCCATTGTCAGTTCGGGTTTCGATAGTGACTCCGAGGTGACGTTTCCACAAAAAAAAAATTCTATCAGAGATCACTATATTATCAAGCACTAAATTAGGAAATCATAGGTTCATCAATTAAAAATGGAAAAAAATCTATGAGTGTTACATTTGTCCCTCCAAAGATTTTGAGAACAATTGAAAGTAGCGAAGATGAAGAGGACAATGACGACGATAAGAAAACAGGCAAGATACCAATAAAACTAATAAAAAAGAGTGATCCGAAAGGAAAACGGACGGTAGATGAAAACCTAAGAAGGTTATCAAGGTCAGAAAGAACCAAAAAAAGAAATCGGGTTCTAGTAGCGAGGATGAGGAGGAATATGTGCCTGCAGATGATGAGAGCGATTACAATGAGTTTTCTTCTACACAGCCTCCACAAGACGCAGCAGATGTAACGTATGTATGTTTTGCGAAGCACTTTTTTCAGATTATAATCTTGTGAGAAAAAGAAGAATATGTGTGTGACTTTTGCAAATTGCTTTTTCCCTAGTAAAAAAAAGATAACTTGAGAAAATCAAACACATAGATCATTGCCTATGAGTTATTTGATATATTGTTTGTATTTTAGATATTAAATTATAATTGTCACGCATTAAATGCTTGAATATTAGTCATCTTTTTTTATTGATACGATAACAGGACTTTAAGACCTAGATTCAAGGAAGAACATCTGTTGGCCGTAGACAGAGTTCTTGGTTGAAGAATCTACGAGATTGATATCAATGTAGATCGATTAATTTGTTTAGAGCAGTGTGTAGGATGTAGGTTAAATCTTATTAGAATTTCACGTAAACATATAAAAAAAAAAACAAATCACTTAAACTAAACTATATTGAAGTAAGAAGGCACATGTAAAATATTTGTAAACGATCAATGTAAAAATAGCGTCCTTGGCGTAATGATGTTGTTGCGACTCGATTTGAGCGTGGACTGTGTCTGCCTGTGTTTCCCTTCTCCTCTGGTCACCACCGGCATCCCCTCTCGAGGGGTGTAAAATGAACCCAACCAAAGGTGCAGTATACGAGGTCGCTCGAAAGTTTTAATATTTAAGTCTAAAGTTTTAACAAGCAGCAAGTTCAAACATAAAAATAGCCATTATGATTGCCAACCTCCGCATGAAGATGGCACTCTAAGAAGAAGACCTAGGGAGTTTTTTTTTAAAATTCAATCATAAGCAGCTTCTCTTAGCTCAATAAAATAAAGCTCTTTCTCATTAAAAAATGATTAAAATATGACAAAAATAAGAATATTAAAGTTAATTTTTCTTGGCATATATGAAATAAAAAAAAAGTGAGAAAGATCGACGAAACATTAAGAATAATCTGTAGAAAAAGACGTAAAAATGGAGAACGTTTAGAATGTATGAGAAAAAGCAAACACTAAAGAGAAACTATAAGACTATAATAAAAAATATACCAAAACATAATATACACTTACCTATACAGTTTCGAGGTCCTTCTCCAAATGGTAAGTTTGAATACGGAACAATAGTATTCTTATTTTCAGGACTAAATCGTTCGGGGTCAAACGTTAAAGGATCTTTAAACAATTCAGGATCTCTTTGTATATTAAATATCGGTATTACACAAGTCACACCCTTTTCTACAACTATATTAGTGTTTTTAAACGTGTAGTCCTTCACACACTTCCTCTGAAGATTTGAAACTACTGGATACAACCTTAAAGTTTCTGGAAGAAAAAAAAAATACGTTAATTAAAAGCTAACATCGTTGTAATTTTGACATTCAACTTTTTAAGAGCTGTTCTTCGATCTGTCACTACAATATTATATTTTCTGAAGAATCGTTCTGCATCTATGCTGTTCGATGGACTCCAGATGTTCTGTAATACTGCTTTAGCAAATGACGGACAACTGCACTGTGTAGCAAGCAAAATATCCTTCACATTGGGATGTTCGTTCCTTCGTATCGATTGAAGGATTAATCTATGAAAGTAAGTATATTTTTATCTATGTACTCCAATTATGTCATTGTTCTAAAAAAAGAATTTTAGAAAAGCTTTCTAAGTTATTTGCTGAGTTCTCAAACCGTCTAACCACGCATGCGATAAATAGGAATCCACTTAAGAATTTTTCCACTTATGCTGGCGAGAGAATAATTATTTTTATCATAATTTCACTTTCATGTTGACTTATGGCCGAAGCATGAAAATTTATGCAACGAAAGACTTCAAATGTCCAAGAGACAAAAAAAGCGAGAATGTCCTAGTCCAAATTCAAGGCAATGTTGATTATTTTATTCGATATACGGGATGTAGTTCACATGGAATGGTTGCTACAAGGATAGCCAAGTATAGTGTTGTATATTTATATAGTTCGAATTTATTTGTCTTTATTCTAATTTATTGTCTATATTCTAATTTATTAAAACTCACGATAACTAATTACGAATTTATTAAAGTCTTTATTAATCCTAATTACAAATAATTTATTAACGTTTCGTTACATTTTAATATCGCGGTTCGCGAGCTTCTTATCACTGCCTGCCAAATAAAAATCTTTCATTTATATACACAACTGTGTCATCCAGAGAATTCGGCGGACTTCTTGAATAGTCTCGTATTTTGGTGAAGGCGCTCGACTCGTTTTTCAACCTCGAGACGTGGATGACTCACTAAAATTAGTGTCTAGAGATTTCTGGTAAACAACTGGTAGCTAAGCTCAGGTATATTTTGACCTACAAATTACGAGAATCAATAAAAAAGAATTAGTCATAAAATATTTACAGTTCTATATGCCATAACATTTAAAATCGTAACATTGCCCCCCTCTTAAAAGATGGTTCCTCCTGGAACCTTGTCGGGACTGGAACTGGAACGACATGCTGATATCGGCAACTGGACCCTCTTTTACAACTTCCAGTTGTATAGAAATGACAAGGGACGGTTTTCTCTCCGCAGCAGTAACTATGCGGATTGCAACAGACTAACACCTGGACTTCGGTGTCTTTAAAGATTTCCTCCACCATGTTTCGTATAACCCTCCAATCTAATTGGCGGCACTCCAACTTTGGCATGGCTAACTTTTGCACGTCGGACTCTAGTACGTGCTCTCTCAACTGAAGTAAGGCTTCCCATACATCTCGGTAGGTAGGTTGGTCACGGGCAGTGTCTTTTGTTACCAGGTAGAAAAGGTAACGTGATGCATCTTGAAGTTTCAAGGTTTTACCAGGAGCTGGCACTTGGCATTGAAGTTCTGCAACTCGACCAAAACTTCCTTCGAAAGACGGATGCCAACCCTGGTGCATCTTTGATACTGGCCGGGATGGTAAGGGCCAGTGAATAGTCATCGGAAGCGCGAGTAGATCTTGCCTTTCTTCAGTGGTAACACCATGTCTTGCTTTACCGGTACCTCCATAGGCACCCATGAATTCCTCAAACGTGAGGTCAGACACATCTTGGACTTGGTTTACTTCCACTTCTTCATCTACGTCGTGGTCACCCTCGAAAGACGCCAACCGGTTATGGTGTACTATCATCGGCTTTCCTCTCGGAATCTTGCTTATTCGGTAAATAACATCATTGATCTTCTCCATAATGAGGTATGGACCTTCCCAAAACTGCTGCAATTTGGGAGAACAACCTTTTCGCTTTTTGGGGTTATAAAGCCAGACTTTATCGTTCTTCTTAAAACACCCCTTCTCGGCTTGCGTATCGTACCGTTTCTTCATTCGGTCACTAGCGATCTGGAGATGGGAACGGACCAACTCGTGTACATCGTCCATTCTTCTTCGTAATTCGATCACATATTCTTCACCTGCTACATCTTCTCCAGGTCGACACCCAAACTCTAGATCACAAGGTAGTCGCATCTCGCGTCCGAATAGGACTTTGGCTGGTGTCTGGCCTGTTGATTCATTAACAGCAGATCTGTAGGCCATTGTGAAGAACGGGAGATATTGGTCCCAGTCTCGCTGATGATCGGACACCATCTTTGTCAAATACTTGCCAACTGTTCTATTCATTCGTTCTACCATACCATCCGATTGCGGATGATAAGCCGTAGTCCTTGTTTTCTTCATACCTAGTCTATCACATATTCCTTGGAATAAATCGCTTTCGAAGTTCCTGCCTTGGTCACTATGGATCTCCAAAGGCACTCCAAATCGGCTGATATATTCTTGGATCAACTTATCTGCAACGGTGGCTGCCTTCTGGTCTGGAAGTGCGTAAATCTCGACCCACTTAGTGAAGTAATCCATTACTACCAACATGTACTTGCCTCCATTATCACTTTCTGGAAACGGCCCAGCAATGTCCAAAGCTATTCTTTCAAACGGGCTTCCAACATTATATTGTCTCATAGGAGCTCTCCTTTTTCGATAAGGCCCGTTACTCGTAGCACAAATAGTACATTTCTTACACCAGTCTTTTACATCGTCGGAACTGTTCATCCAATAAAACCGTTCCCGAATTCGCTGAAGGGTCTTTTTCACACCAAAATGCCCTCCTGATGGACTGTCGTGTAACTGACGAAGTACTTCGGCTATTCTGCTCTTTGGAATCACCAACTGTCTTCTCTTCTCTGAACCGTCATCATTTTCCAGGACTCGTTTGAGCAAGCCATCTTCCATGATAAATGAGTCCCACTGGGCCCAATACGTCTTAACTATTGAGCCTAGGTTCGATATTTCTTGCCAAGGTGGTCGACGGTTTTCCTCTTTCCATTTTCGGATTTTCTGTATAACTGGATCTCTCTCTTGTTCTTCCCTGATCTTGGTAGGCGTCCAGTCGTCGTGGACCACCGTCGTTCTTAGCACTGCTGCTTCCTTGGATTCCGTTTTGTTGCAGTGAGAACACTCTGCTGGGCATGGCCTTCTGGAAAGAGAATCGGCGTTTCGGTGGCTAACTCCGGCCCGGTGCTCAATCTTAAAATCATATTCTTGGAGTCGTTCGATCCACCTGGCTATCTGACCCTCTGGATTCTTAAACTGCATCAACCACTTAAGGGCGGCATGGTCGGTTCGGATTAAAAACTTCCTTCCATAGAGGTATTGATAGAAGTGCTCTACTGATTTCACTACTGCCAGAAGTTCTCTTCTCGTGACGCAATAATTTCGCTCAGGTTTTGAGAGGACTTTACTAAAATATCCAAGGACTCTTTCCTGTCCTCCTTGAATCTGAGACAGCACTCCTCCAATTCCCACATTACTTGCATCTGTATCTAAGATAAACTCTCCTTCTGGCAGTGGATACCCTAAAATTGGTGCTGTGATTAAATGTTTTTTTAAGGTTTCAAAGGCATTCTGGCAGTCTACATCCCAGCAGTATTCTCTTGCTTCCTCTGTAAGTCGCGTTAATGGTTTAGCGATATCTGCAAACTTCTTAATAAACCTCCGGTAGTAAGTACACAGTCCCAGAAAACTTCTCACTTGATGTTTGTCAGTTGGTTTTGGCCATTCCTTAATAGAATCGATTTTTCCCTTATCCACGGCCACTCCTTCTTTACTGACTATATGACCCAGATAATTGACTTTACCTTGAAATAGCTGGCACTTCTTGGGGTTTAACATCAATTGGGCAGCTTTAAGTCGATTAAAAACGTTTTCTAAATTCTTCAGATGGTCTTCAAATGTCTCCCCAAGACGATTATGTCGTCTAGATAAACTAGGCATGTTTTCCAAGATAACCCTCTCAACACATTTTCCATAAGCCTCTCAAATGTCGCAGGAGCGTTACAAAGTCCAAATGGCATAACGTTGAATTGCCATAATCCAGATCCTGTGGTGAAGGCTGTCTTTTCTTTATCTATCGGGTCCATTTCTACCTGCCAGTATCCAGACTTCAAATCCAAAGTAGAAAATAATTTACTTCCAGCCAATGTGTCTAATGTGTCATCGATCCGAGGCAGAGGATAACTATCTTTCTTGGTAACGTTGTTCAGCAAACGGTAATCCACACAGAACCTCGTTGTTCCGTCTTTCTTCTTAACCAGGACCACCGGAGAGACCCATGGGCTCGTAGAAGGTTCTATCACCCCGTCTTTCTTCATTTCCTGAACAATCGTTTCAGCTTCCTCTCTTTTCGCCTGTGGTAATCGTCGAGCTGTTTGACGAATTGGCTTAGCATTACCAGTATCAATTTTATGCTTAACAACGGTAGTTCTTCCCGTCTTTCCTCCTTTCGGTACGAAAATATCACGATACTGCCGAAGAAATTCCCTTAATTTCCTTTTCTCAATCTGATTCAGAGACTGTCCAGCAACCGCAACCATTTGATCAAATTTATCGTTGGAATTATCAGACGTTGTCGTCTGACGGATTATGGATGTGACAGGTACACAAGTTCCTACTTTTGTCTCTTTCTTGATGGTCACTGGGTAGTCATTGACATTAATAAGTCTCACAGGAATTTCTTTAGCCGAAGTCACTAATTCTTTTCCAATTATGATTCCACGGCCAACTTCGTCGTCATGATTCCAAGGCTCCATCATAACAGGTGTTCCTTCGTCCACAATTCCCTGTAGCCGCGCTACTATTATCGTTTCACTTCTCGCAGGCACGACTGTATCTTCTTTAACGGCTGCTTGCATAGTGTTGTCATCATGTGGATGGAGAAATACCTCCTCGTTACCAACTTTGATTACCTTATTCTTAAAATCCAATTGGAATCCATGTGTATTCATTACGTCCCATTCCTAATATAACATCCTCTTCGATGTCAGCAACTATAACAGTATGGACGAACTTTTCTGTTCCAATTCCTAATTGTACCTGGATTTCTCCATGAATGTTGGCATTTTCACCTGTAGCGGTCCGAAGTCGCAACCTCGTTGGTAACAGTTTCTTACGGCTGTTTATAACTGTCGGGCGTATAATGGTTCTGGTCGCTCCAGTACCACCAACAATGTATGCTTTTTACCATTTATTTCTCCATCTACATATACACTATCTTCACGACATTTCAAAGAAGCTATTAGTATCAGAGGGTCTTTGGTAAAGTTCTGGGTCGAAGCTGCCCCCCTAAGGCCGACCCGTTCTAGTTTTCCTGATGGTGAGTTTCTTGATTTGTGTCGTACCTAGGATGCTTACATGAACTTCGTACGTGTCCTATTTCGCCACAATTCCAGCATCTTATGGTCTTCGTTTTCTTGTATGTCATGCTTTTCATCATATTAACGAGCTGGTCAAGTTTATCTTCATCTTCTTCCTCTTTTACAGTCCTAACTTTACTGTACCCGCCAGAGGCCTGCGTGGCTGACTCGTATTCAAGAGCGGCGGATAAGACATCAACCAGCGTCTTGTGACGAGCTAATCGTAGTGTTCTTTGCATCTCATGATCACGAAGACCATCAATAAACGTTTGAACGGCCAACTTTTCCATCATGTCTTCGGGAGCTGTTGGATAAGCATATCGCACTAATCTGGCGATATCTACTTCATATTCTTGAAGAGCCTCATCTTTCTTTTGTCTTCGATTTTTGAGCTGCGACTGATATACATGCTCCAAGTGTTCATGGCCATATCGCATATTTAACCTCTTCTTCAGTTGTTCGAAATCATCCGTCTCCTCTACGGCTATGGTCTGGAGCACATCTAAGGCATCTCCTCGAAGGGCGATAGTCAGGTTTACAGCCTTTTCTTTTTCAGACCATCCATTCGCTCTTGCAGCTGATTCGAACTGTTTCATGTAGTTGTTCCATGATGATTTTCCGTCGAAAGTTGGGACTTTGACATGAACGGAACTTCCACTTCCTTCACATTTCGGCCGTGTTTCCAACTTACATTTCGTCTCGTCTTCTTTTGTCTCTATGGTAATTGGATTGTTTACTCTCTCTGTTGTTCCTGTTCCCTCAATCTTCCTTTCCAACTCTTTCCATATCTTCTCTTCGAAGGCCATCATATCGGCAGCAACTTGGTTTTTTAATGAAGACACTCTATCGTCGAGAGCAGACATCTCCGAAGTGACTTTAGAGATTTCCAAGGAGATGTTAGCAGAGACTTTGCTTTCTAGAGAAGAAATCTCGTTAGACACTTTGTCTTCTAAAGAGGCGATGTCGCCGCAAACTTTGGCTACATCAGAGGAAACTTTCGAAATATCTTCAGAAACCTTGTTCTCTAATTTCGAAATCGACGAGATGACAACAGCAACCTGCTTGTCTTCAAATATATGAGTTTCCGGATCCAAACCTTCTTCTTTTAAAGCGTTCTTTAGTCGTTGGACTAACTCAGCCTTTTTTCCGGTAGAAGCTAATTCTCTGTCTTCAAGATGTCTTCTTAAATCCGTAACTGTGAGCTCATTAATTGTAGCCATATTTCACTTCTTTTTATTTAAAGTTCAAATTAGATTTATTTAAAATCCCGCTTTTTTATTTGAATATCCCACTTCTGACACCACTGTTGTATATTTATATAGTTCGAATTTATTTGTCTTTATTCTAATTTATTGTCTATATTCTAATTTATTAAAACTCACGATAACTAATTACGAATTTATTAAAGTCTTTATTAATCCTAATTACAAATAATTTATTAACGTTTCGTTACATTTTAATATCGCGGTTCGCGAGCTTCTTATCACTGCCTGCCAAATAAAAATCTTTCATTTATATACACAACTGTGTCATCCAGAGAATTCGGCGGACTTCTTGAATAGTCTCGTATTTTGGTGAAGGCGCTCGACTCGTTTTTCAACCTCGAGACGTGGATGACTCACTAAAATTAGTGTCTAGAGATTTCTGGTAAACAACTGGTAGCTAAGCTCAGGTATATTTTGACCTACAAATTACGAGAATCAATAAAAAAGAATTAGTCATAAAATATTTACAGTTCTATATGCCATAACATTTAAAATCGTAACAATAGCCAAGGTTAGGCTGCAAGACTGATTCACACAGTATAAGGTTCGAATGGACCGGTGTAGGGATGCGGAAGGAGAGTATGTTGACGGAGAAAATAAAGTATTATAAAGAAATGCTAAATAAAGATGATGTACCGCCAGTCTCGGGAACTTAATTGACAGATCTCATAGGAAAGTTCTAAGAAAAACTTATGTTTGTAGCGTGTCCTGACTAAATAATCTCATATTTAAATTGTTTGTAAAGTTTGTAAACATTTTGAAAGCGGAATTTCGTTACCGTATAAAATATCTACACTAACCATCAATAACTTGCTGAAGGTACTTCATTTCGTTGATGGATTCGTAGGTTAGTTCTTTTTTATCGCTTAATACTGATGTAATCTCGTCTCTAAGTCTGTCTTGATATTCTGGATGTTTTGCTAACTCATATAAAGCAAATGTCATGGTTGACGATGATGTTTCAAAACCTGCCACGAAGAAAATGCTGACTTGAGCTATCTGAAAAATATGAATTATTCAATACATAAGTTCAGATTGATGAACACTCACATAATAGTCAATACACATAATATCTTCCATTAAGTGGGAACCGTATGGTAAACTTTTTTCTTAATCATTTTAGAAAAAAAGTTCTGCAAGAACTATAACCCCAAATGCAACGATATGATTGCAAATATGGTTGCCAATAAAGACAGGCAGTTAAAAGTAATGCTATTAGTAGAACATACAAAACTGCCATCGCAGGAATGGAAGCTATTACCACAAAATAATAATAAGTAATAAAACATTGGCTAGGAGTTAAAAACAAAACAAATCAATAATTCAAGTCACAATTCGTTCACACTTTCAATTTTGCTCTTCCATCCATGGATAATTCGAAGAGGACCTTTAGAGAGACCTTTTTAGAGAAATTTTATGAAGAATAACATTTTTTCCTAAAGTTAATAAAAAGCAATAATCATTGGGAAGAAGCAAAGAGACAAAAATGAAATAATACAACTCGTGACTAAATTCTACAGAGAACTATACAAAGCCCCTGAAACACCTGAAGAAGCAATCAGTAATCAATAAGATGTGCCAGAACTCCTTCCGAAATAAGTAGAATCGACAATTACAAAAATAAAGGTGGAAAAACAGTTGGAATAGATGGCATAACAGTGAAACTGCTTAAATACGTTGGCAAAAAAAACTGGAAAATTTTAGCAGACGTATTTACGTACTAAATAAGATCAAGATGCATAGTGTAGTGCATCTTGATCTTGACATGTAGTGCCAGTGGAATATAGCAAACATAGTTCTCATTCATAAGAAAGGTAGGCAAAGAGGATATCAGAAACTACAAACCTATAAGTCTACTACCAATCATATACAAGATATTCACAAAGATCATTAACAATAGATTAACAAATACATTAGAAGTGGATTCAATACCCTGGAGCATATCCATATCCATGTCCGCTTCGAGAACTATTATAATGAGTAGAACATGAAATACCGCTAGCATTAACCTTCATAGATTTCAAGAAGGCTTTCGATTCTTTATATCACAAGGCAGTAATAGAAGCTTCGACCAACCATGACATTGACAAGCCGTAAATAGAGACTTTAGCAAATATATACAGACAAGCAAAAGCTAAGGTAAACATTTGTGAAAACACTCCAGAATTTCCTACTACCAGAGGTGTCCGACAAGGAGAAGTAATATTAAATATATACAGTAAAATAAACTGGCAAAACAAAGGAATATCCATTGATGAAGAATACCTCAGCCATATAAGATTTTTTTTCAGCCATTTTTATCATGCAAGGAAAAATAGCAGGCAAACGCAGTCCAGGACGAAGAAGAACCTCATGGTTGAAGAACTTGCGAGATTGGTATGGTGTAGATACAAGCATGCTATTTAGGGTGGCAGTGAATAAAATTAAAATAGCTATGATGGTAACCAACGTTCTGAAAGGACATGGTACATGAAGAAGAAGATATAAGATTTGCAGACGACATCGTTCTGTCTAATTGCTAATAATCCTACAGAACTACAAGAACTTATTCTTCTTCTTCTTCTTCAGCCCTAAGTAATCCAACTTTGGACATAGGCCTCCACCAAATCAATCTTGTGTTTTCTATTTTGCGCCACTTGCTTTCAGTTGTATCCTCCGATCTTCTTAATGTCATCAGACCTTCTCATTTATGCTCTTCCTCTGCTTCTCTTTCCTAACTATGGTCTCTATTGTTGTATTTTGTGGTTCCAATCTTTTATCATTCCATCTTTTATCATACATGCTTGGCAGCGTGTTCTTCCGGGTCTTCTATTTTGGATTTGCTTCTAATCCATTTGTTTGTTTTTATCTATCTATCTATCATAAAGATCAATGCTCGGAGTGAGACTTACTTTCCTTCGCTCTCTATGTCTTTAATATTTTATCCATATTAGACTTGGTGAGTGTCTGTGAGCCATACGTGAGTATAGGCACGATATACTAATCGTAAATTGTGGTTTTCAAATATTGTTCTATTTTAGTGCTTTTCAAGATCCAACTCAGTTTCCCAAATCCTGGCCACGGCCCACGCTAACCTTATTCTTCTGGTAATTTCGACAGTTACTTATAAGCAAGAACTTATATCATTCTTCGAATGATATATGGCCCTTGCAGAGACAGCGTGACAAACGAATGGAGGAGCAGATACAATAACGAGCTAGAGTCTCTATTCGGAAAAGAAAATCTAGTCAGATGTATAAAGGCCAATAGACTCAGATGGGCAGGACATGTGATACGCAGTAACGACAATCGCCTTATAAACAATGTGTTCTGGGAAAGGCCAGATGGAAGAAGGTCTGTAGGGAGGCCTAGAAAAAGGTGGAAAGATGCAGTCAAAGAAGATCTAGAGAAAATGGGAGTGCGACAATGGAAATTACTGGCACAGGACCGACAAACATGGAAGGCAATAGTAAACGCGGCAAGACACAAGAGTTGTAGCGCCATTGATGATGATGATGATGATGAAAAACTTATAAGCAACCTAAATGCAGCTAGCAATGAAGTTGACCTAAAAATAAACTTAACAAAAACAAAAACCATATACAACGAGCTAGTAGATGTAATAATATATGACACTGCACTAAAACAGTAGACGAGTGTGTATAACTAAGACAATACACAAATCTGGCTCCTTATTCCAGAAATCAACTGAAGAATGAAACTGGCTTGGGCATCCTTTGTTAGAAATTCAGTTAGATTCAAATCGAAGATGCCACTCCAACTGAAGAGAAAAGCATTCGGTCAGTATATACTACCAATCAAGACATACGACTGCGAAACTTGGACACTAAAGAAAGAGATAATAGCGAACCTCAAAGTCACTCAAAGGTTAATTGAGCGATGTATGTTAGGTATAATGAATAGAGATCTAAAAAGAATAGAATGGATCAGACAGAAAACCAAGATAACTGATGTAATCCCCAGAAACAAGCGAGTACAAGATGGCACAGAAAAGCAAATAATATAATATGACAATCGTGGGCAGAAATGAAGGACGACTACGTTAGGAAGGCTGCACCATAATCGGTAGAATACGCTGAGAATAATGATGATGATGAGTACACATATCTATATGAGTAATATTCATTTCTCTCTTACCAATTGGTCGAACGTTACATGATTTGGAGCATCTTTTGGTTGATCTAATAAGTTGATCATTAGCTGAAGAAAATCTTCTCTTCTTACGTTATTTTTTCTTCTATAATCGACTGTTGAACCAATTATATCGATGAAAAATTGGCGTTGTTCCTTTTTTAGACTTGGGACTCCTAGAACAATATTGTTTAAATTATTTGATAATATGAGATATATTCTCTATATAATTTTTGATATTAATTTATTGTATGATATTAAAAACAGTATAGAAAATAAGGGGTAACTAGGAATCCGGAAATTTGGTTGTGACCGCTAGAGTGTGAGCTGTACGAAATAAAATTTTTTAGAGGTCGAGATTTTAATTAATTTTATACTCTATTTAGAAATGGAAGATAGTACAGTATTAGGATCAAAGATCACAACGGTTTCAATGGAATAATATCAAAACAGCAGTGCTGACAGCAGCAGCGTCCACCGTGGGAAACAAGAAAAAGAAGAGAAGAGGAACATGGTTTGATGACGAGTGCAGGCAAGCGATAGAAGAAAGAAACGAAGCGCACAAAATGTACATAACAAGAAGAACACGGGAAAGACGAACATCATTTGAAGTCGCAAGACGGAAAGCAGACAAGATATGCAAAAACAAAAAGAGAGCTTATGAAAATGGACAAATAGAAGAAATGGAACAAAATTTAAAAAAAAAAACGAAATTAGAGGAGCTTACGAATACCTAAAAAAGATAAAAAGTGGATATAAACCTCAAACAAGCCTATGCAAAAATGAAAGTGGACAAATAATCAGTGACCAACAGAAAGTCACAGAAACCTGGAAGCATTATTTTCAGACCCTACTTGGAACACAAGTAGATATGGAAGATGAAATGGGTACGAACCATGTAGAAGAGAACGAAGTTGAAGTAGAAGCTCCAACCATAAGAGGAAGTTCTCGAAGCTATTAAGACCCAGAAAAACAATAAAGCCCCGGGAGTTGACGAGATTCCAGCAGAACTGTATAAGGTAGGTGGCAACCACCTATCAAGTCATATCTACGCGCTTATCAAAGAAATATGGCAAGAAGAGAAAATACCCGACGAATGGAAGAAAAGTATAGTATGCCCAATCTATAAAAAAGGAGACAAACTCCAATGCAAAAACTACCGTGGAATTTCTCTACTATGTACAGCGTATAAAGTCCTCACGTATATTATAAACCAGCGACTCCAACCACTAGCAGAAAATATTATTGGAGAATATCAGACGGGCTTCAGACGGGGAAGATCGACAATGGATCAAATATTTACAGTCAAGCAGGTCTTGAGCAAATCGTGGGAACACGACATTGATGTTCACAACGTGTTTGTAGACTTCAAACAGGCATACGATTCAGTCAAAAGGGACAGACTATACTATATATTGGCAGAATTAGCAATACCACATAAGCTAATTAGACTCATTAAAGCCACAATGCAAATTGGCAAATGCAAACTGGACGAGAAAACCTACTGACCAATAAAACGGTTCAACTGGCTGCCTACGCCGATGATATTAATATTATGAGTAGAACATCAACAGGAGCACAGGAAGCATACGCAGAGTTAAAAACACAAACGAAAAGGCTAGGTCTGGAAATTAACACAGAAAAAACAAAAATAATGGTACAGACGAGAATAAATATAATCCCACAAAACATTATACATGAAGATGACATTGAAACGGTTGGAAAGTTTACATACCTGGGAGTAGAAATATATGCCGATGGAGCAGAGGATGGAGAAATACGAAAAAGGATAACGCAGGCAAACAAAGCTTATTTTGCCCTCTCCCATATATTTCGGTCTAAAAGTGTCCACCGAAATACAAAGATGAGAATCTATAAAACTTTAATTCGGCCAATAGCATGTTATGGCAGCGAAGCATGGGTCCTGAAAGAAACATCCAAAAACAAACTCGACACATTCGAAAGAAAAGTACTGAGGAGAATACTAGGACCTGTGAGGGAAAACGGAATCTTCAGAATTCGATATAACAACGAGCTCTATCAACTGTATAAGGAAACACCCCTGTCAGACTTCATTAGAATACAAAGATTGCAATGGGCCGGACATGTGATACGAATGGGAGAGGATAGGCTACCAAAACGAGCACTGAACGCCAGAATGCAGGGAAAGAGACCAGTTGGAAAGCCAAGAAAGCGCTGGGAAGACACAGTAAGCAGCGACGCACAAGCACTTTTAGGAGTCCGTGTATGGAGAAGAGCAGCCACAGACAGACAAGGGTGGAGGCAAAAAATAAAGGAGGCCAAGGCTCATTTTGGGCTGTAGTGCCGTAGAAGAAGATCACAACGGTCTTAAAACAAGACTGTTTAAAGCAGAAAAATTGTAGGTATTTTAGTAAGGAAGCTGTTGAAATAGACATCTTTTCTCTACGTAAAGAGCGAAAAAGATAGTGTTTTTCAAGGTTGAACTGTATATCTGTGGTGTTTGGAGACATATATTAACTCCAAAATGCATGTTTTTCAGTAGGGCAATTTTAATATTCCAGAAGATTTCTTAAATAGAAGGCAACAAAATAAAAAACCAAATATAACTCATTAAATACTTTGTTAAGTGCTATAACAGATGTTATCAAAGAAAAATAATCCGGTGAAACGGAAACACTGGATAACAGATGAAACTCTTAAAATAATTGAGAATAGAAGAAATCTTTGTAAAAGTGGTGTACATAGTGACAGGCAAAAAGCTAGTTCAAGAAACCTTAATAAAGAAATAAAACAAAGATGTAAGGCCGACAAAAAACATTAATATCAAAGTATATGCAAAGAAATTGAGAGACATGGTCAGAATAATCAGCCGAGAGATCTATTTAGAAAAATACGCTACCTGACAAGAGACTTCAGAGCCAGAACTTGGGCCATTGAAGATAACCCTGGAACCCTGAGAACAAACAGAGAAGACATAGCAGAGATGGAGATCGTATTGCAGGGACATATATAAAGATGATCAACGCCAAGAGCTTGTTAGCCAAATCTCTGACGAGGTGGAAGAAGAACCTGATATACTCGAAAATGAAGTAAGACAGGCTATCAACAAGCTCAAATATAACAAAGCACCAGTTCCAGATATGATAACAGCAGAAATGCTTAAAGCCACAGAAGAAACCGGCGTAAAGTTACTTCATCTACTCTGTAACCAAATATGGCATTCCAAACAATGGCCTGAAGACTGGACAAAATCTACAATAACGACCATACGTAAAAAAGGCAGCTTCCATAAATGCGACAATTATAGAACTATCTCTCTTATATCCCATGCCAGCAAGATAATGCTACATATAATCAATGAGAGACTGAAAACATTCCTTCAAAGAGAAATTCCACAAGAGCAAACTGGATTTACCAAAGGTAGAGGCACTCGAGAACACCTGCTGAATATAAGACAGATAATCGAGAAATCTAGGGAATTCAACATCCCACTATACATCTGTTTTATAGATTACCGTAAAGCGTTCGACAGGGTCAAGTGGAGACACTTATGGCGAATACTAAAAGAAGTAGGCGTACCACAACATCTAATTACGCTTATAACCGAACTATATGAACACACTACTGGATCAGTTAAAGTACTTGACACACTTTCGAACGAATTTCATCCAGAACGGGGTGTCAGACAAGGATGTATACTATTTCCACAATTATTCAACATATATGGGGAGTATATTATGCGAAGAGCACTTGAAGGATGGGAAAAGGGCATCTCAATAAATGGTCATAAACTAAACAACCTACGTTTCGCAGATGACACAGCCCTTCTTGCAAATAGTCAAGCAGAGCTGATAGAACTTATACGACTGATCGAAAACGAAAGTCAAATATTTGGTCTGCAATTAAACATATCAAAGACAAAGATCATGATAGTGGATAGACTACACAACAATCATCCACACATAACCACAATTGACCGGTTCTAGGTTGTGAGCTCATACTTATAGCTGGGATCATTAATCACAAACACAGGGTCATTACAAGAAGAGATTAAACGTAGATGTGATCTAGAAAAAGTTGTCACAGCAAAAATGACCAAAATATGGAAGGGCTGTTAAATTTCAAGAGCGATAAAGATGAGGTTGATCAACTGCTTAATATTCCCAATACTGACCTACGGATGTGAATCTTGGACTCTGAGACAATCGGAGAGAAGAAAGATAGACGCCACTGAAATGTTCTGTTGAAGACGAATGTTACGAATTCCTTGGACCGACCGTAGAACAAATAATTCAATTTTAAGAGAGCTAAAAGTTAGCCAACGACTCTCTAGTAAAGTCCATCTCCAACAATTAAAATATTTTAGGCATGTTATGAGAGCAAACACAGAAAACATGGAAAGACTCATAATACAAGGAAAGGTAGAAGGCCGAAGATCACGAGGAAGATCCCCAACAAGATGGATAGATCAAATTACAGGAATATGCCAAAGACCTATGCATGAATTAAAAGAAATGACCAGAGACAGAGATCTCTGGAGACGGACAATACACGACATCACGTCGACCACTACCCTCCCCCTGAGGGGTCAGGATTGAAGAGAGAGAGATAACAGATGTAACAAACAAAATATGTTTTAACATTTCTGTTTTTGATATATTGGCACATATCATATTTGTATCAAAAATATGGAGATTTAAAAAATATTTTAATGGAGATAACGGTCCAAGAGGAAAGAACTATTATTGGTCAATTTCTGTGTATTGGAAAGCAGTGCTGTGGAAATATATGGCTTTACTTGCACCTAATTAAAACTTAAGCGTCGAAATTTTCATCATTGTCGCTTGTATATTGTGTGATTCTGGTTTGAATGTGTTTAAGCGAATGGTAAAATCCATGATAGATTGGATCTATAAAGGGCAGTAGGTCGAGAATATCTTTATATTTCAAATAGTCTATGGGTAGAGGATCAATAAGCTGGAAGTATCTGAATATTATACATGGAAGTGGACCTGCCTCTTCTTAGCTTGGACATTGAACAAATTAGTTCGTTGGGTTCTAATGTGTATTTGAAGCCTCTATAACTATCCTTTTTGTAATGTAGCCAAAATACGCTGTTCGAAACAAAAGAATTTTTATCTTTATCAACATTTCTTTTTATAAAATGCGTTGTTAGAAGTTTGGAAAATTTGAAAAAGTCAGTTTGTTTCATAAATTTTACATCAAAACGAGACTTCGTCATTTTAATTACTGATACCCAGTCCTGTGGAACTGAAATTATGGCGTTTTTTTTTCACAAATCCCTCTATGGTAGCATGGTCTGTATCACATTCTAAATGAGTATGACCAGTAACTAGGAACTAGGAACTTATGATGAATTTCTTTTAGAGTGTTCTTTCCTTCAAGTGCTTTTAAAAACATAATCGGTAATATATTATTTCGGTTTTGAGCAGGGCACGTATCAGAATAAAGGACTAGTTTTTTTACCAGTTCTGTCAAGTCTTTAATAAACTGAAATAAGCAAGATGCGATCTCATCAGCTCCTCGTTGAACTACACCTTCATGCCACACATAACAAGATGTCCGTTTTGTAATATTGTCCGTTTTGTGATATTGCGGATCGTCAAATTAAAAGTCCATAACTTTCTTTTATAGAAAGTCACACTAGATGTCAAATTAGGTGTAGTCAAACACTTCTGCAAATAAAATGCAACTACTATAAGCTTGCCTAAGCTCCGCATACTTTCTTCTTCGTCGCCTTGTTTTGTTGTATAATGAAAGGAAGCATTATTCTGGTATTGTTGGCTTTCATTTTCTAATCTTTGTTTTTCTTCTTCGGATGCACAGCTTTTTATATTCAGAAATAATGAATCACAGGTTTTGCAAGTGTCATTAGATGGTTTCTTAAACTTAGATAGAAATAGAAGATGCTTTCTTATTTCTAACAACGTCATCTAAGAAACCTCTGGTTTTGCCAAATACTTTCAAAAAGCAACATTTAAAGATATTACCATTTATTTGCGCCAAATGAAAGTGATCATCTAACTCGTTTTGAGGGTCTTTGGAATCCGTTTTTCCATGTTCATGTTCAGAATCTGATGATTCCCATAAATAGCTAGATCCAGAACTAAAATTATCACCAGAAGTTACTTCAGAAGCTAATATATTCAGCAGATGAGTATTTTTTTAAGATTTACTGGTGAAGATAGTGCTGGTTTTAAAACGTGCAAATTGTTTTCTTTACTTCCAGAGGGGCCTGGATATGAAGCTGATTCAACATCAGTCAGTTCTACACTAGTGAGAAACGAGACATCCAAAATGTAGCTAGTGACATCTGTGCTTACTAGCAGCTATCAAACTTAATACTTACATTATTAGAAGACGACCGTTCATTTTCTAATAATCACATCTCAATTATTTTTGTAATACGAAAACTTGTATTACAAGCCATATTTACCAATTTACTCGATCGCATTTACCACGTCATTCGCCTTCGAAGGATTTAGACAAACTGAATTTAATACTAACTTACTGACTAAGTGTAACTAACTAGCCATCGATAGACCTTAACACTAACACGATGCAATCGACACTTTCGTGAACACGACCAAATGCTCATTAATACATTCATGTTATTTACCTACCACTTACATAAAAAAAACTTCAGAAAATGCCACTTAATAATAAAAATATAATATTTATTTAAAATATAATATTTATAATGCCACTTAATAATAAAAATATAATATTTATTTGAATCAAAGATATTAAGTGGGACAAAGCATAAAATTACCTAAATAATTTGCATATTATTTGATATAATTATAATAAGTACCAATTATCATATATTTTTTTTTTGTATAATTATGTTTATTTACAATCTACATCAAAAAAAGAGTATTAAGTAAATGTGATTACAGGTTTTGCGCGTGAAGGGGAGACATCCAATGATGTCTCACCTTATTCTACTTTGGTTTAGTTCTGAAGAAGGTCTTGAGGCCAGGTTCTATGTAATCTTCTTGTGGCTGGTCCATTGTTGTATAGTTCCCTTACTAGCTCATTTTCGTGGTGAATGGTACGTTCATTTTGTGACTCCGTGGCTCGATGAATTTCTTCTCTGATGAAAGGAACCTTTAAGTCATTATGGAGTGTTTGGTTACTTACGTACCATGGCGCATCCACTATCGATCTTAGTACTTTAGACTGGAATCTTTGGATAATATTCAGCGACGTTGGTTTTGCACAGCCCCATAGGTGTAGTCCGTAGAACCAGATAGGTTTGAGTATGGCTTTGTATAGAAGAATTTTGTTTTGGATGTTAAGTTTTGATTTACGTCCAAGAAGCCAATACATTTGTCGGAATTTTAAGTCGAGCTGCTTTCTTTTGGTCTGGATATGTTTCTTCCAAGTGAGTCGTTGGTCAAGATGGAGGCCAAGGTATTTAGCGTCTGTTACTGTTGGTATTCTTATATTTTCCATCCTTACAGGTGGGCATATATTGTGACGGTTGGTAAATGTTATTTGAGTTGATTTTGTTTTATTTACTTTTGTTCTCCATTTTGTATACCAATCACTGAGTATGTTCAGATGATGTTGCAGGTTTTGTGAGGCTTGTATGGGATCTTCATTTACGGCTAGTATTGCTACGTCGTCAGCAAAAGAAGCGATTGTAGTATTATTGGTCTCTGGTATATCGGCTGTGTAGAGTGAGAAAAGCAGCGGCCCTAGAACACTACCCTGCGGGACTCCGGAGTTGATAGGACAGAGGTTGGATTGTTGGTCTTTGAATTTTACAGAGAAATATCTATTTGATATGTAGGATTTAAGTAGGAGGAAATAGTTACTGGATAGTGCTATTTTTACTTTGTAAAGCAGACCTCTGTGCCAAACTTTGTCAAACGCTTGTGAGATGTCTAGAAATACAGCGTTGCAGTATTTCTTTTCTTCAAGACTTTTTGATATTTCATTTATCATTCGATGAACTTGTTGGGTAGTGGAGTGATTTTCCCGAAAACCAAACTGATGTTTTGGAAGTAATGTAAGGAATTCATGATCTGCGTATATTCTTTGAAGTAGCAATCTTTCAAAAACTTTGCTTACGGTTGGGAGCAGGCTGATAGGTCGATAAGATGTTACTTCATTGGGCTCTTTTCCTGGCTTGAGGATCATAATGACTTCAGCAAATTTCCATATTTTTGGAAAGTATGATAAGCTTAGCATGCGGTTAAATATAACTGTTAGCAAAGTTATGGCCTTACGAGGAAGTTGTTTTAGTACTTGTGCCGAGATTAAATCATAACCTGGGGCCTTTCGTGAATTGAGTTTGTTTATTTCTTTCCTAACTTCTATAGGAGTAAAACTTTTAATTGGGAGGGACATTTGACATGCTGCGCTAATTAGTTCTTCCACTTCTTCATCAGGGTCTGCCGGCTCTGTTTGAAATACGTTTGTAAGATGTTCAGCAAAAACGTCAGCTTTTTCTTTGTTGGAACAGGCCCATTCGCCATTTGGTTTACGGATAGGAGGAATGGTTGTGTATGGTTTCTTTAGCTTCTTAGTGGCCTTCCATAACGTCTGGTCATTTGCTGTAAGATTTGTTATGTAATGTTCGAAGGTTTCGTTGTTTGCAGCTTTGATGGCTACTCCAAGTTGCCTTCGTAGTCTATTGAATATATGTAGGTCTATGTTATTTCTAGATCTTTGCCAAGTTCTCCTCGCACGACGTTTTTTAGCAATGAGTTGGCGAATGTGCAGGGGAACATTTGTGGTATGTGTTGGTTTGCGTTCAGTTCGTGGTGTAGATTGCCATGCCGCTTTTTGCACAAGTGTGGTGAAGTATTGAGCTGCTGTATCTATGTCATGTGTAGACTTGATCCGCTGATTAAGATGGGTGTTTTCTTCTAGGTAGGATTGAAAATCTGCCCAGTCGGTGTTTTTTGACGTGAGTCGAGGAGGTGGTGGGCTGTTTATAACTGTGGTACTCAGGCTCATAATAACCGGTGTATGATCCGATGAGAGATCATAGCTGGATTCTATTAGACAGTTGGTTCTGGACACTCCTTTGCTTATGTAGTAGTCCAGCAGATCTGGAAGTTTTCTTGGATCACTTGGCCAGTACGTAGGGATTCCGTTGGTGTGGCAATCATAGTTGTTGTCGGTCATTGCTTTTAGAAGATTACGACCTTTTGTTGTTATGAGTCTTGAGCCCCAGTGTATGTGTTTCGCATTCCAGTCTCCCCCGGCAACGAATTTGCTGCCAAGTAATTGGAAGAAGGCTTTGTATTCATCTGTGGAGATTGTGTGACGAGGTGGGCTATACATTGCAGATATGTTAAAGTGCCATGGTGTTGAATTTACTTGAACGATTGTTGCTTGTATTTTTTCTGTTGCATAATTCGGCAATACATGATGTGATATGCAGCTGCGGATGATTACCGCCGAGCCACCATGAGCTGTACCATCAGGATGAGGTGTGCTGTATGTGGTATAGAGCGGAATATTGAACGTAGTCAGATCGGTAAAGTGAGTTTCTGAAATAAGCAGAACGTCAATTTTATTTAAGTTTAAAAAAGTAATTACTTCTTGCTTATGGTTTAGCAGGCCGTTAGCGTTCCATGTGGCAACTCTAAGTATGTTTAAGAATTTCTTTGGTTAATGACTTGTGTTAGTAAGTTTAATATCATACTGTTTTGACTCATGAGTTGTGAGAACATGTTTTTGAACTCGTTTAGGAATGTTAATAGTTGTTGTTCTATATTAGTTTTAGGTTCTGAATCGTGATTTGTTTGATTTGCTGTCACGTTTGCATATGTTCTTTGATGGTTTTGTAGAGTATTTAGCTGATTTGTTTTAGTATATACATGTGGACTGTTGAATGTTGGTCCTTGAGGCTGTTGGTTTCCTCTTTTCTGCAAATGTCTGTTTTCTACTAGTTCCCTGTAGACTACACAGCCTTTATAGTTAGCAGGGTGACCTTCTTTGCATAGTGCACACTTAGCTGGAGTGCTTCTAGGTTTTTTACAATCTTTTGTATTGTGTTGTCCTCCACATTTAATGCAGTAATGCGGTTTAGTGCAATATGTTTTACTATGACCATATGCTTGACATCGCATGCATTGAATGATTGAGTTTCTCTTATTTGGTGTCTCGACTGCTATTTTGGTGTGACATAAGAATTCTAGGTTGAATATGTCTTTGTTGTTACTGTTGGGTTCAAGATCTATGAAAAACAAAGATAAAGGTTCCTTTGTTTGCCTGTGTCGAATGTTAGTTACATTGCGAACTTTATGGCCGGCTTTTTCTAGTTCCTTTATTATATCTGTTGTGGGTATAGAGTGATGAATATGTCTTATTACCACTCTATAGGCACGCTCTTCCTTTATTTGGTAAGTGTGGTGAATGATTTCTTCTTCTCGTAAATGTCTTATCAGTTTACGGTATGTATCTATTGTATATGTTATAATCTTGACAGTGTCGTTTGGTAGAGTTCTGGTATAGTAGGTTTCTTCCTCCACAATTTGTGCAAAGTTATCGACCATATCTTTAAAGTTTTTGACGCCATATACGAATATTGGAGGTGGTTTTGGTATTTTCTGTTGTTTTTCTGTTTCAGTCTGTTCAGAGCTCTCAGCGTTAGATACAGCACTGTATCGATTTTGTATTTTTGTTGGTGGTGAGCTTGGAGAATTGAGATCATTATTTTGTTTTGAAAATTTACGTTTTTTGACTACTTGCCATGAGTTTTTATTTTGGGTTTCTTGATCGTCGTCTTCACTAGACTCCATATCCGTGTTTTCTGAATGACTAATTGCAAGTTTTAGCTTTGTGTTTAAGGTCTGCCCTACAGTAGATGGGTTGCTTGGGTTGTAGTAAATTGGTTGGGGTTGTGGGGGAAATTGTTGTGGTTGTGGTGGAAGAGCGAATTGATTTTGTGGAATGTTTGATATAGGAGTATTTGCGGGTTGCCAGTATAGGTGGTTTGGTGCATGTTCGGATGTGTATTCTAGTGGAGAATATTGTTGAGGAGTTGGGTACATGTTCTTAAATGTTTGTTAATAGTGGACCTGCTGCTTACCTGCAATTTCTGCTGATACTACAATAGACACTGATTGTTTGTGTTCCGTGTATGTGAATTGTTCATTGTAGAAAACAGACTTTGGTACGCCACTGCCACTTTACTGTTTATTTTAATAACTAGAATTTTTAATAATTAGATTTTAATTGTTCTTATCGGTGGTCACTTTTTGCTATCGCACTCGGCGGAATACGTCCTTACTCTACGATATACAAGTGAACACTAATTATCATATATGGACCAAAATGTTTTACCAAGAGAATGTGCATATTATTTGATCTAGACATGATAAGTACCAATTATCAGGTATGAACCAAAATGTTATTGTTTAGTTTTGTTTTCAGGTACATGATATAATATTTTAACAGGACTATACCAAACAAAATTAGAATAATAAGGACTTATCGATATTATACCAAGCCGTGGCTCATTTTCTAGACGTGATGGATATACCATAGTCAGATCAAACGAAAATAGATCAAAAACAAAATGCAGTGCAGGACTTAACAAAATTTTCGCTATTTTGGAGTTATCATGTTTCTCCCAAACACCACAGATATTAAATGCTATTAAAATATATTCCATAACATGTAAAAACATACCCAATTTGAGAGCTAGCTCTGGAGCATAAGTCATCATCGATACTTTAGCTGCAAGTAATACATCTTTAAAACTGAAATAGGACTTTCCTATATTCCTGAATTTGCTTTCTTTATCTGTAAAACAGTTACTGTCGAGTCCAAATGCGCAAGACACTATCACATCTGTGGTAAACATGGCCAAACACTGCAAAATTAAAAAATTATAAGAAATTGAATAAAAAGTTTTGAAACGAAGCTTCTATACTGGCGTTGTAATACTTTTTTCTCTATAGTAAAATGCTGAGGCAAGCGTCACGGAACTAGCGCCACAAGGTGGCGCCGTCACTGGCAGCGTCATAAAATAGTGGTACCTATTTAACAATCTAAGCAGGTTTATGTTGTATTTTGTTATTTTCATCTTTTATGCCGTATATTTCTGTTGTCTTTTACCCTCTTAATGCTTTGATCGTATTTCAAAAGGATTTACTGTCATTTTTATGACCTGCATTTAAGTTGCTACCAAATTTTTCCTAGATTTTTTGTTTTTCATAACTTACTGTCTTTTTGGCAATTTTTTTGATCAAATGAAAGGCAGCTATCGAGCACAGTTTTATTAATTAAATCTTGCCCAAGTACTTTCGCTTCCTAGAGCATCTTCAAGGGCATTTCGTCAATTTTGGCCTATTCTATTTATCATCTTCGGAGAGATTCTCTATCCTGTTGCCGACCAGAATATAGATTCGTCTATTTTTTAATTAATTTTAAACTGTTTATCCTTGTTTAGTGTAGTGTTATGTACAATTTTATGTTAATGACATTATGTTATTGTTGGATAGGCCAAAATTGACGAAAATGCCCCTGAAGATGATCTAGTGATTGAAATTACTTGGGCAAGATTTAATTAATAAAACTGCTCGATATCTGCTTTTCATTTGATCATATCAATTTTATTTTTATTGTTATATAGTTCTTTGTCATTTGAATCCCTTGTTTGCACGTATCTTTTCCATGCTTTTTTTTATCAGTGATATAATCGTTTTCATCGTTCTTGGCGTGTGCGTGTAAAAACACTTGCAATAAGTTGTTTCATCTGTCTTTCCTTGTCTAAGCTCGATTCGTTTACCTCCTCCAGTGGCGGAGCAAAATGTAGCATGTCAAACGAAATAATAGTTATAAAAGAAAATTATAAATTATTTTTCATTAAATTTCTAATAACGGAATATACGTATAAATTGCGAAGAAGTATTTTTCTAGCTTGCAGTACAATAGGATAGGATATAACGAAAAGTACATTTTAAAAGGATTTTGAAATATACCCAAAAAAGTGTTAATTATTTAAACCACTTTAATTAAAAAATGATACAGATTTTTTAAGTTTTAAGCACTGTAGCGAATTCTGAACTGTTACAACGTACTGACCTTGATTAATTAGCTAATCAGTCAGCGTCTTCACTGGAACTGTCTTCATCATTGGAATCTTCCGCCAAATCGATGATAATCCTACTTTCATTTTCATCATATGTGACCATTTTTGCCCAGTCATCCTGAATTAATTTTTCAGTATGATTAACATAACTCGCCCACACTGCAGGTGTTGCCTCAGCTAATGCATCGCCCCAAACTTTTTTCACTGTTTCATCTCCACGTCCATGTTCTCCAATATGACGATCATAGTATTGTTTAGAAATGCCCCAGACCAACTCAATCGGATTATATTGACAGTGATATGGAGACAATATCAAAACCTGATGCCCATGTTCTTGGAGTAGCTCGTCTATAACGTACCTGTTATTTTGTGGTTTATTCTGGCAACAAAGACTCAATAGCTCTGTCTTGCCCGAATCGTCGTCAAAAATTATTTTTTTCGCTCGTAACCATTCTTGTAAGTCCGATTTTTTCCAACTGGCATTCGGTAACTTTCCTATTAAAGAGCTATGGTATGAGGCATTATCCATAATAATTAGAGATGGTTCCTCCAACATTGGTATCAGCTTTTCGGAGACCCACTTTTTAAAAGACTCTTTATCCATAGAATCATGATAGTCTGCACTCTTCGATTTCGTAGAAAACAGTAATCCAGCATCTTTAACAATTCCTTGCCTACTTCCGGCATGTAAAACGCCAAAGCGTTTACCTGTATTTTCGTGTCCTTTTCTGATGCTTTTCACACATTTTGCCAAGTACGTTTATATGCCCCTTTTAGGAATATCCATGTTTCATCTAAAAAAACGAACTGAAGTGGGCTTGGACTTAAAAAATTTCTCATATAATGCCTCAAAAAATACAGTCGTTTGGAGACAATACATGGTTTCTCACATAGCATTCGTCTACTATTTTCTACTTTGTATGAAAACCCACAATTTTTCATAAGACGCCACAAACTTGTATCAGAACTGTCATAGAGATGCTTGTTTCTTAATTGTGTATTTAGAACTTTAATTGTAACGTGCTCTCCTTTTGCTTTCATGCCATACAGTACATTTCTAATCTCTCCTTTTATAGTATCGCTGACATCATTAGTCTTTTTTTGTACATTACGTGACTCTTCTGGTGTAGTAAGAGTCACTCTTTATTCTTGTCACTGTGCGAAGACTGATTTTCAAAGCGTCCGCTACTCGTTCATGTACCGATGATAACGAAAGCAAAGGTCCGTTGTTTTCTTTTTCTTTTTTAAAATACTAAAACAAATGAACTACACATTGTCGCATTTCTCCTGTTATCGTTTTTCCCGGCATTTTTTTTATTAAATAGAACAATTAGTTATTCACAACAAAAAATATTAAGTAAAACTGTTCGGAACAAATTCCAACAATGACTGACTAAAATCGACTAAAACAACATAAAATATCAATGGTAATTGCTACAATTATAAACCTATTAGCCAGCTCATTCAAGAACAATGCTACAAGTCATTATTGCAATGGGTATCGGAAGAGAGAGAGTTAATTTATAATAAACTGGAATTTTTACGGTGTCGAGAGAATTATTTTATGTAATGGAATTCCACGCAGTAACAGCTTAAACTATTAATTAATTAAAAACTGTTTACTTATAAAAACTATTTCATCAGCTACTTCAAACCTGCACAGATCAGGGTAACATGTTAAAAAAAACACGTCACTGCCAGCTATCTGTATTCGTAAAGAGGCCGAACTTATCACCGACACCGTGTGTTATTGCTACAATACTGGGAGACGTGAGTGGTCTCTTCATTCTCTTCTCATCGCACTTTACCATGACCAATTGTGTGACTCGCACAATTAAATTAAGCATCTGTGTATCAGAGAGAGACGAATATTAAAAATTCCGTACTAGCTTATTTCAGGCACACGCCAAGAACGATGAAAACGAGTATACTATCTGGTTAGATTTTGGTTTTTTATTATTTTCTTAATTCCACAGGATTTTTTAGCTGATTCCTATCTTACTTCCTTTAATTTTTTCCATTTATCATCTAGTGGGCTCTCTTAAATCTTTTTATATTTCTAGAGTGTATTATTTATTTTATTTTGGCAAATATCCCTTATGGATTTTCTAAGAGGAATAATTTGAGGAAATTTTAAACATGCTCCAGTATTGGATTTGGAGAATGGTTTTATTTTAGTAGGGATCATTTTACCCTACTCTAGGGGTCATTTTACCGTACCTGGTTTGGTAAAATGATCCTTTTGCAAACATTTGAAATATTATAAAATATGTACATCTATTATACATTTTTAAATATTAATTTTTGGCCTGTAATTATTTATTTATCTTACGGGGATCATTTTGGACTACTCTCTCCTATCCGTTAGTTTTAAAAAAATCAAATACAGCCTATATAGAAGTACTTATAAAAGAAAAAAGTTAAAATCATATGAATATATATATATATATATAATATATATATATATATATATATATATATATATATATTTATATATATATAATATATATATAATATATATATATATATATATATATATATATATATATATATAATATAGGGTAAATGATACAGTCGTTGGCCATGATATAGTGATTGGCCATGTTAACATAAATTTATAAATATTAAGAGTTTCTGCTGTTACTGAAATAAATCAAATTTACGGGATAATTTTGGCAACGTCGCTTAATGTTCACCTACAGTTTCGTCTTGCTACAGTAACAATAGAGTGCTTAAAGGGTGTAGTCACTTCTTGTTGTCGCCAGTTTAGTTGTTCACAGGTAAAAACTAACGAATTTCTTAAGGATTGTACACCTGTTTTTGATCCATTATAAACTTAATCGTTATAGATACAGATATAATTTAGCATGAGTTATTAAACTAAGGTTGTAACTGATCCAATTTTAGGCCCGAAACATTTTTATATAACAAAAAACGCGCGAATTTACTATGCCAATAACTGTATCAATAATTTAGGTATATAAACAGTTATTGGCCAGCCGGCCAATTACTGTGTTAAATTTTTAAAATAAGTTATCAGATATAATTTGTTTTTCATAAAAGTGGACTCTATAAGTTACATTATTCTTATTGTTGCCTTTACCTATTCTAAGAGTAAACAGTCGTTGGCCGTAGGCCAATTACTCTATTTCAACGTGGCCAATCACTATCGCAATGCTTTTTTTTTCAGTTACAATATGCCAAAGGTCTCTGCAGGTATTTCTTACCGAAAAAAATATAAAGAAGAAGATACAATTAAGGCTTTAGAGTCTATTGAAAATGGTATGAGTCAAAGAGAAGCTTCTAAGTTATATCAGATTCCTCGAGCAACACTTCAGTTCCGGTCAAGTGTCAGATTTAATAATAAAGTTTCTCTTGGACCTAACCCAGTATTAACTTCAGAAGAAGAAGCAGTTCTAGAAAGATGGATTTTGACCTCATACAAGAAAGGATTTCCGCGTAGAATGGAAGACATTCAGGCTTCTGTGAAATATTTCCTTGACGCAACCCCTAGAGAAAATCCGTTTAAAGATAACCGTCCAGGAAAAGGATGGTATCACGCCTTCCTAAAACGTCACCCAAATATAACGCTAAGAACCTCAGAAGGAATAACAGCAGCTAGCTCAGTTGTAGCCGAAGCAGACATAAGAAACTGGTTTAATAATGTGGAAGACTATTTAAAGGAAAAACAATTATTTGAGGTTCTTGAAGATCCCAGCAGAATCTACAATGGAGACGAAACCTGTTTTTGGCTTTGCCCAAAGAACAAAAAAGTTCTTGCACCAAGAGGAGCGAAAAATGTTTATGAAATACAACATCATTCAAAAAACAACATCACAGTGATGTTTACATTTTCAGCTTGTGGTGTTGTGACCCCACCGATGATTATCTATGCTTACAAAAGACTGCCAGCCGAAATTGTTAAATCTGTACCTGACACCTGGGGAATTGGGTGCAGTGATAACGGTTGGATGAAAAATCAGCTATTCTACGAATATATAGGAAACGTTCTTTATCCTTACTTAAGAAAAAATAACATCAAATTTCCAATAGTCTTGTTCGTTGATGGTCACAGTACACATTTAACCTATGAAATAAGCGAATTATGCACAAAACTACAGATAATTCTAATTGCTCTATACCCTAACTCGACTCGAATTATGCAACCTGCAGATGTGGCTGTCTTTAAGCCCTTAAAAGAAGGATGGAAAAGTGCTGTATTAACGTTTCGGAGAGAGCACCCTACTGAAGTAGTAACAAAGGACAATTTTGCTGCAGTTTTAAAAACAGTGGTTGATAATATAAAACAAGAAAATATTAGAAATGGTTTTCGTGCCTGTGGGCTTTTCCCTTGGAATGTATACGCAATTGATTATTCCAAATGCACTGGCAAGGCAAAAGAGAAAGATAGAGACACGGATGTCGGTGAAATTTCATTCGAAACATTTAAAAAAGTTGTTGGAGAAGAAAAAATGGAAAGGCTTAAAAACTTTGTTGAAAGTGATGCACATAATTCCGATTTTTGACCTTGTTTTATCTTTATAATAATTTTTTGAAGGCAAGTCCATCCGTGAATACTGATCAAATGGAAGATATGGATAAACACGAAGATACAGATCAGCAGAGAGGAATGGACCAACTCCATAGGAGGATCCAATCTAAAATCTGTGAGCCAGAAATAAATCTTGAAATCGGAAATTTCCAGGACGACAAAAATGAGGATTTTATTAAGGATACTTCGGAAATTATCGTAAATGAGCAAATGTTTGACATTGAAAATATTCCTGTTGTAATAGAAGAAACTACTAGCTTAGACAACCAAATGCCTAGCACTTCATCGCTCGCCTCTGAACACGTCTTATTAAATAAATCATCTTCCTCAATCAGCGATTATATTATTTGGCCGAAAACTCCCGAAAGGAAAGGAAAAAGGGAGACGGAGAAACTACCCTTTGTTCTGACTTCTTCCGTTAGGAAAAATGCAATTAAGGAAAAAATAGCTATAAAAAAAGAACTGGAGGCGCAGAAAGAGAAACGTAAGACTGAAAGGTTGAACAAAAAACAACTAAAAGGAAAACAAACCAATAAAAAAAAGCACCAATCAAAAGAAAACTTAAACATAATGATACAGAAGGATCACCAAGCGACACTGACGTTAAACTTGTTTTTAAAAATAATACATATCCAGAAACCGTAACGAGCAGAACAGGTGATAAAGAAAACAATGATCCCAATATGAAATTTTCTGTAAATGTAAACGATGGTGATGCTTTACTCAACGTAACGGAAACCTTGCCAAAAATGGACTTCCAACATAGCCCTGAAAACATCAAAAGTTATCTTACTGTTGTGCCAGAAAAAATAAAAAGAAAACTGTTTAGTGACAACAGTGAAGATGAATTAGATAATACTAAAAAAATAATTAACACGAATATGGTTATTATTAAACCATCTGCTCCTAATCCATTTAAGAACAAAACTATATACACTGGACTGTGCTATACGTGTGTTAATAATATAACACGTAGTCAATATGGAGTAAAATGTTCAAATTGTTCCAGAACATACCATATAAAATGTATTTCCAAAAATAAGATGAAATCCGCCGAAATGGAGAACTTTTGGTGCAACGTTTGTTTTGATAAGATAACATTGTAATTGGTTTGTAATTTCTTCCATTTATTAAAAATTTTTGAAACCAAATTATTCTTTGATCACTAAAATTATATATATAATTTTTTATAGTTCTTTAACCAAAATTAAAATTACGCAGGTAGGGTACATAAATAAGAAAAATGTGTAGGGTACCTCAGCTTCTTAGTGGTGGCCAATTACTATCTACTTTACTATGCCAATTACTATACGAATTAGGCCAATCACTGTAAAATATGCTTCTGCAAGAATAAAACTTTTTTTTATAAATATTAAACATTTTTAATCAATAAATGACTTACTGAGTCATAAAGAGGACACTTTAGTCTAACATTTAGTGTATTATTTAAATATATGGTTTTCAATAAAAATTAATGTCTTACACATTTATCAAACTCTAATGCTTAAGTGGCCAATTACTGTAGCCTTTACCCTATATATATGTTAGAGTTTTATGGGTCAGATTTACCTCTCTAATATCGACGTCTTGTTTCTTTTCAGCCAATTGTCCAATGAAATTCGTCATTTGTCCACATGCGTGGGTTATAAGTGGAAACATCATTTTCATTTTTCCTGTC
This sequence comes from Diabrotica balteata, assembly GCA_918026665.1. NCBI lineage: Eukaryota > Metazoa > Arthropoda > Insecta > Coleoptera > Chrysomelidae > Diabrotica > Diabrotica balteata. Next base: position 13,915,669 of record OU898280.1, on the reverse strand, counting down.
GTGAATGTTGGGGTTAGTTTTGTTCTCATATTTTTCCAATTTGTTTCGTCCATTACGAAGAGATTTTCTGTTACCTGATCATGTTTTGTGTAATAAAATCCTCTGTCTACAAAGTAACTGAAGTCCTGAAAAAGGAGAAATATTATTAGATTAGAGTGTAGGAGACAAATATAAGTTGCATTTAGGGGAAGTATGCCTACGATGGCATATATAACTACACTTCTCGTTTTTTTTTATTAAAATAAATGCTCATATTTCTTACAATTTTTTTCTAGTTCAGTTGAATGTACCAATTAAGCTGAACATGTAAAGGTCAAAGGGAATGTGAATTTTTATATTAAAAAATTGAAATATCAGAAATGTCAAGTGTGCTATCATAGGCACATTCCTTGCCTATGATGGCATGGCTGCACAGGATAATAGAAAAAAAATATGTTTTAGTGGAATTTTCGCATTTTATTCAAAGAGAACAATAATACAATAAATAAAAAAGTAACACACATTAAAACAATTAAGAACATAAATCACAATCAAATATCTTACATTTTTTATCGACACCAGCGCATTCAGAGTGACACCAGGATTGGCACTCCTGACATTTAATCCAGCATTCTTTCGACTTTGAGAGGCCATTACAATACAAGCAAGCGACGTCGGAATAATCATATTCAAAATTTTTGTTATCGCTTGTGGATTCCTGTTACTTCTCATCATTTCTCTCTATCCATTCTTTTGCCATACGGTAAAATGTTCGTTTTTCAGGAAAAGTGTCATCCACAAATTTCCGTTCTAATCTACTGTTGTACGTAGCTTTTCCTTTAGGGTTTATCTTCTGTTTTGTTGTTTAACTTTGCTTGCAAGTTTTCTTCATTCTATATTTTCTTTTTCAACAACCATATCTTTCAATTCTTGAATTTCAGGGGTTGAATTTATTACCTCTGTTTTTCCACGCTTCTTTTGTTTTTTTTTTGTGTTTGACTGCGAAACACTTGGAATGGATGATCAATCTTGGATTGTTATGTGAAGAGTATCCTGTTGAGTATTTTCTAGAAGGACCCGTTGGCAATCTTTAGGTGGGTGATTTTGTCCACTTTCTAGGTTTTCTTCTAAATTGTAATCTGGATTGTTTAGATGGATATTTTGAGTTTAATCTCAATTGCTCTCTATAGGTTTATCTGTAAACAATGATGGAGCGAACATTAATTCCTCAAAAATATCAGGATCAAAAGGTTGAATCCCTGTTTTGGCAAAAGCATTTATGGCATTAGCAGGAGTAGCTTTTTTAAGGTAAGCTGTTTTAAACAACCCAGCAACTTGAAAGTGCATCACGAGTCTTCCAGTATTTTGTTTTAACCAATTATATTCTCTTGTTTATATTAGGTTTGTAGAGGACTAAAAAAGCCCAGGTCGAGTGGCTGCACCCGATGGGAACAGTGTAGTGGAAAGCAGAAAAGTACAATATCATTCTCTTTTGCAACTTAAGACTTAAGACTGTAAGACTTCCAATCCCTTATTACTACTGTGGCCATCTAACACTAATAATATTTTGTTCTCATTCGAAGCTTTGGTATAGTAAATAAAATGTTTAAGCCATTGAACAAAAATGTCTGAAAACATCCACCTTTTCTCCTGGCAAAAAGCAACACTTCCCGGTGGGGCAGCGTCCATAAATTCATTTTTGAACCTTTTTCTGGGAAAAATAAATGCAGGTGGTACTTCTTCTTCTTCTTAAAGTGCCCTCTCCTCAATGGAGGTTGGCTACTACAATTTTAAACTCTTCTCTATCTTCAGCTGTTCTTATTAGCTGTTCAAAATTTAGCCCTGTCCATTGTCGGATGTTTCTGAGCCATGATAGTCTTTTCCTTCCTAGGCCTCTCTTTCCCTCGATTTTTCCTTTCACTATAAGTTGGGCATATTGGTACTTATGATTTCTCAGTATGTGGCCTAGGTATGATGTTTTTCTTACTTTTACTGTGTTAAAAAGTTCTCTTTCCTTGCCTATTCTATGCAGCACTTCTTCGTTTGAGGTATGCGATGTCCATGAAATTTTTAGTATTCTCCGGTAGATCCACATTTCAAAGGCCCCCAATTTATTTACGGTTGATGTTTTAAGGGTCCACGTTTCAACTGCATATGGAAGAGTCGACCAGACGTAGCATTTTGATAAACGTAGTCGAATTTCGAGTTTTATTCGAGAATCACAAAGCAGTTTTTTTATTTTTTCGAAAGATTTTCTAGCCTGTTCTATTCTCGATCTTATTTCTTGATCAGGATTTAGGCTGCTATCGATCCAACATCCCAGGTACTTAAATCTATTGACCTGTTCTAAGATGTGCCCATTTATTGTGCAAGGTTGAGGTACGTTTTGGTTTTTTCGGATTGACATCACTTTGGTTTTTTTTAATGTTTATTTTCATACCAAATTGCTCACAGGTAGAGTTGGTCTTGTCGATGAGTCGTTGTAGACCTGAGTCGGAATCCGCAATTAACACTGTATCATCGGCGTATCTGATACTGTTGATATTTACGCCATTCACCTTGACTCCATCCTTGGAATCCTCCAATGCTTCTTTAAATAGAAACTCGGAGTAAAGATTAAAGAGCAGAGGCGACAGAACACATCCCTGTCTAACTCCCCTCCTAATTTCTACTTCTGCGGATGTGGAACCTTCGATCATAACTCTGGCTTTTTGGTTCCAGTACAAGTTTTTTAAGAATTTGATGTCTTTTCCATCTAAACCGACTTCTTGCAAACGTTCTAATAGTAGGTCGTGTCTTACTCTATCAAATGCTTTTTCGAAGTCTATAAAGCATATAAATATATCTTTCTGTTGGTCGTAGCACTTTTGGGCGAGAACTAGTAAACTGAACAGGGCTTCTCTCGTTCCCATGCCGGCTCTGAATCCAAACTGATCGTCTCCGATGATTGTTTCGCACTTTCTATAGATACGATTATGTACGATTTTTATTAGGACTTTTACAGCATGACTCATAAGGCTTATCAGACGGAACTCATTGCAGTGTTGTGGGTTTGGCTTTTTTGGTAGTGGGATGAATATTGACTCCAGCCAATCTTGGGGTATTTTACCTGTATCATAAATGCGATTGAATAAAAGGACAAATAATTCGATATTTTCTACAGGTGGTACAAAAGTACCAATTGCATTCATTGAACAAACAATTAACTGTTAAATGCTGACCTCATTCCGCACTGCTCAGTGCTCCAACTTGTTTCCGTTCCTTGGGTGCAAACACCTTTTGAGGCCTTGTTTGAACAGTACTAAGACCTGATTCATCAACGTTGAATATATTTTCGGATTGAAAATTTTATTGTGAAATGTATTAAATGCTTGTGCTCGCGCGGGAGATGTATTTTCTGGTGTTGAGTGAAATGGTACTATTTCTTTTTAAAAAAGCCCTCACCCACTTCCATCCAGCAAGACGAGTCGTTTTGTTGAATTTGTATTTGATGTTATTTCTCTCAGCAAGTTCGAAAACTAATTGTCTCAAATTTAGCGTTGTGAGACCAAAAAATTTTGTTTCCACATCAATCACATGAGTAGCTAACTCTTGCTCAAGATGAGGTTTTAAGTTTTTTAAGAGACAAGGAGTTTTAAGTCTTAAATTTCGTACTTATTAAGACTCTTTTCACAACCGTTGTTGATTGTTAACTCTTCCTTTTTGTCTTGCCAATCTTTCCCTTTCTTTTATGTGAAATTTTATATCGAGCTTTCGCTTTTTTCCTACGCCTGCAGGTTGACCATCCGAATTTTCGGAAACTGACATTTCTATAAACAAAGATTAAATTTTAATATTTTTATTCAACAATAACTAAATGCTAACTTACCCATTAGACACTGACCTAATGAACTATAGATAACTTCAGTTTTTACGGCAGGTCAATGTTAAATAACATTCACTTTTAAAACAAGTTTTAAAATACTTTTCAACAATAAAATAGCTAAAATAGTTCATAGCTAAACAATACTTTTTACTCAACGAAGCAAAGCAAACTGAAAATCAGCTGTTCCAGATCACACCTCCAGATTCCGAACGTCCGAAGGCGACACGTTTTTATTTACATTGCGCGGATAAACGATAACATTCCAGTAATATTGGGCTTTTTCCGCCCAACAACAATGTTTTTACATAAAGGTGACCGACGATAATATCGACGTTAATATTCATAAAATGGCTATCTCACTTTAATTCGCCATATTTTTGGAAAGTTATCCTTTTTCCAATCACCCATTCCAATTATTTTAATATAAGACCATATAAGACGTTCCCTATCTGCCATTGCTACACCGGCACAACAAAATGATTATTACAGATTAAATTTCTTCGTATTGGTCAAAATAGTTTCCTTCTTCATAACTAAGTTTTTTTTTATTTTTTTAGATATTATTTTTTGTTAATATAACGCAATATGAAAAAGTAGTATAAAATATTGTGTAAAGTGTAAGTTGAGTTGCCTAACTTTGGCAAATATTTTAATTTTAAATACTTTTGAACCAAAATACCTATTATGTATTTTCTTTTGGAAAATGTTTCCAATATGAATACTTTGTAATTGTGGTCTTGCTTTTAATTATTATTTTAACTTGTGTTAAGAAAACCGCAGATTAATCGGAACTTGCAACATTGTGGCTTCGGACTATGCCTATTACTTTTGTTTAAATCTTTTTAATGTTCATACCTATTTGTTGGTCTTCGAATGCTTTTATCAAAAATAAACAAGGTACTGTGAAACTAACTCGCTTTATTAAATTGAACTGAAACATTATGCATTAAATACCTACAATAAATTTTACATTAATTCTCTTCTATTGGTGATTCGTCTTCTGGAACATCATCTTGTGAATTACAAAAGTCTTCTTCTACTGAAATTCGGCAGCTATTTTGTAGCAATCTTTGAATCTTAAAGAAATCTAGCTTGACTTTTTGAACTTCGAACCTCAACATAACAACATCGTTATACAATTCCATTATTTTCTCGGTATACATATGCATTTTCTGAATCATATCTGCATATGTGGTGTCTGCTGAGTTTTTTTGCAATTCGATAAGTTGTATTTCTTCTTCGACTTTATTTTCCATCGCGAAAAAAATATTTATTTAATAAATAGTCGTAAGTTATAATTAAAGAAATTTTACTTTATTTAAGAAGTCGATCACTTATTACACTGGAGGTGTAAGTATGCATGTGACAGTTATTGACATTTCATAGAAAACTAGATAAAGTCCTTTTACCCTATAAATGGAGTTAAAATATGATCAGTGGGTCTCAAACAGTGGGGCGTTAATATTTAGGTAATTCCGATCGCTTGAAAAGTAAAAATATTTAATTTCCTGTATTTTATGTTCAGTAATAATATTGGATTTTACTGTATCAAAAGAAAATAAAATGAATATAAAATGTATATACAGGGCGTGCTAAAAGAAGGGAGACGAAATATTTCGAATACTCGAAATTATTGTATATGTTCATCATTATATGTTCATCAAGGTCTCTACAAGTCTCTATTTTGCTTAGAGTAACGATTATACGAATGGTTTTGCATGCAGTAAAATTGGAAAATACTTGCCAAGTGGCTGGTATGTCCAAATTTGAATAAAATACATCCTAGACTTTACTTTCTGCAGACACTGTATTAAATACAACCTTGAAACAAATTGGCACTAAATCACGTCCGAATTTTCACCAAAACAAAAGGTTTAAACACGTGTATTCCAGTAAATAATACCAAAGCTATTGAGAGTATACAATCCAGTAATTAGACCGAAGGTACATTATCGTTTAACTAAAACACACCACAAAGTCCGAATTCAATTCCCGAAACACTTTTTTGTTACTCCTTTTTAGCTAACTATTTGTTCTATTCACTGTCTGATATTTCACTATCAGGGGCGTCACTATCTGAATTGTCTATCCGAATAATTAGAGGCCGGACCTCATCTATAACTCGCTCGGTTTGAAAAGACTGAACGATTATGTCTTTCGTATGTCTAATAGAATATTGTTCTGCATTTATTTGTTCTAGCGATTCTTTCCATAAACTAAGAACGCCAAGCGTCATCTGTTGTTTTGGATGCATGTTTATCATAAACATTTTTGACTGTACACCAAACTAACTCAATTGCATTATTCGCTTCGTGCGTGACCATGGTAGGGGTACATTGAAACGATGCCAGCGTGCGTAGCGGCGAAATATGACAAATTATGCAATTGAAATAGGAACAATTTAAATAATTTACCTTGAATGATATTTCATAAGGCTTCAAGCTAACTGCAGATGACTTTAGCTTTTATATCATAACTTTTACTATTATTGTTTTTAATTATATGCTCTTTTGCGTGAAAAACTTGATTTGCCAGTACTAGATTTTTCCCTTTCTTTTCCGTTTGGAGTTGAAAATATATATTATGATGAATTTTGAGAAACCCAGTTTTTAATACTACATTTATTTTGTACATAAACTGAAAAAATATAGTTAAAAAACTAATTTATTAATAATTGTCAATTTCGCATGTATTTAACAATGTCAAACATATGTCATATATTTAACCTGAAAATTGGGACTCCAAAATTGTCAGATGAAGGCGGTAGGTGTCGCATCAGTCACGCACGGAGCGAATAGTGGCAATGGTAGGGCGGAAGTCGAAGAACTTCATGGCCATATTTAAGAACCATTTGGTCAGTAACAAATTTCTTTTGAATTTTGTGCTCTCCACACCTTTGAAGTAAATCGCCTTTTAAAAATATGTCACTGTGATAAATTTTTTTTTCTGTAAACCACAACTTTATTTCTTCTTTTGTCCAGCTACTTAAATGCCACTGTTTTGAAACAAAATTAGAGAGTTCATACAATACTTGTCTATTATTTGTCTTTTTATATCGAAAACCTAAATGTTTCAACACTCTCCACAAACTTGTTAAACTTATATCACACGGTTCCTTGTCTTTTATTTTTTGTAATACAGCACTAACTGTTACATGTTCTTTGGCTTTATACATATTATATATAATATTTTTCATTGCAAGTTTAATTGGTATAAATCTAAAGTTTTTGGATGTCGAAGATTTCTCTTGCTTACTTTATTTATTTCATCCTCACTCATGTTATTAATTCTTCGGAATGTCCTCTCTGAAATAACGCAAGCATCGCATGTGCGTTTCTGACTTACCATAACAGATGTTAATGGACATGAACCGTACTTCTGGGCTACTCTACGTTTCGACTGTATTTTATTTTCTTCCAAATTTATCATTTTACTTTAAAGTACCGCTTCACTACATTACTATAAAAAAAATGGTATTTATATACAACTACTACACCCTAAAAAGGACGAGGGTTGTACAACAGTCGAAAAAATCGAACATAAATTATTTAACAGCCAATGCTAAATAAGCACAAACACTGCATTGATTGTGATTTTTGCTGAATATGTATTTTGCTAAATTATTAAATAACACCAATACATCCCACGATCATTAATTAATTTTTAACGATAAACAGAAGTGTAATATGACAATAAGATTGAATTTGATCCACTTTGTCGATAACAGTGTCGTTAACATAAAGATCTTTTTAAATAGCATGAATCATTTTTCAATGATTGTGTGGATTTAAGAAATACATTACTAAACAAATTTTTAACATAATACTCCTTTTTTTTAAATAATATATTCTCGTAAAGGCACAACTTTGATTATTGGGTAAACCTACATAATACGATCTGTCAAAAGTCTTTGAAAAAATTAACATATAATAAATTCACTGTTTAAATAAATATTCCATACTCGTACTATTGCAATAAAATATTAAAACCAATAAACGATAACTTGTTGAGCAGTGCTGATTAAAACAACAGAGGAGTAAAATGTTATTCATAAAGGTAGTGTAAAATATATGTACATATATGTATGATCAAACAACCGAAATAAGAGCTAGGATAGAAATAGCAAGAAATGCGTTTATAAAAATGAAAACAATTCTCTGCAAGAAAGATCTTAGATTAGAACTGAGAGTAAGAGCACTGAGATGCTACATGTTTTCGATACTGCAATATGGACTTGAAAGCTGGACATTAAAGCAAGAACACATAAATAAGTTACAGTCCTTTGAAATGTGCTGTTACAGGAGGATGCTTAGCAGAGTATGGACACAGAAGAAAACTAACACGGAAGTATTATGAGAAATGGACAAATAATGCGAAATAATAAACAATAAAAATAAGAAAGTTACAATATCTGGTACACGTAATGAGGGGACAACGATATGAACTGCTAAAGCTGACAATACAGGGAAAGATAAGAGGAGGAAGGAGTATAGGAAGAAGGAGAGTGTCATGCTTGAAGAATTTAAGGGACTGGTTTAAATGCAGTTCTATAGAACTCTTCAGAGCAGCAGTAGATAAAGTAAAGATAGTGATGATGATATCCAACCTCCCATTGGGAGACGGCACTTAATTGCAAAGCCGTCTTCATAGGTGGAAAATACTTTAGCTTAAATGAACAAGAAGGAGAAATAATGTCGGAATATTCTATGATCCAGTGTACTTGTTTAGCGAAAAGTAGTTGAAAATTAAAGAAAAAAAAAACAAAAATCATGCCGTTACTTCGACTATATTAATGTCCTTCCTTATATTTAAAATAGGTACCTACTTATTGACTGATACTATAGAAATTTACATTGTGCGTAATTTATGTTATTCTAGATTCAATGGTTTGAATTTACATGGTTGACCTTGATGTTATACATTTTATTTAAATAAAAAAACTTGTGATGCTATAAGTGTTAGATACAATAATTGATTTTAAGTTTTGCTGATTTTCTCAATTACTTATTGATATTGTACTAATAATGATGCTGCATTAATTTATTTAAATATCTATCAAATGTTTTGTTTGGATTTTATTTTACTTATCTATCTATCATGGGCGCCGACTTGCCAAAAACTTTGGGGGGGCTTAATCTCCTCGGTGGGGGGGTGTATGAAAACATTTTTAGACTAGATCTTTATACATGCCAAAGATTAGTAAGCTAGAGAGCAAAATCTGGATCTTTTCCGTTATACGTATACTACCAATTATTTCTATTACGTACATCGCGCCGCGGCGATTAGGTTAGTTTCAGGTTATTATATCCTTATCCCTTAATCACTAAGATATGATAACTTGAACCTAACCTAACCGCCGCGGCGCGACGTAAAACGGGTGGTATACAATAACATTTGTTTAAATGTTGACTAAAAAAATTCATAAAAAAGCAAAAATCGACTTTTTGTTGAGCGTATAGCATTATTTGAAAGCTTGTGTTTTGATTGATTGTTTAAAAATTTTTAAGTGCAGATGGCACATTGTTATTGTTAAAGTTTTTCTTTCATAATAACAACGGTTATTATTACCAGTAAACCAATTAACTTTACGTTTACTTTTAATAAATATGTCCATCGTCTGTAAATTTTTTTATTGTTGAAAAATATTCTTACTTTACTTATCCTTTTAAACGAATAATTTTCTTTGAATTCAAAGTTAGATTCTATATAAGGCTACATTTTATTGTTAGTTTGTATTCCTTTTTGGCAAATATCAAGTATGAAAGAAAAAATAGGTAACAAAACTAACATAAAAGGGTTCAAAAGCTATTTATTTTAGATAAAGATAACATAAGTTGCAATTTACATCAAATTATTGTAACTTGTATTGAAATCATATAATTAGTATTAAATGAAATTATTGTAGCCTGAATAACAAAATAAACTAACTAACAACTGCTTATTTTTTAGTTTGGTAAACTGCCAATGTACGGTCATATAAGGAAAAATAAACATTTCCAAAACTGTCTAAAAACATACGTACTTTAAGAAGGTGAAGTTTTATTTGTCGGAAAAGTCGAATTTCCCGTAGAAAATGAAACTAAAAACTAGGCATACAAATGATTTAGATGTTCTTGATTTTTTAAACATAAATTATTATAGAATAACGGAGTCCAAATACTTTTTTAGGGCGCGATGTATATATGGGGTGGTATACAAATAATGGAAAAGATCATTTTTGTATTCTTGAGATTTTTTGTTCTAAAAGTAGGTACATAAAGTTCTTAGATAGTTTTGGACATTTTCATCTTTTTCCGCATTTGAACGTACATCGGCAGTTTTACCAAACTAAAATATAAGCAGTTGCAAAAAAAAAACTGTCATTAAAAATCATAAAATAACATGTAAATTGAAATTAGGATAACATCGAAGTTGAGGGTTTACCGGAAATGGCGGAAAATTGCAGTCTATCCTTAGAAGAGTGCAAAACAGGATCTTCTAACATGATTTCTTTTAATGAACTCGTTGATGACTGGACGAATGTCTATTTCATCCAAAATATCTTGATGGGCATGAGTAATTGCTAAGTTGTTGAGTCTCTTCTGTCCCATGGTAGCTCTAAGGTACGTTTTGAGACGCCGTAGGGCACTAAACGAACGTTCGTTAGTTGCTGACGTCACCGGCACAACTTGAAGCAGCTTCAAGCATTTCACAAGTTCCGGTAACATTTCCTTTACACTAGGTTCTAGTACAAAGAACTTTTTAACGTCGTTTAATGTATCAAGTTGCACATTCTTTTGTTTCGAAATGTCACCCAGCATTGACAAATGTAAGAGTAACCTGTCAGTGTCCAGATCATTTTGAAAAAGCTCTTTAGAACGTGTCATATCACTTTGTTGTCCTTTCTTTAGAACCGAAAGACACTCCCTCTCCACTGCAATCACTTTCAACAGTCCTGTTGAGTCGAATCTACTGGTAACACAAGACTTGACAGTTTCACAAATTTCGATGTATACGACTTTAAAATATTCAGCTGGTGTGTTGAATGTGTGGGGTGGTCCAGCCTCCTTGTTTTCGTAGCGTTGAGGAACGCGGCATTTCCGTGCTAGTTCCGGTTCACCTACTGATGGTGGCTTTACTTGTAAACAAAACTTCCAGAAGTCTTCAAATCCTCCACGCTTTTCTTCCAAAATACAGGCTAGGTTAATGAACATATCTTCTAAATCAGTTACGCTCAAATCAGGTGATTGAACTTTACGATTTACCTCTTCCACTGGGTTCATTACATAGCAATAAAGCTGTAAAAACAAGTAAGTCTTGAATTTCAGCATAGATTCCAAAAAACCTGCACATTTATAACCTGCGTCGTTCTTATTCGAGGAAGAGATGGTTTCAAACAACTCCAGAATACTTTCATAATTTTTCAAGATTTGTTGCACACTTGATGCTCTCATTGTCCATCGTGTTGGGCAAAGCGGTCGAAGTCCTACTTTATCACTTAGACTGGTAGCATTGGCACTGCTTACACATCTGAATATTTCCATCCTTTTAGGGGATTCTCTAACATTATTAATTATATCCTTTGCAAGGTTCATTATGTCTCTCATACAAGTCAGGCACCGAAGACTGTCTTCAACTGCTAAATTGAGGCTGTGGGCAGTACAGTGAACGTAAATGGCCTGATCCTGCACGTTTAAAATTAACTGTTGCAGTCCGTTGAATTTTCCACTCATATTGGAAGCGCCATCGTAACACTGTCCTCTCAATTTTTCCATAGACAAATCCAAACGTAAGAGGATGTCCTTGACAATACTGAACAGAGTTTGGGATTCAGTGTTTGGGGTTTCATATAGTCCAATAAAATCTTCATTGATGGTCAAATCATCATTTACTGTCCTGATACAAAATGATACCTGTTCGTGAATTGAAACATCACTAGTTTCGTCCACCATTATGGAAAAGTGCCCACATTTCTTCACGTTAACTAAGACCGAGCGCAAAACAGACTGACCTAGCAAGTCAATTATTTCATTTAGAATATCGTGGGATGTCCACTTATAACCCGAACGATTTAGCCAGTCTTTTAGTTCTGGGACGTCTTCTTTCCTAAGTTCCAAGAGTTGCAAAAAATTTGAGTTTATATCCTCATGTCCTCTAATTGCTAGACCTTGTCGGCATAGGAATTTTAAAGTTGTGAAAATAGCAGTTAACGCTAAACGGGCTTTTTTCATATCATTATTCATGTGTTCATTTAACTGGGCAGCTACGGTTGAGTTTGAAGCAGTTGACAATTTAAGAATACCCTCCTTGTGGACATTTGTAGTTTCATGAGTGCGAAATTTTTCCAAGGCCCTTTTCCAGTTTGAAAAGCCGGCAGAAGTAAACGCATCTTCTTTCTTTAAAGTAAACTTTATAAGGCCTTTCGCTTCTGCCTCTTTGCAAACTTTACAAAATGCTTTGTCAGTTTGTTTTTCATATTCTAACCAAGAATATTTGGTTAACCATGACTTTTGAAAGGATCTTCCCTTACCCTTACCGATGATATTATGGTTGCTGCTGCTGCTCAAATTTAAGCTGTTACTGCTGGCAGACGTTCCAGATACCGGAACAGATGATTCTAGTGCTGGGAGTGGAGTTGTGATCCTATCAACACGCGCCTTTTTAAATACAAACTTATCCATATTGTATCACTTTACAATAATTCACACTCAAACACTACTCACTGCTTACTATCAATCACATCATTCACATCAACATATAGAAACACGACGTAAACTAACTGCTTGTGACCGTGCAAACGGAACAACGGAACTGATTGCAAGAGCCAGAGCCGACAAGACAACCGAGGCGGTAGACAGTACGTTTGTTTTGTTTACAAAGAGCGCGCTAGGGGTGTCTGTAACTCATCCCTCCTCCCACCACTCCACGGCCAGCCAGGCGGCCACAACTTCAACGCAGTGACCTTGGAAAAAGTCACGTAGGCAATCTATTTATAACTTGCTAACTGGTGGAGTGGCGACAGGTAGAGCTACAAGTTGCGGTTTTTATTTTTATAATGCTTTTACTAAGTATTAATTACTTGCAAACACGTGTTAGAACACATTTACTAATAAACTAAGTTTGCCAATATCATTCTGCTTATATCATCATGTCCAATTTGATAATAAAGTAAATATGGTTTAAAATTACATGAATAGGCATTTAAAACCTTAGTACATGTATTTAATTACCTTCTAAGGATTTAAATTAATAGAAAGATTAATATGATGTGAATTAGGTTTATTTAAAGTAAATTAAAGAAATACTGAAATGCAAATTTCTGAAGTATTAAATGTCAATGTCATTAAAATAAAATGGATGACAACTTAACAGAACTTCAGTATTCCGAATTATCGCGAACTTACATTGGCGGAGGTTAATTCTCTCGTTCATTTCCATGAGATTGTTCTTTTCAGCACATTCTGCGGCAATCAAAAATCTGTTTCCGATGCTTTATATACTCTTTACTCCTTCGAAATTTAGGGGGGGCTACGCCCCCCTAAATTATTTTTGAGGGGGCTTGAGCCCACCCAGGCCTTATGGAGTCGGCGCCCGTGCTATCTATTCATTTTAAATCAATAGCTTACAAAGTAAGCAATGGCGGCTGGTGAAAGAGCACTACGGGCTGTCGCAATCGGGTGCAAAGTTGTTTCAAAGAGAAAATTATGATATACCTACCACAGAATTAGTATTCTGTGGATATACGGAGAAACCAAGAACGGTTGACTACAACAGAGGATAGTTCCATCGTCCAAATTTGTCTGCCACTGCAACACGCGCTGTGACGTAGGTGTGGGGATGACAAGCAATTATCAACCTTATTGTTACTATTATGTAACTTTTATGGAAGATGAGCTTAATTTGAGATTAAAAAGTTTAAAACGAAAAATTTACGTTTTGTTTTTGTAAATCGATGGCAGATACTGAGATTTTTAGCAGTACGTAAGACATTCAGATTTATAAATTCGTAATGATCTTTTACATGGCAAATAAAATTTATTTTCGAAATAAATGCATTTGCTAGTGTTATAATTAAATTAATAATGTCAGTTTACTCTCAAAGTAAATATTTCTGGTAAATAAAATCTATAAATCCGTGTTTTAAAACTATTCAATACTGAACCACTTATTTCATAAACATAGATAGGTAAAACTAAACAGTATACAATACTAGGAAACTTAAGAAACATTCCCTACCGAACAATTTTATTTAATTTTCTAATTTTTGACCTAGTTGAATCCAACACGGATAAGTTTTTTGCTTCAAATTTTCAGCTTCCTTGAATTTTAAATTTCTATAATTTATTCAAATTATTGTTCTAAAGTTTACGAAGGTTTTTAGTAAGCGTATATGGCAACACTTTTTCTTTTTTTCAAATCCTTTTTGAAATGTTTCCAACAACTCCATTATTTTTCCTATATGTATCAATATATTTTTCATAATATTTATTCCATAATTTTATTTTTATGAACCACTCATCTGTACGCTTGATAAGACCTCCATAAGAGAGTTGGTGCACCCATGATGGTAAACTATAACTATGTTCACTAACTTTGTATGTGAAATTACCTAAATCAGGTAAACTATCTTTAAATTTTTTTGCTAAATATCCAACGATGTATTCTAAAGCATCTTCTGTAGTTTCCTGCAAATCACTGACAACACAATATGAGGTGGCAGACTAATTAGAAGATGATTCTTGGGAAGAGAAAGAACTACTATTGTTAGATAAATCAGGTTCTTCTATTTTTTCTTGAGGAATTTTAAGATTGGCTTTTTGGAATACTTTTGAACTAATATATTGATCCACACTCAGAACTAAGTGCAATTTGGTTTGTGGTTAACACTTTATTTAACAAAATTTCAGCAAAAATTTCAGTTTTTTTTTATTTTTGCTGAACATTCATATTTTTTGCTTTAGAATACCTCAACTGACTTGTGATGACTTGTAAACTTTTTATTTTCATTTGACATTTTTTCTTCAAATTGGAATGATAAGCTATTAATTTTTCATACTTGTTTAATAATTCGTTGTATTTTGCTTCAAAATCTACTTCAGACTTTAAATCTATATTGTCACCAGCTTGTTCAAAAATTATTTCAGATTCAGTAATAGTATGTTCATGTCGATTAGATGCAATATTCAAAATATTTGAATCAACCTTTGTAATTTCTGCTACGAGTTTCTTTCTGTTTCTTACATCTAATCTACCTTCCGAAGTATAGACAGGAGGAGTGTCAAAGGTATGTTTATATAAACAGAGTGTTGAAACTGCAGTTTTCTTTAAAAGGCGTTTAGTAGGTAAACCTAAAATAAGTTGCGTTAAAAAATTTTATAGGTATTTTATTGCTTTTTTATTTTACTTATAATTCATTTTGAAGATCTCTTTCATAGTCATTGCTTGTAACATGAACAGAGCATATTCTACTAGAATCAGGATTAAAATTATCAGCTCTTCTACATCGGTCAACTCATTCAGCCCTTATAGTTTTCGACACTAAATCCTTTCCTTTTGGAAAACTGCAAAATAACAGGATATTCTTGGTTTTCGCACTCTTAAAGTTATTGTCACAACCATATATGTCACATCTATTACCACCCATTTTATTTATACAAGTAAATTGATATAGAAACAATAATCAAATAGTCTTATAAGACAGTTAAATCGCTAGTTCCAAGAAAAAATTGGCAGCAGGCACAACTATTCTATATAAAACAATAAGAAATGTCAACCACGAATCCCCACGCCTACGTCACACTCAACACAACTCATTTCTTATATTATTAGAGCATAGGACAAAATCAATCCTATCTGTGTTTAGTGTCCTTGGGAAGAAACTACCTTTAGAAGCCATTGATATCTTCTGTAATGCATTTACAATAGTTAAAAAATATGCCATGATATTGGAATCGACAATATTTTACTCACGGTCCGAAAAAACATTGGAAAATGAAGATGGAAATGCTTACGTACTTTAATTTAATAGTGTTATATTGTTCGGATTCAACATTTTGTGAAATAAGTAAACTTTTGGTTATTTTAACAAAGATACCAATGATAACTGCAGAAACTGAAACTTGTTTCTCTACTTTGAACTTGATAAATACATTTTTAAGGAATTACATTATCAGAAGAAAGACTGATGGCACTTGCCATGTTGTCCATCGAAAAGAATATGGCTGTAGAAATTTCTAACTTCAACAGAAGGATTAAGTTTCATTTTCAGGGGTAGACTTTTGGTAAATACCTTTCTTTAGCATTCCCCCGAACAAAATTATAACCAACCATAACTGAAAGTAAGGTATACAGTGGGCAACCAAATATCATGACCATTGGTCTAAATTTACGCAAATAAATAATGTAATAAATATGTAATATAATAAATATATATATATATATATATATATATATATATATATATATAATATAATAAATAATAATCATTTTCAATTACCTAACAACTCCATATTAATTTCATTTGACGTAAAAAATCTTTTTCCTAGTATCCCTCCTACAGAAACTTTTATTCTAGTAAAATACTTTTTAGACCAAAATAGTACAAATCCAATAATTACATCTGAAATTTTACAGCTTCTTCAAGTTTGCATAAACCAGGACTACTTTGAATTTAATAATCAAATATATACAAATAACAGTGCAGGACTTATAATGGGCAATCCTCTAAGCCCATGTCTATCAGATATTTTTATGGATCTTTTAGAGTCAAAGATTTCAAAACATCCCGTATTTAAACATTTTTTATATTGGTGGAGATACGTAGACGACGTACTAGTATGTTTTACAAGAACTAACAGGCAACTCGACCAATTTTTATCGTATATTAATTCACTTCATAGTCATTTTGAATTTACAATAGATACAGAACAAAATCAATCCATAAATTTTTTAGATTTAAAAATTATCAGACTTAAAAACAAACATGACTTCTCCATATTTCAGCGTATCATAGTATGTTACATAGATTAACAGAAATTCCGATGTCAAAATACAACTTTGAGACAGAATTAAATATAATTAAGCAAATAGCAGTAAACAACGGATACAATGAACAAACAATTAATAAAATGTTAAATCAAAAATTACACAAGAAAGCCCTGAAATTAGTATTTCCACCACCAGAGAAAAAACCCAGTACCTTCTGCTCGATTACATATACATGCAAAATATCAACCAAAATAGCTAAACACATAAAAAAGAAAGGAATAACACTAGCTTTCCGAACAAATAACAACCTAGGCAAATACATATATCAAAAACAACAAGAGCCAAAATAAAAAACACTTACACAGTGGTGTGTACAAACTTAAATGTGGCGACTGCCCAAAAACTTACATCGGTCAAACTGGTAGAAACTTTAATAAACGAATAGCAGAACATAGAAGGGCTTTCAATAATAGAAAAACAGATTCTACATACGCACTTCACCTTCTAGATCACAATCATTCTTTTAATGACGAATTTAAAATTCTTCACATTCAAAATAAAGGCCTTAAACTATCCTTGTTAGAATCTATGGAAATAAACAAATTAAAAAACACACATATAATTCTGAATGACCATCTTGAGACAAACAGTTCTCCCCTCCTCAACCTATTTCATTAGAGATTATAAAGTGTAAACGCATGCCAAAAATAGATCACTTGAGAAAGGCAATCAGCCGAAACAGCTGTAATGATAAGAGTTAAAATAAATTTTGTGGAAGTTTGAAAACAAAGTTTTCAGTGTTTTATTGTTAATAAATATGTTTTTAGAAATCTGAACGAGAAAAATTAATAATACCAGCAAAATGTTTGTCAGGTTTATCCAAAAATGTCAACAAGCAATAAATAACAACTGTTCGTGTATTGTGTATGTGTGTTGTGTGTTGCGTATGTATTATGTACCATTGAAGATGATGTGACTCAATTTTTATTAATATTTAATTATGCTTACCTTTACCAAAACATCTCTAACATATTCAGGATCCAATATCAAGAGTGTAGGCCTGGCTATTGTGAAGAATCCTCCAATCTTCCATCCTTTCTCCCTCATTTTCGTGTAACAGCTATCTAAAATTCCTACGGGATACCCTTTAGCCTTAGCGAACATAGAAATACAGTTTCCGTATGGAAACTTCGGCTCTAGATAAGGTACTCCTTTTTTAGACCAGTATGTGTACGAATACAGGAAATACGCGTATAATGATACTGCTGCTACGAGAAGTAGAGAGATTCCGTATCCAAGGAAGGTAAGAACCAAGCTCATTTTGATAGGCTCTGGAAAAAGACAGTCGGGGTTATATAAAGGATACAAAAGTGCCGTGTTGGCCATAATAAATAGCACTGAAACATTTTAGGCCGTGCGCTAGCCTATTCAACTTTATTTTGCCATTAGTTGTAGACGTTTTTTGAATTTAATATGATGTAACGTAAAAGCTAATTTCAACGTTCTCTATTTAACGGTTGCATCTGTTAAGGCCGGTTTTCTCGCTACATCTGATTGTATTATACCTTTTGTTTGATAAGACAAATCCTATACATTAAAACGTGGCATGTAAACAGCAAAACGCACGTCTTGTCGAATCGAAATGAAATCCAAGGTCAGATCGCAGAAATAATGGGAGAAGCATAGTTTTGCGAGAACAGACAGGATAAAACGTTATGTGAAAATACATATTCAGTCGTCCGATCTTAACTCAGTTGACGACTAGTCTTAAAGTGACTAGTCTATACAGAGTAAATGCACAACATCGATGCCATACTTCGTTGCAAACTTGTATTAAAATAAACGTCACTTCTTACTACTTAGCCTAATCCAACTTTTGTGTTGAGGGTAGCTTAAGTACTAATGCCCACTAACGACCCTGCCTGGCTTCCTTCTGTCAGTGGTTCTCAAACATAAATAATATTTGCTACGACATACTTGGTTTAAATTAAAATAAAATAGAAATTAAGAAAAGCCTTTTATTTATATCACACAAGCAGTTTGTTTTTAATTCTACAGTATGTGCTAGCGATACAAACCATTTGTTTATAGATTTAAATAAAATCGAATAAAATAAAACTAAAATTTAAAGAAACATTTTATTTCTGTCTTTGTTGTACTTGTTGTCACAAAAATTACCAACCTTTCGCTTCTTGGGCCTGCTCTTTGGAGATTATAATCCAGCAGGTGATGAATATTCCTGTCGTATGCGAAACAGAGTCTTTTCGCAAACACCACTCATTTCTGACACTTTCCTAATTACACTTGATACAGAATCGTTGTTATCCTGATTAAGAAGATAATTAACAATATTCATTATATCTTCTTCTCTGAAAGTTTCAGAGCTTTTCCACGTTTCCATTGAACAATTTCCTCCATTTTGGGGTAAAAATTCGGTGTCAAAATCTACCAATAGCCAACAACAGAAGATAACAATAATTGCCAATAGCAAATCACAACAATAGCCACCAACAAATAATAACAATAACAAAACAGTAACAGTACATCCAAGATGGTACAAATAATCGTAACTCCGCCGCGTTATCGGCAAGTAACGTGTTAAAAGTTTAACTGTGTCTGTAATATGTGCAATGGAACATTTATACTTTTAGATTTGTCTTCTTCTTCTTTAGGTACCATCTCCTCTAAGGAGGGTGGTAATCATCACAGCTATTTTCACTTTTGAGATTGCAGCTCCTGGTGGAGGAGGTTTAACGGCGGATCGTTACATCAGAGATATTTTGGAGGAACATGTGGTTCCGTAAGCGGGATTTATTGGTAATGCCTTTATTTTATTACATAATAATGCACGACGTAATACCGCACGAGTCACCACCACCTATCTGACTGAGATCGGTATACCTACAATAAATTGGCCTGTGTTGAGTCCGGACATAAATCCAATACAGCATGTTTGGGATGAGCTTAAACGAAGGGTACGGAGCAAAAATCATGCACCAAGTAGCATAATGGAATTGAGAGCTGCGCTTAATGATGAATGGGAAGCAATGCCTCAAGAAAAAAATTCATTTTGTAATTTATGATTTCTCTGTTCATTACGTCTTTCTTGGGATAGTTCCAATGATGAATATTTGAGAAACTCTATTCGTATTGCATATTGTTTTTATAATGCGTCTTCCAAATAATAAAATAGCAGTTTTTGTAAGTTCAATAATAAAGTTACTATTTGCACATTATATCTTGTTATATTCATACTTCTTACATTAAAACAGAAGGTGTAATCTCAAATATCGCTTTTGAGTCGATTGTTTTGCACTTAGATTGAACATTAAGGGGTAGAGTATGCAACCTTCCCTAACGCCTCTTTTTATCTCTACTTCCTGCGAAAGATATCTGCCGACTCTGACTAGATTTGTCTAATAAATGAGAAATAAAATACGTGTATATTAAATCGACATTAAAAAGGGTACGTAGATAATTAAGGCTTAATTACAGCACAAAGTACAAGTTTTAGAAGTTAGTGTTATTACATCATTCAGAAATGTTTTTGATTACAGTGTACTGTTGATTGATTCAATCAACGATTGTACTTATTTTTTAGTTGGACGACAACCTTCATAATATTGCTACACATTTTTTATTTCCGGTCATTTTACGCAGGCTATTTTAATACATAATTAGAATGATTTATTTGTATATTTAACTCCATTTGACAAAATTTGTAAGTTTTAGGTAACAAATTCTTGTCACTAAACGATGTAACTTCTCAGTAATCAATGTAAAGACAGAACCAACTGCAGACTGTGGTTCCGACCACAAAATCTTCCAAGGCAAAGTTCTGCATTAAGCTGCAGAAAAGGAAATGAGAAATAAAAGACAAAATTTGGTTTCAAAACAACCAGAAATTTTAGAGAAGATTTTGCGAACGCTGAGCTAACAAACACCATACTCAATAATATAGAGAAGTTAATAAAACAATTAGAAACGAACTAAAACGCGACATACAAAAATGGAACGAGAACTTAATAGAGCGAGTCATTGAAAAGAACAGAGGCTTAAAATGTCTAAGACCCGAACTGGGAGTTCAAAAAATCATGCCCCCTTAGGGCTCTTGTTAACGAACGTTTTTTTCAACCGGTAACGGATCGATGCTAAACGGGTACCCTTGTTGACGGTTCATAATTTTCAAAAGATATGCGTCCGTTGGCGGTATGGAATCTCCGAAATATCGTCAGTTTTATGTATGAATTATGATATTAGTATAACAGAATAAAACTTTCGGTTATAAAATAATTAAAAAAAAAATTACAAACTTAATAGATTTTTTATCATTTAAGAATATGCAATCTATATATAAAATAAAAATTATTGGTGAAATAACTTATTAAAATCTACATATAAAAATCCATATTTTAGCGGCAACAAAGAAAGAAATTTATTGAAACAACGGATGCTCACCCAACGCCGTTAACACACTTCCATAAACTAAAAAGGTTCACTGAGGGTTCACGGTACCGTCCCGTCGAACGTCTTGCCGAGGGGGACTGGATACGTAG
Source organism: Diabrotica balteata (assembly GCA_918026665.1). Classification (NCBI taxonomy): domain Eukaryota; kingdom Metazoa; phylum Arthropoda; class Insecta; order Coleoptera; family Chrysomelidae; genus Diabrotica; species Diabrotica balteata. The sequence goes on along the minus strand of OU898280.1, from coordinate 13,894,303 downwards.
ACGGTGAAAAGTTAACCGTGAGTTGGTTGCCGTTGCGTGAACACACATTCATAAGAACCTGAAAGACACTGAGCAACGTCCAACGGGACGGTGTCAAAAACGTCACGTTGAACGTTGTCGTTAACAAGAGCTCTTAGGGTGTTAAAAGACATATTTCTATGTAACTTTTGTTATTACTCATGCCTTTTTTATGTTTATTGCTCCTATAGTGTATTTTTATGTATGAGAGAGTAATAAAATAATAAATTATGTATGCAAATCCCTAAACTGTTGATACGGGTGACTCAATGAAAAACAGATATGTGTCAACAAGTTTACAGAAGTATATAGGAAAACAATTTTAAATTGAGTATGACCACCAGGTATAAAGGTTGGAGCAGAATAGAATACAATAGTTGTGAGGGTTACTAATCCCTAAATAAGGTTGCCAGTGTCGGAGTGATGGAGGTTAACAGGTACTAATGAATTTGCAAGAAATGTAAGATGTTTATTTGATTGGTTATATATAACCAATAAAAGTTTAATAAGTACCTACCTATTTGCAAAATAAAGTTTAATTCTTTAGATAAAATAAAACGTTTTATTTTATCTGAAATGAGTGCATTCCACGAAGTAAGGGTTTCAACAATCAAACTACGACAGTAATTGACTAGATAATTACCTTCTAAACTTATTCCACAGAAAATGTGATAGTGGGTTTTTCCATTTTGTAGGAAGGTCCAAGTGGCGTATTCAAAATTCTTAACAGTTCACTAAAAGTAGGTACTTCAGTTGCAAGGTGCAGTTTATTGTGTATACTAGTGTTATGGAAAATTTGGAAGTGCCGTGTAAACGCCGAAAAATTGGTCCTTTAACAGTTAATGAAAAAACATTAATATTTAATTGTTTTAAATCATTTACAGACAAACCTTTATGTGAAAGTGTCGATGAGACCGTTGAGTTAGTTAGCAGTACACTTGGTGTTGGGAAATCTACGATTTACAGAGTTATTAAAGAAGAGAAATGTGGTAGTTTTCAAATGCCACGTAATGCTCCAGGGAAACCAAAATTTCAAATAGAATATCATTTTAAAGAAGGACTTCGACGGAAAGTGCATGAATTCTTCTTTAGACAAGAATTTCCAACATTGGATAAAGTTCTTGTCTCAGTTCGAGATGATAAGGATTACCCAGAAATGAGTCGAAGTACGTTATGGAAACTTTTAAAAGAAATAGGCTTCCGCTGGAAAAAGAATCCCAGAAAGTCTATTTTATTAGAAAGAAGCGATATTGTCATATGGAGAAGACATTTTCTAAGAACCATAAAGGAAATGAGAAACCAAAAAAGAAAAATATTTTATCTTGATGAAACATGGATCAACGAGGGTCATACACCAAATAAATTTTGGCAGGATGAAACTGTTACAAGTCAAAGGCACGCTTTTGTAAATAACTTATCTACTGGTTTAAACCCACCATCAGGAAAGGGACGCAGGCTGATAATAGTACACATTGGCAGTTCAGACGGTTTTGTTGAAGGTGGTTTATTAACTTTTGAATCAACTCGTACCGGTGACTACCATGAAGACATGAACGCTGATGACTTTCAAGAATGGTTCGAACAAATGATAGATCTTCTTCCTAAGAACTGTGTAATAGTAATGGATAATGCAAGTTATCACTCCAGACTTATAGAAGGACTGCCCACAACCAAGTGGTTAAAAAAGACTTGCAGAATTGGCTGAGTTCAAAAAATATTACGTACCATCTCGGATCTATAAGAAAGGAACTTTATTCGTTGTGTGCCCTTCATAAAGAAAAATTTAAAAAATACGAAATTGATGAAATTGCCAAAAATCGTGGAATGACAGTACTTAGATCCCCACCATATCATTGTGAATTAAACCCGATTGAACTGGTATGGGCACAGATAAAGAGTGAAGTTTCAAGAAAAAATACCAGTTTTAAAATTCATGATGTTAAACAGTTGTTTTTGGAGGCCGTAAATAATGTAAAACCTGAAAACTGGGAAAAGGCAGTAAATCACACTATTAAAGAAGAGGAAAAAATGTGGAAGCTGGACAATATTACTGATAAAATGATCGAGCCAGTTATTATAAATCTTGGTTCTGAAAGTTCATCTTCTGAATCTGATTTGGATTTGTAACAAGTAGCTGTAAGTTTTATATTAATATTTTTATTCATCTATTTAACATACCTTAGACGGTTTTAAAAACTCTTTTTCTCTTTTGTAATTTTTAGAAATTAAAAAAAATGTGAATTTTTTCAAAACCCTTTTTAATGTAGGCCAGTCAGTTTTAATATAGTGTGTGATAAAAGAGGTCACTTTTGTTTACATACACATAACACTTTATAACACTGAAATAATTCATTTATTTTTACAATTATTCAAAGTAATTTTTCAATTAATCTTGAGCACGCCCATGGAGTGGTCGAAGGTACCAGTTAAAATTATGCTAATTACTCTCTCGTTCATAAAAATAAACTATAGAAGTTTTTGTACTTTTTCGCAATTGTTTAAATAAATTATTTTAAATTATAAATAAAAAAAAAACAAAAATAAAAGCTTTTAAGTAGGAAAGAAGGATTGAAACAAATTTTAAAATGTGATTTTTGGTAATGATTACTATAAAATTAATGTATAAACAATGACGCCGTTATTTTAAACTGATAATTTTTGACATCAATCCATTATTTTCATAGCAAAACTACAATTTTTTCAAGGATTCGTTGTGAAACGAATTATTTTATATTTTATTTTTTGTCTATTGGATAAAAGTAATAACAATTGAAATGGTACGGTCACCTACATGAACAAATAAAGAAAGAACACCATTAAATCTTTGGACACTGGCGTAAATCATAAAAAATGACGAAGACCATGAAAAATATGGAGTTTCAAAAATGGTTGTTATATTCAAACATTAAACAATAATCTAATAAACGTAAAACTAAAATAAACTTTGCTATTATAATGCTATTATTTATATAAGCAGACTTACGATTTAGATCATGATAATAATTATGAAAATTTAAGTAAGTATAGATTTGGTTTAAATATAAAAATATTTACCAATAGTTACAGCATTCGTCGTCACACAATGTAAGTTACCACTATATTGTATCTATTATTTCAGATCATTAATAAACATACCCGTCCTTATCAACACGATTTTATTATTTTATCATTTTTATTATGTAACTTGATACGCGAATCTTATAATAATGTGTTTAATTCTTTTGTCTCGCTAATCAGTGTCTCGCACAATATTTTTATTTAATTTTTTTTTTAGAGAAAAAAAAGGAGCTTTTTTACAGTCTAAATTTTAAAATTGTTTGATAAAGTGTGCCACGCTCGTTGTCGTTTCAAGCGTGGGCATCATCATATTAACAAGTGCTGGAATGCTTCTATATTCTAGATCAGTGGACCGCAATGTGGGGCCCACGCCATATAGTGGAGCAATTTGATTGGTTAAGAGGGGAAATTTGAAAATGGACTTAACACGAGTTTAATCCTTTCACTCCAGGCTATTTAGATGCAATGATATAGTTCGGTGTTAAATTTAACGAAAAAAGCAAATTCTTATTTTGTAGTCATTGCCGTAACTAATTATTAGGTATAATTTCGCTAGACGAGACCAAAATATCAATTGGGTGGTTGGCGTCGTCAAGTAAACTTCCCTACGGTAGACGGCAGGCTCCACGGGAAACTCCGGACGTTTTAAAATCTCGGCGTTCTGAATTAAGTAACTTCTAACTTCGCGGAAGATGGACGGGCGGGGGATTCCTCAACCCCGACACAGCGCGTCCCATTGGCTGATAGGGAAATGTCCTATAGATATGTAGGAAAGGCTATCAGGCCATCAACTAAGTTTTACTATTTTTACAATAAATTTTAAAAATTTTATAATGTATGTTGTCCATAATTGTATATTTTAATGTGTGTTAGAAATCATGAATGTGTTGCTTGTGTGAGTCCATTTCAAATAGGTAAAGAAATAATAAATAAGACTTACTCACAAACAATTTAACAAACTTATAGAATTGTTGCCACAAACTTTTCATATTAGTTTTCCATATATTACCCTAATAATTACATATTATTCAGAAGTAACTTCAATATTATGGTCAAACAACATTTATTTCAGAATTCCATATATAATCAAATGCATTTGATACACCTCTTAGATTATTTAAATCTTCTACTTCAAAATTAAAATCAGGTCCCCTTGGATCTAGTTCTTTGTTCACAGAATTTCTTTAACATACCTACTACCAGAAACAATATTTTCCTAAAACTACATTAAACATCAGTATTGAACTGGTATGGTACCTCAACTTATTTAACCCACAATTATTATTACATTCCATATGGTTCCGAAATATACTCATCTTACAAAAAAATTTGATTTCAAACTCAACATGTGGTTTGAGTATCCCCAACAAAACACGTTAATCATTCAGACTAGCTGTATTAATTGAATACATCTTTACTAATTACAATTATACACAAATTTACAATTCAAATAGAAATATTAATTTTCAGAAACAGCTATTAATTGAAAATTTTTTTAAAGTGTTACTTAAAACAATTGTACAAACTCACCATTGTCCATGTCGGTGTGAGGAATATCTGTTCATATGACACGGAAAATTGAAATAAGAATAAATTTACTTTATACCGGTTTAAATAGAGGATCATTCTACCTGTTCGTATAACAATTTCCCGTTCCAACTGTCAGATATTAGAACTACCAACTAATTATTAAAGGCTTTATAATTCAGTCAATTTCTTGAGCCCAGAAATTAATTACCATCAATAATTATCAATTTGTTGCTTTGGTTACATATTAGTATATTAGATAATAATATATTAATATATCAGAATTTACAATAAATATCTCAAATAATTAAAAAACACCCTGACAGATAACTCACACCTACAAAAATTTCAAATAAAAATAAAAAACTTTGTAAACTTATTATACATTTGATTATAAAATGTACATGTTCAGTTGCCAAAGAATCACTTTAATTTGTTCAGTAATTTGGACATTAGACTGAGTTAGTTATATTGTAGGATGTATTTCAATTATCCGTATTGTTACATTAAATTTGATTAATTAAAGATTGTTAAAGTATGCCAATATTAAACACATCAATTTACTTTTGATATCTTAATTGAAACAATTTATAGACATTCATTAATAACAGCATATTTCATAAAACTAGATAACTTAACTTACAGTATTGAGAAACAGAAGAAGAACTGTCACATGCTAACCTACATCTGTCAAATTTACCACTAAAATCTAATAGATAAAACATAAAAAAACTCATTGTGCCCAAGACTGAGATGTAGTGCGTTAAAGTCCTTCCCCCTTTTAAATTTAATGTTTGTTTCGTCCCTTCTAAGTGTTTTCTATTTAAGTGTGTTTAAACTGTCCTTAATTGTTTGTATTCTAATATTTTATTTACTTGACTTTTAAATAATTTACTTATTGCCAATAGAACTTTATCAAAGTAATTTGATAACTACAAGTTGGAAAATAATTGCACACCCACACAATTTTTACATCTAAACTTATTCATTGTCATAAAACTGTCACCTTCATAAAACAATTACTCAATAAATAACACACATTTCATAAATATATCTCTCGAATAAGTATAAATAACTTTTAATAACACAATGGTATATTACATCACTTTCATTTAACAAACAACCACACACATATCTCTTCTTCATTGGATCAAATCTATCTCCTCAAGAACTTCCCGTTTACTGTCAAACAACTGCAATAATAGAATTGAGTTCTCCATTCAACAATACATAGTAGTTTCAACCATGTTCTACCATCCATCAATTAATAGAGTACCGGCATGTAAGTAATGTTTATTTTATTTATTTGCTCATTTATTAATTTATTTCAATCTAATAGACTATTTTATAACAATTTGTGGGCTTTACCTTGTCTGTTTAAACTTTTTAAAACTTTTATACTTTTTAATTCAACTTACTCTTTTAAATAAAACCACAGACATGTAATATTGGCATAATTATTGTAATTTACAACATCTACTTTGTTTATCGTTATTAGACAACACCCTAATATGGGTTTTTATTATTTCAGCATTTGTTTAACTTTGTATCAAGACCTGAGGATGCTCTGCATATTGTAGAAAGCGAAACCGGTCGTCTGATAGTTAAATTAAATTGATTGTGAGTAAGTCTTATCTAAATTCAAGAAGGTACTGACTTGTTCTGAGTTCGATCTTCAACTGAGACTAAGGTTTACTAAGTGCTACGTATGGTCAGTGCTGCTATATGGCGTAGAGGGCTGGACACTCAAAACGAGAGATATAAACAGATTGAAAGCTTTCGAAATGTGGCTTTATCGCCGTATCCTAAAAATACCATGGACAGCGAAAATCACAAATATAGATGTCCTTAAAAGAATAAACCAAGAACGCCAACTTTTCGAAACCATCAAGAAAAGGAAAACGGCGTATCTAGGTCACATCATGCGAAATGAAAAATACCAGTTCCTCCAACTTATAATCGAGGGTAAAATTGAAGGCAAGAGAGGAATGGGACGCAAGAAAATGTCCTGGCTCCGAAACATAAGGCAATGGACAGGGATTAACGACATACAATCTCTGATACATATTGCAAGAAATAGAGAGTTAATGAAAAATGTGATCGCTAACATCCATTAGTGGATTTGCATCTGAAGAAGAAGAAGAAGTCTAATTTATTATTTCTTTACCTACGTGTTATAAATGTTGAGTGTCAATGCTTATATAAATACTCTCAACGACTATGTCTTGAAAAAGGAATAAAACCATTCCGAAAGCTCGACAAAAAGTCAAAAGAGTGTTTTTTTAACATCCCGGCCAATATTCTGACTGCAACCCTAATAAACTGTGTTGTTTATTTACATCGACAGTCACTAATATCCAGTATTTCTTATATATATATATATATATATATATATATATATATATATATATATATATATATATATATATATAGATTAATACTATTACTAGAATTAATATTAAACTCAATAGGCTTCCGGGTTAAACCGCGTCGATTATCACTGCGCCGAGCTTTCGACATATTCTCTGAGGTCTTCTTCAGGACTTCCGAGGTATTAACCTCTCAAGCCTCCAGACACTACTGCACTGATCACTAATAAATGCATTACTGACAGTGGGTGATATATTCTGTGCATATACTAATTGTGGTTGCGCGCGTTAAGTACCTGGGCAGTTGATGGAAGCATATTTAAGAGAAGAGAAACACAGCTCAAACATGGTTGCCAAAGTTCAGCATAATGTGACACTAAAGACCTTAGAGACTAGTGTGTCCATTTAAGGGTTAATAAAATTTTGTATATTTGACGTAGCAACACCAATGTATCATTTCAACACATTTTCAACAAGTGCATTTCTCAATGCACTGCAATTACCTTTAGTTAAATGTTTGTTTAAGAAGCGTGATCCCGTTTAAAAATGCACCGAGTATAATGTTCCAATTCATATGGCGTTCGTCGTTTTCCATAAAGCATTTGATTCCACTGAATTATGGGCAATATCCAAGAACTAAATGATATGTTACAACAATTAAATGCAGTTTCAGGGGCGGTAGGCTTAAAAATAAACTTCAGCAAAACAAAAATACTGAGCCGAGACCAAACAAATATAACAATACAAAATCATACCATAGAAAATGTTGGATATTATGTACATCTAGGTCATGTTATCAAACTAGGAAAACCAAATCAAGATGCTGAAATTAAAAAAAGAACACAACTGGCATGGGGCGCTTTCGGCAAACTAGCATATATCTTGAAAAAACACATCCATTCCTGTAAACTTAATGAAAAAGGTGTATAACACATGCATACTACCAGTTTGTACCTATGGCTTGGAGACAGTAGCCGTTACCAAAAAAATGTGCTAAAAAATTAGAAACAACGCAAAGAGCAATGAAACGAATCATGCTTGGAATATCACTAAGATGCAAGAGTAGAAACACCGAGATAAGACGTAGAACGAAGATTGGGGATATTGTGGAAGAAATTACAAAAATGAAATGGCGCTGGGCAGGTCACGTAGCCGTAGAAAATTTTAAAATGGAGACCAAGGACGACAACAAGAAGCATGGGAAGACCTCAAAAAAAAATGGGTAGATGACATAAGAGCAGTGGTAGGCAAATGGTGGATTAGATTGGCGCAAATTGTTGACAAAGAGAGATCCCGAACTCCAAAAAAAGTTATCGTTTTATCAGTCTGCTTCATTCTTTCTTCAAATTATAAGAATCAGCGATGTGTTGAAGGCTCCCAAGGTTTTTTGTTAATTGCTTTATTAAGTCATTTAAAGGACAATCAATCGAGACTACAGTTTACAATTGTATGGATAAGCTTTTTCTCAATTATCAATATAAACGTCTTTCTCTGGTACTGTTTTTAGATTTGTCAGAGGCATTTGATAGTTTAGACCACTTAATTTTACTAGAGAAATTGGAAAGATGTAGTATTAAAGGACCGCCTTATCACTGGATCAAATCTTACCTAACAGGAAGTAAGCAAAAATTGGTTATAAAATATCAAGGAGTTAAATACTTCTCCATGGAAGGCCCTCTTACTGTAGGCATCCCACAGGTCAGTAGTTTAGGCCCTGACCCTTCTCCCACCATGTAACGCACCGGAACGTTTTTCTGTACCCCCTCCCCCCACCTAAAAGTTACGCAACACCCAAGTGAGCATTTTTATAGTTTAAGTTTATTTGTTTATGCATTTTAATTTGGACCACGCAAATTAAATTTTTTTTAAGATCTAAAACTTTTATTTGAACCATTTTCCTATAAAACGCACGTAAAACGTATTATAGGCAAACAATGATTTTTTTACTTTTTATTAATTTAAACAAAAAACAAAGCAAAATCTCACGTCTTCAAGGATTTGTCATCATCTATCCCTCATATACCTTGTGGAAGCCTAACAGTGTATCTATCTTCTTCTTATCATAGACTTCTCGATCTTCTGCAATATGGAATAATTGTCCAAATAATTCCTAATGGAATAAGTTTATTTATACCCTTGCAAATATTAAGTTTTTAATAAAACAAAAGTATTCTTTTTTTATGATTAAATTAATTATACAGGGTGTTTCAAAAAGGTATGTCATAAATTAAATTAAATCGAAGACATAAATGGATTTGTGACAAAACGAAAACAGGAGTGGAACGAACATATCAGTAGAATGACAGAGGATAGAATAGTACGAATAGTACGAGATATGTCACCAAATGGACAAAGAAGTATTGGCAAACCAAGAAAAAGATGATGCGACAATTTAGAAGGCTAATATTGAGAAGAAACAGCCTTTAAAGCCTACATATTAGAAGGAAGAAGAAGAAGATAAATTAAATCACGCATTCCGGGGACAAAAATTAATTGATTGAATCCAAGTTAACTTGGATTTAACTAAAGTACAAAAGTGTACACAAAAAAACTTACAGCCCTTTGAAGTTAAAAAAAATGTTTTTTTTTGCAATATCTCCTATACTGTATTTTTATGTATGAGAAAGTAATAAAACAATAAATTATGTATGCAAATCCCTAAACTGTTGATACGGGTGACTCAATGAAAAACAGATATTTGTCAACAAGTTTACAGAAGTATATAGGAAAACAATTTTAAATTGAGTATGACCACCAGGTATAAAGGTTGGAGCAGAATAGAATACAATAGTTGTGAGGATTACTAATCCCTAAATAAGGTTGCCAGTGTAGGAGTGATGGAGGTTAACAGGTACTAATGAATTTGCAAGAAATGTAAGATGTTTATTTTATTGGTTATATATAACCAATAAAAGTTTAATAAGTACCTACCTATTTGCAAAATAAAGTTTAATTCTTTAGATAAAATAAAACGTTTTATTTTATCTGAAATGAGTGCATTCCACGAAGTAAGGGTTTCAACAATCAAACATTTAATTCTTTAATTCCAGGAATCTACGACAGTAATTGACTAGATAATTACCTTCTAAACTTATTCCACAGAAAATGTGATAGTGGGTTTTTCCATTTTGTAGGAAGGTCCAAGTGGCGTATTCAAAATTCTTAACAGTTCACTAAAAGTAGGTACTTCAGTTGCAAGGTGCAGTTTATTGTGTATACTAGTGTTATGGAAAATTTGGAAGTGCCGTGTAAACGCCGAAAAATTGGTCCTTTAACAGTTAATGAAAAAACATTAATATTTAATTGTTTTAAATCATTTACAGACAAACGTTTATGTGAAAGTGTTGATGAGACCGTTGAGTTAGTTAGCAGTACACTTGGTATTGGGTAATCTACGATTTACAGAGTTATTAAAGAAGAGAAATGTGGTAGTTTTCAAATGCCACGTAATGCTCCAGGGAAACCAAAATTTCAAATAGAATATCATTTTAAAGAAGGACTTCGACGGAAAGTGCATGAATTCTTCTTTAGACAAGAATTTCCAACATTGGACAAAGTTCTTGTCTCAGTTCGAGATGATAAGGATTACCCAGAAATGAGTCGAAGTACGTTGTGGAAACTTTTAAAAGAAATAGGCTTCCGCTGGAAAAATAACCCCAGAAAGTCTATTTTATTAGAAAGAAGCGATATTGTCATATGGAGAAGACATTTTCTAAGAACCATAAAGGAAATGAGAAACCAAAAAAGAAAAATATTTTATCTTGATGAAACATGGATCAACGAGGATCATACACCAAATAAATTTTGGCAGGATGAAACTGTTACAAGTCAAAGGCACGCTTTTGTAAATAACTTATCTACTGGTTTAAACCCACCATCAGAAAAGGGACGCAGGCTGATAATAGTACACATTGGCAGTTCAGACGGTTTTGTTGAAGGTGGTTTATTAACTTTTGAATCAACTCGTACCGGTGACTACCATGAAGACATGAACTCTGATGTCTTTCAAGAATGGTTCGAACAAATGATAGATCTTTTTCCTAAGAACTGTGTAATAGTAATGGATAATGCAAGTTTTCACTCCAGACTTATAGAAGGACTGCCCACAACCAAGTGGTTAAAAAAAGACTTGCAGAATTGGCTGAGTTCAAAAAATATTACGTACCATCCCGGATCTATAAGAAAGGAACTTTATTCGTTGTGTGCCCTTCATAAAGAAAAATTTTAAATATACGAAATTGATGAAATTGCCAAAAATCGTGGAATGACAGTACTTAGATCCCCACCATATCATTGTGAATTAAACCCGATTGAACTGGTATGGGCACAGATAAAGTGTGAAGTTTCAAGAAAAAATACCACTTTTAAAATTCATGATGTTAAACAGTTGTTTTTGGAGGCCGTAAATAATGTAAAACCTGAAAACTGGGAAAAGGCAGTAAATCACACTATTAAAGAAGAGGAAAAAATGTGGAAGCTGGACAATATTACTGATAAAATGATCGAACCAGTTATTATAAATCTTGGTTCTGAAAGTTCATCTTCTGAATCTGATTTGGATTTGTAACAAGTAGCTGTAAGTTTTATATTAATATTTTTATTCATCTATTTAACATACCTTAGACGGTTTTAAAAACTCTTTTTCTCTTTTGTAATTTTGAATGATACCACAAAATTCGTTTGATTTGAACGTACTCAACAGTTTGGGGGGATTTAGAGCTGCACACTCCCTTAAAATTTTTCTGTGCACTTAGACTTTGTTGTTTCTTTTGTATGAAAAATGCTTTCAGAATAAGAAAGTAACGTGTCCATTTTTATCACAAAATGTAACTTAGTTTAGGAGATAATGCAAAAAAATAATTTTTATTTTGTAACTTCAAAGGGCTGTAACTTTTTTGTGTACACTTTTGTATTAGAGCAAGTTGGATTTAATCAATTTATTTTTGTCCCCGGAATGCGTGATTTAATTTATGACATTCCTTTTTGAAACACCCTGTATATCTAGGCAAAATTTACAGTAAATAAGTATACTTATCTCTAGGTCCCTGCGCGAACTGTGGTTAAATTTAACTATAAATATTCTTTACCCATTCCTTATCTTACAATTTTAACAACCTTTACACTTACAGTTTAATTTTTAAAACACACAAGCTGCAGCTTAGTAAAATTCGTTGGAGACGCATAAACCGAAGACTAATAATAAAAAATTCAAATTTCGCGTGTTTAACGAAAATTTAGAACACCATCGAGACACTTTTTTATAATCTTGAACGATTTGTTTGCTAATGTGAGAATTATTGTTGTGGCAACGTAAGATTAGCGTTTTCATAGGTCAACAATTTGTTGTTCATAACGTGTTCAAGGATACATCGACTCATAAGAGAAGTTAATGAATATCTGCGTCCCTATACCGGTTTTTACAGAGTGGCACAAAGATGTGATCTCGGTAACACAAGTTATGTAGGGGAGAGTGTTCCACAATCAGACACAAAATAGATTTTGCTATAAAAGTATTGACCTTGTTTATTGAACCAACCAAAATATGATTATCACTAAGATAAATTAATGCTAAACATAAGTTTTTATGGTAGAACAAACATCATAAACTAAAAACTAATTTAAAAAAAGTTTGTTTAACAAAGGAAGGACAGTTGTCTGATAGTGGAACACACATGTTCTACATCCAGACACTGCATGTTCCACAATAAGACAAAAGGTAATAATGTTTTAACGAACTTCTAAAGCTGAAAAATTTACTTCAAACTTCAAATAAGATTGTTGCCTCTTTGTTGTTCCCACCCACATGTGTTGGTTTTGGTAACACCATCTTATTGTTTTCCAAACATACCAATGAGACGGTAAATGAAGCTGTTATTATACTTAACGGACTTTCTCAAAAATTTGACCTCGCATTCCTTATCCTTTTTACAGAACACTTCAGCTATGTAATAAATTTTTTTCTTTTTGTCCATAAATTCTATCAAAATAAAATCGCCAACTTCTGGCTCTTTATTAAGCTTATCTCGAAGTGGTGGTGGATCGATTTCTCCTACAAAATCAATATCATCATCGGAACTTTCGGTTGCAAGCATCGCCGCGTCTTCATTTTCTTCGTCTGTTGACTCTTCATCGATTACTTTTCTTTTCACGACCTTATTCTTCTTAACACTTTTTTTTCTTTCTCGCTCCATTTGTTTAGCTTTTAGGGCGATCTTTTCTGGAGTGTCCGTGGCGATAATACTTTTAGCTTTTTCGCTCTTCTTTCTCTGATTTTTTCGTTCTTCAGCTTTTGGGTATCCTTTAAATTGTTGTGGACTTACGAAAGTTTCTTTGTGATTTTGTGTAGGTGTTGTGTTTAAACTAACTAATACTGAAACTAAGGAGTCTGACATTATATTTTCTTCAATGCATCTTGATGTTGATCTGGATCCATATGTCGTTGAGCTTCTTCATTGTTTTGATCCACATTCCTATCAGTTACGCTGCTAATTGCAAAGTCGTCATCTGTAAATATGAATTTATCGAAGGGGTAAATCCCAGTTTTTCGAAATCCGGATTTGATATTACCGGGCGTCATCGATTTTTCAAATGCATAAGCAACACAGCCAGCGATATCAAAAATAGAAACAGGTATCCCAGGGTGCTCTAAAAGCCATGTTTGTAAAGCAGTATTGTAGAATGATTTAAACGAAAAAAACACCGAGACATCTAATGGTTGCAGCTTGTTGGAAGTATGTGTTCGGTGACTGCTCTAACAGCAGCTCTCATGGATTGTTCATCAAATTGCCCTTTATCGCTTTTTCGCTGACGTCCTCGAGCCATTTTTCCTGAAATATAAATTAAATTTTTACAAAAACAATTACTTTTTCAACAACACTCCAAACAAGCGTTGTGTTCCACAATCAGACAGTGTCTGATTGTGAAACAAACATACTGTTTGAAGGTGGAACACAACCTACAATACAAAATTAAATTTAACTGTGACCTTCATACATACCCTACAAAAGTAAACTTGCTTATAAAATGCCGACAAAATAGCCCAAAATCTGATGTAAAGGTTGTTTTTGTAATACTAGTTTCAGAAGAAAAATTAAAGCATATAATATCATATCAACGATAGAAAAAACTTACCTTGAAAAACGATTTTTTATTAAAAAATGCACAAAACCAAGAGAACAGCGTTCAAACTTTGTTTACCACATCGGCGTGTATAACCTCACTATCCGAACGAAAAACGTCAAATTTACGGCGGGAATTTCAAAATTCCATACTTTGTCTGATTGTGGAACATGTCTGATTGTGGAACACTTTCCCCTTTAGTATAAACTATGATTATAGATATTTAGTAAAGCATTAATGCAATAATGCTCAGTCAACAAACAAAAAGACTTATGGAGGCACGAAGAGAACTTAAGAACAAAAACGATACGAATGCACGCGTACTACAACAACTTAATAAAGATATTAATAAAGCAGTGAGAAAGGACGTACGACAATATAACACAAAAAAGATTACAACGGTTGTCGAGAAAAATAAAAGTTTAAAGGTGCTGAAGAGATGTCAAGCTCTAGGTAAGAAGAACATTGTTAAGCTCGCAGATCGAAATGGAAAAGTGGTAACAGATAAAGATAAGATAATTAAGGTAGTTGAAGAATTTTACACAGAATTATATAGAGAAAGAGGGAAGAAAGACGGCACCAAGTTGAGAAAAGTCCAAGTAGGTTCAGAGGATATCCCAGAAATAACAATCGAAGAAGTCTTAAAGTCATTAAATAGAATGAAAAACAATAAAGCAGCTGGTGATGATCAAATCGTTATTGAGGCAGTTAAAGCAGGAGGAAATACAGTATTGAAAGCATTGACGCAATTATATAACTTATGCCTTTCAAACGAGGTTACACCATCTCAGTGGAATAAAGCTGTTATAGTAGTCATGCACAAAAAGGGAGATATAAGAGAGCTAAAGAACTATAGACCTATTAGCTTGTTGTCTCACGTTTATAAGTTGTTTATGAAGATAATAACTAATAGGTTGACATCAAAACTAGACTTCTATCAACCTTGCGAGCAAGCAGGATTTAGAGCTGGATACGGAACAAATGATCATTTGCAAACCATTAAGTCGTTGACTGAAAAAACCATTGAATATAATAGACCCCTGATACTTGTCTTTGTCGACTTTGAAAAAGCATTTGATACGGTCAATCAAAGTGAAATGCTACAAACTCTAACACAATGTAGAATAGATCACCGATACATATCTCTCATCAGATACATCTATCAACATGCTACAGCCTGTGTAAGACTTAATGAAGATACTGGGACTAATGAAGATACAAGGAGACAACATGTCTCCTAAATTATTTACAACTTTGCTAGAATACGCTTGTAAAACAATAGATTGGAACGAAAAGGGCATCAATGTAGATGGAAAATTTTTAAATAACCTTAAATTTGCAGATGATATCGTTCTTATTGCAGACAGCTTTGATCAGGCACAGATAATGCTCCAAGAACTCCATACTGCCACAAAAAGAGTTGGTCTTAAAATAAATTTTTCAAAAACACAATTTATGACAAAATTTATGACAAATTTAGTCCACAACAGAAACATCTCAGTAGAAGACAAAGATATTGAGCCAGTTGACTCCTATAAATACTTAGGCCATGAGATCAGAATAAGTCGAGACAACCAAACAATCGAGCTGAAAAGAAGAATAAACCTCGCTTGGGCTGCATTTGGAAGGATGAAGGATATTTTTAGGTCTAATGCCGGGTCCAGACCAAGCAGACAAAACGAAAACACAATTCTGAAACAAAAACACGATAAACCGACGACAAAATTTGTCGTCAAAAGACAAAACAAAATTGAGACAAACTGTCCACACCAGAACAACAAAATATAAAAACAAAATTCAGTTGGTGACGTTGTTGTTGTGATTAGTGTTGGTTAACCATGTGGCGTTTTAATAAAGAAAAAAATGAAACTGAAGATTTATTGCTAGCCGCAAGTTGTTTTTTTTTTGCTCTCATCATCATCCCAGGTTGCTAAACGAAAACCCAAACGTCGTCTTTCTCTATGGTTGTTAACATTCTTTATTTTCTTTTCAACATCATTTAGTGGCACATTTAGCGATAAAGAAATTTCCTTTAATGCATCGGCTTTCTTGTAGCGATTTTTATAATTTTTATTTTTAGGGTCCCATAATATCGGATGCTTCCTGTAAAGTTCTATTAACTTGCATGTATTTTGTGTATTCCACTTTTTGTCCCCCGACATGTTTAGAAAAATACACCAGTATTTATTTAATCACTACACAACAGAAAAATACACTTGATTTTGATAAAAATTGTACATTCTATTTCTCCTACTGCTTAACTTGTTTTGGCACGCACACGCGTCCACACTGCGTCGACAACTTGTCGTCAAAAACACAGACAAAACACAGACCTTTTGATCTTTACCGACCTGAGACGGGACCTGAAAAAGTTTTCAAATCTGCAAACAAAACAAAATTGTTTCAGAAATGTCTCAACAAATGTTTTCGATTTGTCGCCACTTTGTCGCGAAACATGAATGTTTTTGTTTTGTCTGCTTGGTCTGGACCCGGCATAAGATTCCAATGCGTCTGAAAAGAAAAGTATTTAATCAATGTATTTTGCCAGTGATGACCTACGGCGCAGAAACCCTAACGCTCACAAGAACAACAGTGAGTAAACTACAAGTTGCGGAAAGAGCAATGGAGAGAATTATGTTAGGGATTTCTCTACGTGATAGAATACCCAATGCTACTATACGCAAAAGATCAGGAGTAGCAGACGTTATTGAAAGGATAACAACACTAAAGTGGAACTGGGCAGGTCATGTAGCAAGATCAGTTGATGACCGGTGGACAAAAAGAATTTTGGAATGGAGACCCCGAATACAAGCTTACAGAAATAGAGGTCGACCCCCAACGAGATGGACAGATGACATAAAAAGAGTGACTACAAATTGGATTCAGATGGCGCAAAATCGGACTAAGTGGAAAAGCATGCGAGAGGCCTATGTTCAGCAGTGGACGTTAGAGGCTAGTTGATGATGATGAATGCAATAAAATCGGCAACGTAAAAATTGAAAATACATGTAGTACCAACGAGATAACTATGTGGAGTTAGTTTTATTCCTAATATTGTTCATTTTATGTTTAGATCGATTGCTCACCTTCGTAAACCCGACTGGGGTGCAACTGAACTTCAGACATCAATTATACTGAAAATACAATTTATATGTCTAAAGGTGTGTGGGCAAAAATTCCACTTACTACGAGAATAAAGCGAATAAAATGTAACGTAGCGTTTTTAAATCAAACAGGCGGTTCTAATTTATATAAACATATTTATTTATAAGTTTACAGCAGGCAAATATCTTATCAAATAACTCAAGTCATAAGAGCGTTACATATGTATAAAAGTTATTGTGTACTAGAATATTCTGGAATAGACCACCTCTATTCACTTGCATTAGCCCTTCGATTCCATCCCGGTCGATACATCCAGGAGGTTCTCGAACACAGATTATTGTCGTCTAGAGATGCAACCGTTATATGGGCTGCGTCTAAATAAGCAAGTTCGGTACATTGCTCCCCTCTTAGATCTGAGCGGCTCGATCAGCAACTCTATACGTAGGCACAATATGGCGGAATCTACAGGACTATCTAGCTCTGCATGAACCCCTCAAAAAGAAATAACAGTCTACTGTCTTTAAAGGACAAGATCTCTCCGGATTATTGTAACACATAGTAATTCGTACTCCGGTTTCTTGGAAGATCATTTTAAGCATGCTTCTAACAATCTTCCAATCCAGATTTTCTAGTGCATGGCCTATCTTGGGTGAAGCCAAATTCTTGATGTCATAATTGCACACGATTTTCTTTAAATTATTTAGAGCACGCGTATCTTGCCCTGTCTGTATACGACTTTCTGGTCACCATATACAGTAAAAATCGATGACCCTCTTCTAATCCCAGTACTCTTCCAACTTTAGGCTGCTGATTTTTTACTCCTCGTAAATACGAACGAGGTTCCTTTAGTCATCTCAAGATCTTGAGCAACACAGTAGGCTAGAGAGACATTATCATCATCATCAATCAGCCAATCGCGTCCACTGCTGGACATAGGCCTCCCTCAATTCTTTCCAGTGTTCTCTACACTGGGCCGCTTGTAGCCAGTTTCCCGCTACACGTTTAATGTCATCGGTCCATCTAGTCGGTGGTCGTCCTCGGCTTCTTTTATAATTTCTGGGCCTCCATTCCATAATACGTCTTGTCCACCGTCCATCTTGTGTTCTGGCTAAGTGCCCTGCCCAGTTCCACTTAAGCGTCGTGGTTCTTTCGATGACGTCTTGAACTCCTGATCTTCGTCTGATTTGTTGGTTTGTTATGTGGTCTCGAAGGCTCACGCTCAGCATTGCACGTTCCATGGCTCGTTGTGTAACTCTAAGTTTATTCGCAGATTTTTGCGTGAGTGTTAAAGTCTCTGCTCCATAAGTTTGTACAGGTAAAACACATTGGTTATAAACCTTTCGCTTGAGACATATGGAAATTGAACTTTTTAGAATATGGCTTAATTTGCCAAATGCTGCCCATATTAGACCTATTCGCCAGAGAGACATTATGCGGAACACTAAAAAGATCCTGCTGAACTTCTGTGATCCCGCTACTCTTTCTCTGCGTAATTTGGTATAAATTCATTAAAGCTTGGTCGCCGGTCATCTTTGATCTCATTTTAAAGGGTTCGTGCTTCCTCTGTTTCATTTGAGACAGCATAAGGTGCAAGACGATGTATGTGAAGTACTTTTGGTTAACCTTTCGGCAACTTCCTAATTTGGTATATTACGTCATTTATTCTCTTTTTAATTTCATATGCGCCTTTCCATTATCATTGCAGTTTAGGAGACAAGCCTCGACGACTTTGTGGATTATAAAGTCAAACAAGATCACCTATTTTACGGCTTTCATTCTTGCATCGAGAATCATATTGACCTTTCATTCTGTCACTGGCTAACTGGATGTGTTGTCGGGTAAGTTCAAGAATATTGTTCATTCTTAATTTTAGGCGGTATTCGGAACATGTTCTTCTGTTCAAATGATGCAATACTTCTGATACTTAACTTTTATGTACAATCAACTAAAGTTTAGATTATGTACCATTCTCGTTCTCACAGGTTATCTACAGAAGATCATATTTTAGCACTAGGCAATTCCATGGGCTCCAGTAAGACTTGATTTCGGGACTACATGCACTAGGTGCATGTCTTGGGAAGTAGGTCTCTCCCTTTGATGCATCCAATCCACTACTCTTTTTATACATAGATCATCTGCTTGGGCGTCTTGTAGCTGTTAAAGGCTGCCATTGATCATTAATGATGGTGGTTCATCTCACGGTTCAAAGTCGTTCTTCTAATTTAAGACAGTGATTACAATTTGCACTGCATGGCCGTCTTGACAGAGCATTATCATTTGAGTAACTTTTTCCAGCCCTTAATTTGCTTTGAAGAATCGTTGTTGCCCCTTTATTTTTTCCTGTCATACTTCTGGTTCCATCAGTTGCTATTGAAACGATTTTATTTAAATCGATGTCATTGTCTTCAAGGCATTTTTGCACGGCATGCGCTATATCTTCCCCTCTAGTGTGTCTCGAGAGCCGTAGCAATCCCAGAAGTTCTTCTTTGAGACCTTTAGAAGACATATACCTGACAAAAAGGGCAACTTAAGCCGTGTATTTTACATCGCAAGACTCATCTATAGCAATATATAAGGCGGAAGAAATTTGAATATCTTCCACCTGCAAATATGTTACATTTGAAGACATTTTAGCTACTCTATCTTGTACGGTTTTAGCTGATAGTGGCAAATCTTTGGTTTTATTCAAGAGTTCTGGTTTGTTTTTAAAATCACAGTTCTTCAGATGAACTTATGAAGCACGCTTTGATATACTCACCATCTGTGAATGGTTTGCCTTTGTTTGTAATTTCTAGTGATACCGCGAAGCTTGCCAGAGTGACATTACTTGTAGATTGGGTCCAGTTAGATAACATGGAACTTGATTTCTGTTTTTTCTTTGGAGCTCATCGACAGCTTTTTTTCGTTCTTCGCCGGCTGAAAATTTACTAGCAAACTGAGTATGCTTTTTAGTGAAATGTCTCTATAAATTTGATCTGATAGAGTTTCCAGCTGTTCTCCGTGTGTAGAGGTTTACTCCCCGGCTCTGGAACTCACTTCAGCAATGTATGTTACCTGAAGTCATATTTAATTTAATACTGAACATCACAGTTTTTTAACAACAAGATGTATAATCTTTTACAACTATATGTAATTTAAAGGGTTTTTACCCATGTATTTTGGTGGCTCAGGCATTTTAACCTAGCAATTTTAAAATTTAAACCTGATGATGGACTGTTTAGTCCGAAAACTTTTGTTTTTTTTAAGTAGCCCTTTTAAGGGTTTTTAAATAAATATACCCACTTACGAAGACTAACCTCTTTTTTGTGATACGTGGTATACAGCCAGCTACAGGAATTGTTTTCCTTGTGGATTTTAAATTTGATCTCTTATTGTGTGCGAGTTTCTCTTGGCAAATGAGGCAAGTCGGACGGCTATCTGAGTTGCAGATGAAAGCATGAAAGAATATCTTAGGGCCTAGTTTATTCTTTCGACGGCACTATATTTATATTTATGGTTAAATCCATTGAAAATTCATAAAGCAGAGACGAGTTTATTTAAAATGTAATCTAGACTTAATTCATATGTAGAAATAAAATAATAATTTTATTCATAATTTTACGAACATACCTGCACCTGTTTTTTTTTAATATGTTTATAAATACCTACACACAATTTCGGTCTGTATAAGGGGCTAACACCGACCCTGGCTAATACACAACACACAATTGCACCTGCAGGTAAATAGTACCGGCCGGGGAAGAATTAATGTGAGCGTTTTTAATACTAATTAGGGTCCATGATAACCAAATAATAATTGAAATGTTGCAAGTAGAAAGTTTTTATCGCAAGATCGATCAGTCCGCAAGAAAGTTCGCCAGGTTCAAGTTGTATTTGTGATTCGTGCTCTGTGAAATATGTTTAAATATTTGTGTTGTGTTGTGATGTTTATAGTTTTTTATCTAGTAAGTACAAAAGACTTGTGTGTTTTATCTTTCACTATTTAAAATAATGGCATACTTATCTACAAAATTTCATATAAAATTATTTATAATAAAACTATTAAAACGCTGAATAAGGGATAAAGAAATTATAACTATGGTGTAATCTACATTATTTTAAACTAATTATATTATTATAATCGGCCAAAAATGTATTTTTCTTGTATAAGTAGGTACTGATATTCCTCAATACCATTGTAAACTTCTGACTTTTTGAATTTGTAATATGCTTTTTGTACACTTTTATCTTATTACTTTCGTAAATAAGTTGGATAGTAATTGATAGAATTTACACAAAGAAAACGAAATATTTATTTGAATTTAAAGTATCAAAATTATACTTTAGGTTTATATTTTTGATTATTCTATTATTTTCTGGATTTTTAATAAGTTATATACACCATTGATTGTCTTCAAACACAGTAAAATTTTGAAATTTTATCTTCATATCAATAAGCAAATGTTTTAATTCATAAACAATCTTGCACTGCTGCACATAAAGCTATTATAATTCTACTTATTATATATACTATATTATATTATATATTATTATAATTCTACTTATGAACATTAAAGACAACACAACTTTGCTTTCGAGTGACCCATGCAATTGTATTCTATAAATACTAGATATTTAACTCTCATGCAAAATTTTAAGAATTTTTTTTTTAGACAAATTAGGTATTTTATTGCGATATATTAAAAATTTCCATTAAAAAATAGTATAGTAAGTGTAAAATCATAATTTTTTTTTCTTAAAACCTAAAAAATACTCCGACCACTCCAGTGGTCACTATGCACTTGCGGAATCGTCTGGGAAGCATCTGGGACTGGTGACATCTTCGGGCATTTGGTATATCAGTTAGTTGTTGCCACAATTTCTTTGTCCAATTTCTGGAGGTGCAAGATGATTCGGTTTCTTCTTCTTCAAAATGGGAGGTGGTATACCAGACGAAGGTCTACCTCGTTTATTTTCTTTCTGCGTTTCCAAATTTATTAATGCTCCGGCAATACTTGCTTTAAATTCAAGCATATTTTTTTTGGATTTCCGTTTTTGTTGTACAAAATCCATGCATTTACAACAAGAACATCCACAAAATGCATAAAAACTCTTATGTACCAGAATTTGTTTCTTCTCCTTAGAGGACATAGGGCCCACAACTGGTCCATCAGGTCTACTTCTCCCATGTTTTTGTTATAAAACTGAATAGAAAATAGTTTGTTCACCTCTATAGTAGTCTTAGTAGATTTACACCAACGTTTTGTTTTATTCTGAGATTCTATTTCAGCACAATTGGAAACAATGTAAATAGTCTTGTTGTCCAGCCATTTAGAAACAATTATATTGCCATCTTCAGTACATGCAACGGATGAAGTTCCCCTACCCTCTTGTTTTACTTGTTTATCTATTTTCATAACAGAATTACAATTTTGTAGTCGATTCAATCGGAGAGTTCCTGTCACCCATATACCTCTTTTATGCAGTTCTTCAATAGGGGAAGTGAGCAAAATCATCAAAAAATACTTTATAATTGATTCTCTCTAAGTCGTCAGTTAGACCCAAAACTACATCAGCGCACGGTCCATTACAAGTTTACTAATTTGGCTTCTGTCTCCCGAACCTCCTTGGTAAACCTCAAAACAATACATATATCCACTAATTCTAGCTCTTACCCAAACTTTGAATCCCCACTTGTTAGGTTTTTTTGGTAAGTACTTATTGCTTTATAAATAACTTTCCTTTTAGTGGAATAATTTGCTCTTCAAAATTGGCATTCCTCTGGAACTGTGGTACCTAAGAAGTTTTTCTGAATTTTATCCAAAAATGGTCTGATTTTTTGCAATTTGTCCGTGTTATTTTGATTTAAATTATCATTATTTGCGAAATGTAAAAACTTCAAAATATATTCAAATCTATTAACAGACA
This sequence comes from Diabrotica balteata, assembly GCA_918026665.1. Lineage (NCBI taxonomy): Eukaryota > Metazoa > Arthropoda > Insecta > Coleoptera > Chrysomelidae > Diabrotica > Diabrotica balteata. The sequence continues at coordinate 13,871,201 of OU898280.1, read as the reverse complement.
TAGCATTTTCAATAAGGTCCATCCTCAGGCAATTATCACTTGACCAGTAAAGACGTATTCTGGGATATCTGATATACGCCATCACTAAATTTATGCTCAAGAAAGCATATAACTCATATTTTGTAAAACCAAAATTTAATTTATTGTTTTGGCCAGCATATAAATTGGTCTGAAAGACGATATCATCCTTTATGTCTGCGGTGAACAGTGATAAAAAATAATCAATGAGATTGTTTCCTTGAACATGAATATTTTCTGTTCCTCTAAACTGTGGCAAAGTTGCTGGCCCATACCGGCTGTTATTATTGCATTATTTCCAGTCTTTTTTCTCGTCTTTTTTGTGTTTTTCTCTTGATTTTTATGTTTTGATGAAAATGTCAAAATACGCTGAGCTATTGGAATGTCATTTTCACTGTTTTCTGGCTGTATTTCTTCTAAGTCACTTTCAACAATTTGCTCTTCAGCCGTTACATGTTTAAGCGAATACATATCTTCGTCATTGTAATTAGATTCCAAATCGGAACCTTCTGGTAAATCATAAATATTGTCATCATTGTCAATAATTTTAAATGCTTCATTTTCTGGCAAACATAAAGATGCTTCATTCCTATTTTATATTATCCTATTATCCTATTATCCTATATTATCCTATTATCATATATATTTATATTTTCTATATTAATGAACTACCACATGTAATGCCTGATGCATTTGTATCAGTTTATGCGGATGACTCAACAATGCTATATCGCGATAAAGACATAAATTTTTTACAAGATAAAATAACAAACTCTCTGAAGACGTTCTCTGATTGGTCCAGTAATCAGTCGCTCATGTTCAATGTTCAGAAAACTAAATTTTTATCATTTACATCACGTTCAAATTCAACCAAACCTGATTTAAGTATTTCCATCAATGGTGAGGATATTTTGAGTTGTAGTGATGTGAAGTTTTTAGGAGTGACTTTCGACTCTCATTTATCTTTTAAGACTCATTGTTGGAATGTATGTAAAAAACTCAATTCTAAATGTTATCAATTGAGAAATTTGGGTAGAATACTTAGTCTGCAACACCTTCGTCTTTTTTATTTTGCTGAGGTACAATCGACAATAAGTTACGGTATAACTGTCTGGGGTGGTTCTTCTAGTGTAAAGGACGTTTTCAAGGCCCAAAAACGTATTGTCAGATGTATAGCAGGTGTTCCGTATGGTTGGTCTTGTAAAAACCTATTTAGAGATTTGAATATATTAACAGTGTATGGAATTTACATTTTGGAATTATTGATACTAATTCATAAAAATAAAAGAACTTTTTTATGTAACAGTGATATTCACTCACACAACACACGAAATAAGAGACAGTTTGTAGTACCCTATCGACATTTAGAAATAAGCAGGAAGTCATCTACTATCTGTGGTTTACAACTGTATAATCAACTTCCTCAAGATTTTAAAAACATTAATTCAACTACAGCTTTTAAAAACCAAGTCAAAGAGTACCTAGTGACCATGTGTCCTTATACATTAGGTGAATATTACGAGGGTGTATCTGTGAATGCCTAAGCTGCAACATAACCAAATTTATTAATATTTTAATTATTATATGTCTATATTGTACGTTTTTTAAGTATTTTAATGTCTTAAATATTTTTAATGTATTGTTTTCATTTTTTGTAATATTTAATATTTACAATTTTAGTTTTGACGTGCTGTAAACCTAGTTGTAACTTACAGTCAAATAAACTATCTATCTATCTATCTATTGTCGTCTTCATCGGCAAAAAGTACTTTCTGAAATAGAATAAAATTTCCCATTGAAGAAGTAATATGTTAATAAATAAAATTTATTTAGTTCCACTAAAATAATATACGTAAGTACATAGAAAAATGCCCTTGAAAATCCCTAAATAAATAATAAATCTTTGACAAGAAAATATCAAAAAATGTGTGAACGAGAAACCTACTACCCTTCTGAAAATTATACTCATAAAACATACCACAAGAGTGGAATTATAAGTTACATATTGCATGATGTCCACTCTACTGGACATGACTTGAAGATGATATTTTCAGTGAGTTTTTCAATTATTTTGAAATTATAACAAAGGCTAATTGTGTACAATACATAATTCTTTAAGAAAAATATTTTCTTACCTTTTTTGCTTTTCCATAGATACTACACGCACTTATTTCAAGCAATTCAGATACTAACATATACAAACTTTGACTTTGTACTTGATTAGAGTCTACTGAAAGGGATTTCAGGCATTTTACACACGTTTCATAGAATTAAAATATATTTTTTGGAGTTAAAAAAATCTGTCCACTGGAGTGGACTCAATGCATGAGAGGATTAGAATTGTTGTGTTCTTATAATATATTGTTCCACATATTTATGACATTGTATTCTTTTCCCATTAACTTATTATTCGTCTTTCTGAATTTATCTTGATTATTTTCTTTTGCAATGTGTTCTTAATACGAAACAAAATCAGTCTTTGTTACTGTTATTATATTATTTCCGTGCATCCAAGATTACTCTATATAAATAAACAAAAAATACCTAACTCTTTTGGTTATGTTGAGCAACGTGATTCTCCAAAAAAACTATTGTCATATTATTATATTTTTTCTAATATTAGTATAAATTTATAAATACTAAAATTAATTTGTTTGCTTCAGGTATCTTGTAAAATGGCAAAACCAGTTGATAGTATTATTGAGGTCACAGCATCAAACGAAACCAGTAAAAGTAAGTGTGATATAAGTAGTAAAAACCAATAGTGATGAGAGTGAGTGTTTTTTTTACCATTCTCTGTCACGGTTAACTAACCAGGCTTGATCCTATTTTTGCTTTAATCGCTTCGAAATATTAGAAATGATAATTTCACTATGACACTTCAAAAAGAGGGCTTTATTTTTTTTATTAAACAATTTGTGACATTTTTTTTCTCATTGTTATACACTATACACTGGGCCAAAATTAACCGGCCACCTTTAAAATGGATAATTTTTGATTTCTTATATCTCCTAAACCGGCTGTCCGATTTAAGAGATTTTTTTAATATGTTATAGCCTTATTCCTTGACAATATCTTTATAATAATATTGTTGCTAAAGAGGTAAATTTTCATTGTATACCGGGTGTACGAATCAAACTGTATTTTTTTCTTAAAGTTTGCTTCCCCCTGTGAAATATTCTAGTATTTGTAGAATACTGAAATTAAATCGTACCTATAGCCTTATCCTTTCTCAACATTTTGTTTTTTGATTAAGTCGCTTATGTTGGAAAATACCAAAGTTAGGTACTTTAACAACTAGACATGTTTTTTATCAATTTTTATCTCCGCAGAAGAGAAAAAATAATCTTTTTGAAAAAATGTCATTTTTTACAGTAAAAATCCAATGAATAAAATCTTAATACAAATTCAAATTAACAATTTTTTTTATAAATCAAAGTCTAATTGAAAAAAAAAATTGGGTATTAATAATGGGTGTTGCCGCCTCTAGCCCTTAGGACTTCTTGGAGCCGGTTTGGCAATCCATTCGTGATAACCTGGATATTAAATTGGGGATTATTATGCCACTCCTCTACCGCAGCTGTCTTCAGCTTTTTAAAGGTTGCAGGGGCTGGTACTCTGCTCTTACCCGTCTTTTGAGGTTGTCCCAGGTATGCTCAATTGGGTTAAGATCGGGATTGTGTGCTGGCCATGGTAGAACTTGAATCCCGACCTCATTAAGGTACTCACGGGTAGATCTTGCTGTATGGCAACGTGCATTAGTCTGAAGTTATCACCAATAAATGGTCCAAATCACCAAATCACCAAAAGGCATGACATTGTCTTGGAGAACTTCTTGCACGTATACTTGGGCATTCATACTGCATCTACCGAACACAAAAAGATCAGTACGCGCTTCGTAAGAAATGCCTCCCCAAATAATTATTGACCCTCCTCGGTAAGCCACTGTTTCTGGTATAGCGCATGCAGCAAACCTTTCATTTTGACGCCTATAGATACGTTGGCGTCCATCTGGACCTTTTATACTGTTCTCATCTGAGAACAGTATATTGTTCCATTCCGCCATAGTCCAGTTAGCATATTCTCGCGCAAAATGAAGTCTAGCCCTACGGTATTGTGGGAGCAGTTGTGGGTGGGGTGCGAGCTGGACGAAAAGCTCTTAAGTTTATTTCTGACAGTCTTCTTCTAATCGTTTGTCTACTCACACTAACGTTTCTCACCTCAAGAAGAGATCTACGAGCTTCAGAAGCAGTGCAAAAGCGATTTCTTAATACTTTAGTGACAATGAAGCGGTCATCTCGAACTGAAGTGCATCTTTTTCTGGCCTGCGGTTGTACAATCCTATCTCCAAATCGTCCTACAAATCGTCTGATGGCATCTTCGTAGTTCTGGATATATCGAGTATACCAGCGATATGACGTTGACTGTAACCAGCATCAACTAAAGCCACTGTCCTAGAAGCATCAGTTGGAACAAGTAGAATTTTTAAAATTACAAGTAATAAATAAGTACTAAAATTTTAACTTAACAATATTCGCTCACAATGATATAAAATTACATTTTAATTGTTAATTTTACTTACAAATTTAATTGTAATTACAAATTGTTCAAGAATCGTTATTAACACGGAAACAGATTTGCATCAATGTCGTACAACGACTATATGTCAAAAATCCTTCGATGACACACATTTAGGAAACAAACTGTCACAGGTAATGTAAACAAAACAATAACAAAGGTGGTGGAGTTAATTTTGCTGGTGAGTTAAATGGTCTGTATTGATAAAAAACATGGCTAATTGTTGAACTACCTAACTTTTGTATTATCCAACATAAGCGAATGAATCAAACAACAAAATGTTGAGAAAACATGAGGCTATAGTTAGGTTTTAATTTCAATATTTTATAAACGCTAGAATATTCCACAGGGGGTGCAAACTTTAAGAAAAAAACACAGTTTAATTCTTACACCCGGTATACAAAGAAAATTTACCTGTTTAGCAACCATATTATTACAACGATATTGTCAAGAAATAAGGCTATAACATATTAAAAAATCACTTAAATCGGACAATAGGTTTAGGAGATATAAGACATCAAAAATTACCCATTTTTAAGGTGGCGGGATAATTTTGGCCCAGAGTGTATCTTTGCAGCTATGCATTTTAGAAAAATTTTGTAAAGACATAGTTTCTTCCCCCAATTTTCTACCCCTTGTATTAATGCCCTCTGTGGTAGGCAAAATATCTTCGTTACAATCTCCATATTTGTTTTTATGTAACGTAGAAGTCGCTTTCCATCCTTTTTGTAAATTGTTTACAGTGTTCATTTTTTGTTCTTCTTACGAACTGCTTTGTTTCATTTCGTATTCTTCTATAGTTGTCTCGGGATTCTGGGGTATTTGATGTTTCTCTTTACATTTCTCTTTTATTTCTTTTCTGCACCATGGTGTATTGTTGTTTCTTTCGTTCAGTATAACTTTGCGTTTTCCTAGAGCTTTTGTTGCTGCTTCTTTAATGTTGTTTTTAATTTTCTCCCAGCTTGCATTTATATCTTTGATGTCGGCTATTTTTTTCAGCTGTTTCTTCTGTGCTAGCCTCCTTTGGTACATTTCTCTTGTATAGTCGTTCCACAGAGATTCTAGATTGAATTTTTTCTCGGTGATTTCCTATAAAAAATGTTTTGGTGTTATTTTCATTCTTATTTTTGCCATTACTAGTTTGTGTTTATTCCCTGCGTCTGCTAAGTTTGATGTTCGGATAACTAGAATCTGCTTTGGGAGGATTTTTCTATTAGTGACTATAAAATCAATCATAGATTTGTGCCCTCTGGAGTTTTCCAAGGTATATGTATACTGGAGCTTATGGTCGAAAAATGTATTATTGATTCTCAGTTCACTAAAAGCACAGAGATTAGCCAGGAGTTCTGCATTTGCGTTGACATGGTTTTCATTAAATCTTTGTTTTACTCCTGAAACTAGTTCATTTCCGATTCGTGCATTAAAGTCACATACAACAATTGAGGGTTCTTCATGATGTATTTCATCCAGGGTGTGTGATGACACGTGGTCGGGTTTCTACGATAGGTTATGGAGAGTGGAAATTAGGTTACAATGAAACACCTTTGAAATGACAAAATTAAAATAAATTTCTTTAACAAATTTTTAAATAAACATTTGTTCCATACATCCTTTACCCCCTTTTTTTTATATTAAAATTACTTACAAATCTAATCTATCAGGTTTTTTAAAAATTCGACCTGAGGAGGTTTGTGGAGGTAAGTTTATTGGAGAGTGATGATCAGAATTATTATCAGAGACACTTTCAAGATTTTGTGACTCACTAGTTTCAGATTCATTATCTGTATGTTCATCATCAGAAGTTGCAGGAATGTGAACTAAAAATTGTCTATTTCTTGCAATTTCTGACCCAGAATCTCTTAATTTAATCGAGTAGGTTTTATCTCTTAATTTATGTGTGATAAGACCTTCTGTCAATTTGCTTTTATCTTTAACATAGACTTTTTCATTAGTTTTAAGCGGTTTTAAATTTATTGTACCTCTATCATAATAAGCTTTTTGAATGTTCTGTCTTTTCTGAAAATTACTGATCACTATTTTAGCATTACATAATTTTGGTTTTAGAATTTTGTCAGTAGTGGGAATCTGAGTTTTAAGTACTCGTGACATTAAAAGTTGAGCTGGTGATGGTAAATTTGAATCAATTGGTGTATTTCTAAGTTGTAGCAATGTTAAGTACGTATCTTTACCATCTTTATGAGATTTTCTTAACGCTTTTTTGTAGGTTTGAATATATCTTTCACTTAGACCATTAGATCTATGATTTTCTGGGCTTGACTTTATACTTTTAAATTCCCATTCTTGGCAAAATTTAACAAATTCGTTGGCTATATATTGTGGTCCACCATCAGAGTAAAAGATTTTTGGTATTCCATGACGAGCAAATATTGATTTTAAATGTGTAACTACAGTTGAACTGGTTGTATCTTTCAACAGACAAATTTCTGGATATTTACTATAATAATCTACCACTATTAAATAACTTTTTTGACCTATGTGAAATATATCAGAGCCAACTTCCTCCCATGGGAGTTTTGGGATATTGTGTGGAGTTAAAGGTTCTCTTTTTGCATTTTCAAATTGTGGGCAAATTGGGCAACCTTTAACTTCATTCTCAATTTCAACTGTCATGGAAGGCCAATATAATAATTGTCTTGCTAACATTTTACATTTATTTATTCCTTGATGACCATAGTGAATTCTTTTCAACATTTCTTTCCTCATTGTATGAGGAATTATAATTTGACTATTCCTCATCAGCAAACCATCAAAGAAGGTTATTTCATCTTTAATCTTAAAAAATACTTTTAAATCTTTATGTACATTATTTATTTGTTTTGGCCAACCTTTTTTTATGAAAGTCTTTAGATCAATTAAAGTTTTGTCTTTGTTAGTCTCTTCTTTGAGTTTTTGCAGTTGATTATTTGAAACATTGATGTTTAATCTTACTAAACAAATTTGTGATTCAAGTTCAATATCTAAATCATTCTTTATTACAGGCAATTCCGAGCAACATCTCGATAGCGTATCAGCTATGTATAATTCTTTTCCTTTTTTATACATCAGATTATAATCGTACCTCTGCAATTTAAATAACATTCTTTGAAGTCGTGGTGGCGCATTCATTAAAGGTTTCTTTACTATGGATATCAATGGTTTGTGATCAGTTTCTATGTCAAACTTTGAAGCATATACATAATTATGAAATTTTTCGCATGCCACCAGAACTCCAAGAAGTTCTTTTTCAATTTGTGCATAGTTTTGTTGTGTCAAAGTTAAAGCCTTTGATATGTAAGCTACTGGTTGACCTTTTTGCAAAAGTACAGCTCCTATTGAATCTTTTGAACAGTCAACCGATATTAAGCACTTTTCATTTATATCAAAATGTCTTATCGATCTAAAGGTCCCTGGTTCGATCCCTGGTTTCGGCACCATGTGATGACACTTGGTCGGGTTTCTAGGATAGGTTATGGAGAGTGGAAATTAGGTTACAATGAAACACCTTTCATCTATCGTGTCTAGATTCAGAATGCTTTTATTTCCTCTTCCTTGCACCTGTACGTCACGTCACTCTTACATGTTACCAACCTGAGTGCGTTCCGAATGTTTTCTTATTCACATACACCACAGGGTGGTTTGAAATTGTTCGTAGAATGCCTCTCGTTTCTCCTTAAGTTTGCAGTACTCGAGGCTATAGATAGATACGACATTTAATTGTAAGATACATAAATAAATATATTCTTTATTATTATTTTCACAAATCATAATAGTCTCAATCTTTTAGCAGAAAGTTTGTTTAAATACATAGTGTAAAGATGAAAAGTCATGGACTACCTTGTCCTATAATTAATTTTCTTCTGTTATTCAAACTAACTCTACATCTGTACTGAAACCTTATCTACATTCATTGATGTTAAGAAGTTTTGTTTGGTCATCTGTGATAAAATTACGTTTATATTTGAAAAGAGCATTTACGTATAAATCAATTTAATTAAAATAATTATATAATTATTTATCTAGAAAAATAATGATGGACACTATTTTTCCAGAAATTAACCATACATAGTAAATGACTCGTAGTATAGTATATAATAATTATTATTACAGTAATTACATTAGCAGTAAGCAATTTTCATCTCTATTTTTATTAATAATTAAAATAAAATGTAAATTAAAATCGCTATGATTTGTTTAATGATAAGTAGAACCAATTTAACATTTGTATAATTATTTTAATAATGTTGTTCTCGCTTTGAACCTATACATAAATTATAACGATACAGAGAATTATGATCCTACAACACTAACTTCTTCTTCTTGGCCTTCTATTGTTCAGTTTTGGACATGGGCCTCTCCCAACTCCTTCCATAGAATTCCTAGAATTTTCTAGGTTTGGTTAGGGTTAGTTTAGGTTGAAATTTTTTTTATGTTACCTCCATTTTAAATCCTTAGGCGGGTTTTAACCCCCAAAAACTCCCCTGCGTCACTGCCTTCCATCGATCTCAATACTGAGTTACATACTTCAAATTATATGCAACTATACAGAAAATGGCTGACTACAAACGATGAAGTTTCTAAAGAATATAGAGAAAAATATAGAGACGTGAAAAACAAATAATACAACAAAAGAATGAAGAATGGAAAATAACGTGCTTAAATATTGAAAACATACATAGGAGGTATAAGAACTTCTGAGTCATGGAAAGTATTGAGAAGATTAAGACAAAACTCAAAAGAAAAAATTAAATTGGGAAATATACAGGACAAAGATTGGAAGAACTATTACAAGGAACTGTTAACAGAACAAAGAATATATTGGAAAAGAAAACAGGCGAAGACGAAGCAGATCCCCACAACAAGAAATAGAAATAACAGATGGGGAAGTCAAAACGGCCATAAAAGCAATCAAAAATAAGAAAACACCGGGACCTGAAGGCATCTCATCTGAGCTTATAAAATACGGCTTAAAAAAATTACACCGGATGATACAATGGATATTTCAGAAAGCCATAAATGGAGAACAGCTCCCAAAGAAATGGACGGAGGCATATATGACATCTATATTTAAAAAATGAGATGGAAAAGATGCGAACACTATAAAGGAATAAGCGTAATATCCTCAATAGGAAGATTATATGGGAAGATACTGCGAGAAAAGATAGAGCGAGCGATAAAAGGCCAAATCGGGGAGGATCAGGCAGGCTTCACGTCAGGAATATCATGCATAGACCACATATACACTGGAAAAACTGTTGAAAAAGAAAAAATCAAAAAATAGAGATACACATTTGGCATTTGTGGGCCTGATAAAGGCGTATGGCTCTGTACCAAAGTCAGAACTATGGGAGGCAATGTACAAATTAGAAATACAGAGGGAACTCATAGAATCTACAAAAGCTCTGTATAAAGAAAATAAACTGTTCATTAAAGTGGGAACAAGAATCCTAGGAGACTTCCTTCATCACAACAAAAGGGCTCCTGCAGGGTTGTTCCACATCTCCAACCCTATTCAAAATATACTTGACTACTTGAGAAAGCCTTGACTACACGGAAAAGAAAATGCGAAGGCATGGAAGTGGGATAGACACCTAAATATGACGACAAAAACACAGATTTATAAAACATTAGTGCTAAGTATTATGACATATGGGGCTGAAAATTGGATTATAAATAAGAAAAACAGCAGTAAGATAGTAGCAACAGAGATGGAATGCCTGCGAAGATGCTGCAGAGTAACAAGAATAGATAGAAGAAGTAATAACTAAATAAAGCATCAATAGAAACAGACATCCTAACATATATAGAACAAAAAAGACTAAAGTGGTATGGACATGTAAGATGAACTTAGCGACAGCAGATGGATAAAGAGAATAACCAAATGGAGTCCTATAGGAAGGAGGAAAACAGGACGACCCCGAAAATCCTGGAGGAACGAAGTAGACGACGCCATGAGTAAGAGAGACCTAAACGATGGACAATAGGACAACAGAGAGAGATGGAAACGGTTAGCCGAAGGAAGGCAGTGAATACTGTACGCACTGTGAAAACGCACTTTGATTTTTGTCGATAGGACTCTCTAATCAAAAGATATCGATTTTTTACCGTTGAGTTGATACAAATTTGACTTAAAAATTAATTTTGGTCGTAAAGATACGATTTCGTTATTGCGGCTCGAGCATTTGCGGCTTGCGACTGCGATTGACTGCAGTCACAGCCACAGCCGCAATGTAGTGTTTTATTTTGTGTGTTTCTAATTTGATGCTATTGCGATTTGGATTAAATTAAAAGATCTTATTACATGTGCATGGTTTAAGTCGTTTATTTGACTGATACAGACAAAATGAATAACAGTGACCTTTTAAGTATAATTATCTTAGAAGAAAAGGAAGAAAAAGAATGGCTACAACTGGAATTATTAGAAGAGGAACGATATGAGAAACACCATATATTTATTTTACCTTAACGTGTAACTGGCATTCAAAATCACCGGTCACTTCAAGCGTTGTTTCTGAGAGAACAGTTCATTCTACTAAAAAAGTGCTAATAAAACTCGGCTTGTTTGTCTCGTTTTTAGAGATCAAATCTCTGTCGATTGTACTAATCCTAGGAGTTACTCTTACAACTTTTAGTATAAGAAACAGACCTCCTATAAAATTAATCGACGTCTTTAAGTGATTCTATAGTTCACATAGATTACAGTTATGTACTAAAAGTTAGATCTAGGTAGAGAGGAACTCCACACGACCTACTAAAATCTAAAATCATGCATGTTGACCAAATTTTGATAAATATTTTCTTTCATTTTGGTATTAACTAAGCGGACCTTCCGTAGAAATGATTAATCCATATTAAAATAATAGGATATACATTTTCTTGTACAAAAAACTAAAGTAATTCTTGTATACAAAGTATTCTACCTGATTTTTAATTTTAACTTAAGAATTATTCATTTTTTTTCAAAGAATTAAATGTTTTTAAAACAAACACAAAAGAGACTAGAACACTAGAATTATATGTACAATAAGCCGGTTTCAAATAAAATACAAAAATGTTCATTAACTATATCAGTATTGTGTTGTTGTACTACCTGCTTTGACATTTTGAATAGCTTATCAGATGACAACTATACAATGATTGAGAATAACTTTACAAGAAATTTAAACAATACCTACCTATGGATTTGTTTTGTTTGAATAATGTCTTAATCTTACGTTGAGGTTTAATATAGTTTCACTAAACAAAGAAAATGTTGGTTCAGACAGGCCAATGAGCTTATTTATAGTTGAGTACTCGACTAATTACGTGCATTTTAGCGCAGAGTTGATTGGAAAACCTAGTTCACAGTATGCTAGTAATTTGCTCGAGTATATACTAATATTTATATATAATATTATATTTATATATTATGCTAATATATAAAATATATACTAATAATTTAGTATATTAGGAGAGGAGAGGAGATTGTATACATGGAAGGCACCAGCAGAAAAACCCCATAACGTAATTAGAAACCAGATAGATTATATATTGGTAAATAGAAGATTCAGAAACAGTTTTAAATCTGTCAAAACATATCCAGGAGCAGACATTGAATCTGACCACATACCTTTAGTGGGATTCATGGTTGTGAGACTGAAGACAATAAAGAAAAAATCTAGACCTAACTACGACATGACAGCCCTGCAACATCCGGAAGTTAAAAAGCAAGTGGGGAATATATTAACAACCAAGTTAAACAACTAAAAGAAGAAAATAACATCCAACGAGAAATCAATCAATTCCAAGAAATAATTAAGAAAACTAAACAAGATCTGCTAAAACCAAACAAAGAAACAAAGAAGACATCTTGGATGACTCCAGAAATCCTTCACTTAATGGAATGCAGAAGGTTAATTAAAGGAAATAAAGATGAGTATAAAAAATGCAGGCTTACATCAGAAGAAAAATAAGAGAAGCTAAAGAAAAAGAAGCTGTAGAGAAATGTACAGAAATAGAAAGACTACAAGCCAAGCATGACAATTTTAATGTACACAAAAAGGTCAAAGAAATAACGGGTACTTTTAAAAAGCGAACACAAATGAAACTCCATAGACACCAATGGAAAATTAATCATTGACACCCAAGAGATGAAAGAAAAATGGAGAATATATTTGGAGACACTTTTTCAAGATCAAAGAACGGATTATAGGCATCCATTTTCAGAGAGGATGACGGGCCCGGACATACTTAAATCCGAGTTAGAAGAAGCAATAAAGCGGATGAAAAGCAGGAAAGCTGTAGGGCTTGATAATATGGAAGCTGAATTTTTAAAACTCTTGAAGGAAGAAGGAATAATTTGGATCACGGCTGTCTTCAATAAAATATACAATACAGGAATCATCCCTGATAAATGGCTAAAATCAGAATTCATAGCGATACCTAAAAAACAGGGGGCTAAAAAGTGCGAAGAATATCGAACAATCAGCCTAATGAGCCATATGTTGAAACTGTTTCTTAGAGTCATCCATGGAAGAATTTATAAAAAGTGCGATGAACACAAATGGTACAGACAGTTCGGCTTCATTAACGCAGTGGGTACCCGAGAGGCACTTTTCCGAGTACAGGTACTGATTCAAAGATGCAGGGACGTTAACTGCGACGTATACGCGTGCTTGATCGACTATGAAAAGGCATTTGACAGAGTTCAACATCAAAAGATGATAAACATTTTAAAAGAGGCAGACTTGGATGACAAAGACCTCAGAATAATTTTAGAACTCTACTGGAATCAGACCGCATACATGAAAATTAACGTGGAGTTAGACAGGGATGTATCCTATCGCCGTTGATATTTAATATGTACTCAGAGAAAATTTTTAACGAGGCTCTTTACGGAATAGACGAAGGCATCCTTCTAAATGGTGAAAGAGTAAACAATGTTAGATATGCCGACGACACCATGGTGATAGCAGATAGTTTAGAGGGACTTCAGAGGCTAATGGACAGAATAAACGAGTACAGTCAACAGTACGGACTAAACATTAATACCCACAAAACGAAACAAATGATTATCAGCAAGGAGAATATAAACGGGGCTCATCTATACATTAATGGGACGCAGATAGAGCGAGTAAAACAGTTTTGTTACCTGGGAACTATTATTAACGAACAGTGGAGCAATTTACAGGAAATAAAGTGCCGCATAGGAAAGGCAAGAACGGTCTTTAATAAAATGAGCGCCATCTTCAAAAGTCGCAACATATCCCTAATACAAAAATGAGACATTTGAGATGCTATGTTTTCTCTGTGTTGTTGTACGGAGCGGAGGCATGGAGCGTACAGACACCACTATTAAAAAACTTGAAGCATTTGAGATGTGGCTTTTTAGAAGAATGCTGAGAATATCATGGACAGCAAAGATCACGAACAAGGAAGTTCTTGGAAAAATGAAGAAGGAACCAGAGATTGTGTTTACGATCAAACGTATAAAATTGCAATATCTGGGACACGTTATGAGAAATCAGCACCGTTACTCCCTGCTACAGTCTATATTGCAAGGTAAAGTCAAAAGTAAGCGTGGACCCGGTAGAAGGAGAATATCATGGCTGCGGAATTTAAGAACATGGTTTAAGAAAACCTCAACGGAGCTGTTTCGAGCCGCAGCGAGCAAGGTTATGATTGCCAATATGATTTCCAACATCCGAAACGGATAGGAACCAGAAGAAGAAGAATACTAATAATTTAGTAATTAAAATTTCCGCTATTGACCAAAAATGTTCGCAGCAATACACAAGTTAGTGCCTTTTTGTAAAATAAACAAATACGCTGCAAAGCACTAATAACAATAATCCTATAAACCTTTTAATGAATATTAATATAATTTATAAAACTTATATGGAAATTTATAAATGGATAGTTCCCGGGAGTTGGCTGTATACCATGTATACCATATTACAAGAGTTGTAGGTTATAGGGTGTAAGGTACACAAGAGGTCTAAGATTATTTTCGTGGTACTTCGTATCTAGTACTTTAACTACTCTTCAAATATAACTAGTAGCAACTGTAGGTTGAAATAAATAAAATGAACATCACTGTGAGCGGTATAATTACTAAAAACAACAATAACTTTTTAAAAATAGTTTACAACAAACGTTATGTCCACAGCTTGCAATCTAATGGCTGAATATTAATTGATAGCATCCGGTCCGGTCACACCATCTACGTTATCAAGTGGCAGTGATGCCAGATATTAATTATGTTACATCATCTACCTTTTGATTAGACGTAAAATATGTCTGATACAAAACCAAAGTAACTAACTATTGGCGAGGACTTAGAACATACCTCGGGCATCATACATAAGTATCTTGGTAGCGCTTAGCTGGGTCTCTGAATGGACCAATCACTCTTTGTAGTCAAAGAGGTACTTCTGGGATCGATGGATGTGATTGAAGGTACACCAGAACTTGTAGATTGCTGCGTTGACTTTGGATGTCATTTAGGATAGCACCTTTGGTTTTATCTGCGACATATTTCTTTAACGTGGTTGAAGGTCGATCTCTACTACGCAACTTATGAAGAGGTGATATAGTCGAATTGAAATCATCTTCCACAAAAGGATAAAGAGCAAACACATGGTACTTTCCAATCAATACATCAGGGTGGGCTAGGTTTGCTAACTCGTACGAACCAGGAGAAAGTTGACTAAGCTGTCTTTTATCAAATACAGCAGTTTGAACATAGAATTTAGAAGCACCTTGACGTAATTATTTTCTAGCGCAGTTAATAAAATGTCAGTATGCCAGCGCAAGTAAGGCGTTATCTCAGGAATAACCGTTTCACTCGCGACAATATTTTTACTATTTTTACGTTCTTCTGGATTTAAGACAGGGTGATAAACAGAATCGGGGTCGGTTGTCACTTATTAATCTACCTGCCGTATCGTAAATATATTTCACTTATTAGTACCTTTGTGCACTTCTCTGCAGTAGCTTGTTTTAAGGGAAATAGTTCTATCCATTTTGTGGAAATATGTTCCACTGCAAAAATTCATTTGTTTTTTTTTTTAGTCACAGGTTATGGTCCCACTAAATCAATTGCAATGCATTCAAAGCCTTCTGTCAACACAGGTGTTTGAATCAGATCTGCCGGTTTCAGATTCAAAGGTTTATACCTTTGGCAGTCGATGCATTTCTTTTTATGCTTTACGACATCTCGTCTAATGGTAGGTCAGTAGTAACAAAGAGCAATTCTTTGGATCGTCTTTTTGACACCATGATATCCTTAAAGTGCATATCATGGCACTGTTTTAAAACATCTGTTATTTTACTTTGAGGCACTACTAACTGACCGTCCTCACATTAAAGGTCCTGATTATAGCGATACAAAACTTTTTGATTCATGACATATCTGCGATCGGTATATCGGTTGAAATTTAGGTTCTTGTGATTCAAAGCAATCAATAATTATTTTAAGTTGTGAGTCAGAGAACTGTTCCTCTCTAAGTTTTTTTAGTGCTTATCGTAAAAAAATGGGATAAAAACTTCGTTGCACCAGTTGTAATAAAAGATTATAAACGTTGTATTATCAATGTATTAATGCTATTAATGATCTGTTAATGTTCAGTATGTTCAAGTATGTATGGCAAAATTGATGGAGAACATATTTGTAAGGAGCAAAGCAGGAGCAGCTAAAATTTACAAACAATTGCATACTAGATAGCAACTGAGATTAGCCAGAGATACTTATTAAGTCTATTAATATTTAATCGAATATAGCACGAGGTGATAAAATAAATAATAAGGAAAATCAGAAACGAGCAAGTTTTCTGCAGATGAACAGTTTTGATAGCGGAAAAAGAAGACGACATATTAAGAATGTTACCAGTTTTATACTAAGTTTTTTAAACTAAGGCTCGATGGAATAGCCAGCACAATCTCCCGATCTGACGCCATTAGACTTCTTGTGGAGATATGTTGAATAACGTTAGAAGAATTCTCTAATTTAGATTAGGATGTTGTCAAGAAATAAGCGAGCATCTCCTACATTTGCATTAATGTATTTTTTTATGCATTATCAAAAAATAAACGGTAGATATTCCATTCGGCTGTTTCACCCTGTATAAATATAAAAATAAGAACAGAGGTAACCACGAAAAGAAGTGGTTTAATTTAAAATACCTTTTAATTCAACATGAAAATATCGCCACAAAAAAAAAACAACAAAAAGTAATTGGTTTAATCTGTTTCTAGGGTATCAAAGATCTGGAGGAGCCATAATCTTCCCCGATGACGATTTCAACCCAGGAGTACTTCCACGATTAAAGGGAACTCCTCCATGTGCCAAGGGTTCAACATTTTGCGAACATTTTGGGGAGTATCCGCATGATCTATTAAAAAATATTCTTAAAGAACATAGTGTAAATAAAGACCTTTTTGGAACCGATATAGTGCCACAATTTGGTAAGTGAATCTTAGGTTTTTGTAAATTTTTTAACAAAAATACTTTGTTTCAAATTGTGTTTGGTTGTTGTTCAATGATATCTACCATATAGTTTCGTGGTACTCTCTTCAATATTTGACGATATTAAGATCAAGTAACAAAATTATTTATCTGTATTTTAGAAGCAAGAGATGGTTCGAATGATCTGTTCGTTTGTCAGTCGAAAGTGATGACAGTATTTCCGAAAGTAGCTAAAAATGTTAACAATGATTGGAGGATTATTATTAACCAGGGAGACAAAGAAGGGTATATCCAAGGTGTTGTAATAGAGACATGTATGGGGTAAGTTACTTTATTCAAATAAATAAATAATAATTAATCAAAAAAACACAATTTTAAATAATATCCTAATAATAAATAAAATTTCAGAATATTTGATGTGCAAAATTTGATGTGCATCTTAGTTATATCTTTTCGAAAGCCGTCGTTCATGAAACCCATTTCGAAATTCTGGAACACTTGGCGGCCAATGACCTGACATCCATACTAGCGTTATACTGTTATGTTATCGAGTTATTTTTTCTCGGTATTCCCACACTAGTCTATATGCTACCTTAGGGCTTCTGAGAGTCCCTATAACCGCTTGACTATCTATGTATATTCGCTTAAATTCAAAAGCCTTTATGTTAATTCCACTGAAATTTGGTTAATATCAATAGAACATGACTGATTTTAAAGTCTACATTTTTCTACAGTCTCCCCTCACTTAGTTATTCATTCTATATACGGATTTCAAGTAAGCTTTGTGACTAATATTAGCCTGAGGTATTTCACTTCAGTTCTTCTAAATTTCTTCTTCTTGTAAGTTTCAAGTTTCATGATTTTGGACGTCTGGAAGTGTTATGATATTGGACATGATAACAAAACAATAAAAATACTTCTTCTTCAAGTGCCCTCTCCGCCACGGAGTTTGGCAATCATCATTGCTATTCGTATCTTTGAAGCTGTTGCTTTAAATAATTGGTTAGATGTGCACTGGAACCAGTCTCCTAAATTTCGCAGCCAAGATATACGTCGTCTCCCCACGCTTCGTTTGCCCTGAATCTTTCCTTGGATAATAACTGGAGCAATTGGTACTTTTTTCCTTTCATCATATGACCAAGATATTCCAGCTTTCTTCTCTTGATGGTGATCAACAGCTCCCGTTCTTTGTTCATTCTTCAAAGAACTACACTATTTGTTATTTTAAAAAAATTAAAAAAATCCACAAGGAAAAAAATTCCTGTAGCTGGCTGTATACCACGTATCACAAAAAAGAAGTTAGTCTTTGTAAATGGGTATATTTATTTTAAAAAAACCTTTAAAAGGGCTACATCAATAAAATAAACGTTTTCGACCACACAGTCCATCATCAGGTTTTAAAATCGAAAAATGCTAGGTATTGTGACCTAGCATTTTTCGATTTTAAAACCTGATGATGGACCTGAGCCATCATCAGGTTAAAGCCTGAGCCACCAAAATACTAGGGTAAAAACCCTTTAAATTACATTTAGTTATAAAAGATTGTACATTTTGTTGTAAAATAACTGTGATGTTCAGTATTAAATTAAATTTGGCTAGAGGTAACACATGGCTGAAGCGAGTTCCAGAGCCGGTGAGCGAGTTCAGCGAGTTCCAGAGTTCCTCACCGGCTTTGGAACTCGCTTCAGCCATGTGTTACCTCTAGCCAAATTTAATTTAATAGTGAACATCACAGTTATTTTACAACACACTGTACAATCTTTTATAACTAAATGTATTTTAAAGGGTTTTTACCCTAGTATTTTGGTGGCTCAGGCATTGTGACCTAGCATTTTTCGATTTTAAAACCTGATGATGGACTGTGTGGTCCGAAAACGTTTGTTTTATTGATGTGGCCCTTTTAAGGGTTTTTTTAAAATAAATATACCCATTTACAAAGACTAACCTCTTTTTTTTTCAATCTCATTTCGAAGGCCTCTAGTTTATCGATATTGTTCTTGTTGAAAGTACAAGTCTCTACCCCGTACAGCAGTATCGAAAAGATGTAGCATCCAACCAATCTCATTTGCAGGTTTAGGTTAATGTCATGACTTCCCAGAATGTTCTTCATATTAACAAAAGCAGCTCGAGCCTTTCCAATTCTAGTTTTTATTTCTTTTGTGATGTCATTGTTGTTATTAACACTTATTCCCAAGTATTTATATTTGTGCACCCGTTCGATTTCGTTATTGTGAATGTGCAGGTTTGCATTAAATCTTTGTTTTTTTGAAATAATCATGAATTTCGTCTTCTTGACATTCATTGTTCTCCTTTCTCTTCACTAGACGTGACTATCTTGTTTAAAATGGCTTGCAGGTCTTCTACTGTCTCCGCCATTAAAACCGTATCATCTGCGTATCTAATATTATTAATTGGTTGGCGGTTAACTTTTATCCCAATCTCTTCTTCCTCCAATGCTTTCTTCATAATTTCTTCCGAATAGAGATATAGATATATGGAATAATACCTAGGGAATGGCTTCGTTCGACCTTTATACTACTGCCAAAAAAGGCAAATACAAAGGAATGCAACGAATATCGTACGATAGCTTTGATGTGTCATGCTCTAAAACTGTTCTTATAAATAATCCATAATAGGATCTATAGGAAATTAGACGTAGACATCAGTAACACTCAGATGGGATTCAGAAAAGGGCTGGGTACAAGGGAGGCTCTGTTTGCAATGAACGTTCTCTCACAGAGATGCTTAGACATGAACCAAGAAATTTACGCCTGCTTTATTGATTTCGAAAAGGCCTTTGACAAAGTACAACATGAACCACTAAGACAAGTTCTAATAAAGAAAAATATAAGACAGCTGAGATATTCAAATTATATGCAATCCATATTGGAATCAAACAGCAAATGTCAAGGTTGAGGGCAGACTAACAGAAGAAATTCAAATCCGTCGAGGAGTCCGGCAGGGATGTATCTTATCGCCACTTTTATTTAATCTGTATAGTGAAGCTATCTGTGAACAAGCACTCAAGGAAGAAGATCTTGGTCTGATAATAAATGGTGAGACGATCAACAATATAAGGTATGCTGACGATACAGTTCTCCTAACGGGAACGCTAGTAGAACTACAACATCTCATTCAAAGTCTCAATATATACTGTAACAGTTACGGCTTGAAAATTAATTTGAAAAAAACTAAATTTATGGTAATCACGAAATCACGTGTCACGAACATCAGAGCTAATCTTGTAATAGACAATAAAACGATTGAGCGTGTGCTCTGTTATAAATATCTAGGTGCTTAGATCACAGACGATACTGATCAAACAAAAGAGATTAGATGTAGAATAGAAATCGCTAGATCAGTCTTTAATAGAATGCGCAAACTCTTTTGCAATCGTGATATCAATATAAAGTTACGAATACGAATGCTGCGGTGTTGTCTTTTCTACCCTGTTATATGGAGTTGAGGCTTGGACACTAAAACAGTTGACCATAAAAAAACATCGAAACTTTCGAGATGTGGTGCTATAGGCGCATTCTCAGAATATCATGGATGGACCACGTCACTAACACGCAAGTACTCCAAACTTTAGACAAAAGATGCGAAATTCTAAATGAGATAAAAACTAGAAAGATGGAATACTTGGGGCACATTGTGAGATTTGAAAAGTACGAACTTTTAAGAAACATCATGCAGGGCAAAATTAAGGGCAAAAGAAGTGTGGGAAGAAGAAAAATATCATGGCTTCGTAATCTACGTGAATGGTTCGGGTGTAGTTCGATTGAACTTTTTAGGCGCGCTGCTAACAAAGTCGCAGTGGCCATGATGATTTCCAATCTCCGCTAGGAGTGGCACGAGAAGAAGAAGAAGAGATTAAATAGCATTGGTGACAGCACACATTCGTGTCTAACTTCTTTTTTTAATTTGAATTTCATTTCTTGTGCTATTTTCGATGCGTGCAACTGCCTTCTGATTATAATACAGAGTAGATATTATTCTTATATCGCGAGTGTCTGACTGTTTAGCTTTCAAGATCTCTAAAAGTTGGTCATGCTTGACGTTATCAAACGCCTTGTTGTAATCAATGAAACAAGCAAATGCATCTTGATTTACATCCAAATACCTCTGTGTCAAGATGTTAAAGGCAAGTAATGCTTCGCGAGTTCCATATCCCTCCCGGAATCCAAACTGAGTTTATCCGATATCTTCTTCCAATTTTCTGTAAATTTTATTGTAAATTATTTTGAGAAATATTTTTAAGGTATGGCTCATCAGACTGATCATACGATGATCACTGCACTGCTTAGCATGTGCCTTCTTGGGAAGAGGGACAAAGGTTGATCTTAGCTATTCTTCAGGAATTATAATGTTTTCATAAATCTTGTTAAATAAGTCTACTAACAAATGGATTCGATCCATTCGATCCAATAAAAATACACTGTTGCTTAAAATAAAACACTACTTTACAACACACAACCAACTCAACAAACTGTATTCTTAGGTTGATTCACAACACAAGCATGTTACTACCCTCTTCCATCTCTGACGGCAGTCTTAGTCCAAGTCTTTGTTCCACCACAAAGCAGACAAATAACAAACAACTTAGTCTAATGGTGGCACCACACTGCGCTATGTCGCTATGTGTTATTTTTTGTGAGGTTTAGCTGTATTTGTCCAAATATTTGTTATTCGTCAGCGAACGAATACGCTACTCCACACTTATGCCGGTATTCCAAACATGTAAAATATTAGCGTCATACGTGTTTGGCAGAACAAAAAAAGGAACTTGAACGTATTGACAATCGCTGCAATTTATTTTTACTTAAATGCCTTTGACTAATACTTGTGACATATCATTAATATTGCATCTGATATAAATCCAAAAATATCATTACCTTTTCATTTGTTCACCCTATTTCACAGTAGGGATACCACAAATCAAAAGGTAATAGTTACGATAGTTGTATATACAAATTTGTCGAATTAACGGTTCAAGATTAACGAGAATTACAATAAAGTTAGGTTTAAATATAAACAGCAAGACTGCCAGTGCTAGCGAAGTGTGGACAGTCGACACATACATTCGGCGTGCATTTGGCATATTTGTACCATTTGAAGTGTGTCAAAAAACCGACAAGTGGACGGATAGGCGTATTTGCTATTCGGATGTTTGCTTACGCCCCCTCATCATGGTCATAAGTGGCTCGACAATCCGTTGTGGTTCTTGGTCTACTCACTAAGAAGTCGCCACTCCTGTTGATTCCTGGCAACTTCACTTCATCTTCTGACCCTTGAATCTGTAGGTCTTCTTCCACATCATCAATCCATCTCCTTCATGGTCGTCCTCTACTTCTTGTGCCCCCTGCTTTTGAAAATATTAGTCTCTTCGTGTATTCATAATCTGACATCCTAACAATGTGTCCAGCCCATCTAAGTCTCTGCACTTTAACAAATTTCACAATATCTGCATCGGTATATAACTGATATAGTTTAAATAGTTTAAAGTTGTATCTTCGACGCCATAGCCTAGTTCAGGGGTGCTCAAACGGTCGATCGCGATCGACTGGTCGATCGCGAGTGCTTTTTGGGTAGATCTCGAGAAGAAAAAAAATTTTAATAAGTAGGTAGGTAACTAAACTACTGTCAGCAGAGTTAAACGTTTTTATTAATACTGAACTATACAAATACATAGAATGCTTGACTAAGCATCATTGCAATTCAAAGAAGTTGGGACAACAAAATACTGTCCACACAGCATATTTTATATTTACATATATTAACTAATTATTTTATTAATTCAATATTTATTATAATTATTAATTAAATTTGGGATTATATTCTATCAACTACAAAAATGTATTACGTAATAAAATAACACTGCTTGCGGCAAAAAGTGGCTTTATCACAGGAACGCGCGGCACTTGTCAAAGAAAAGCCGTGTTGTTTCTAGACGAGAGACAGTACAGTCTAGTTTCGGGCGGCGCGTTTGACGGGAACATTCGAGACTTTCGTTCACGCCGATATAAATGTTGCGCCTTCAGGAATTGGATTTATTCTGAATTGTAACTTGATAGTTTTTAATGACTGGAAACAAAAACGGTTTTGTGGCATTGTGTCGAGCTAATGAAGAATTCCCTTCATTTTTTTCATTCCATTGCATTATACATCAACAAGTTCTGTGTTCAAAAGTTTTAAACACGGAGGAAATTATGGGCATTGCAACAAAAATTGTGAATTCCATCCGTGCATGTAGCTTGCAACGGCTGCTCTTTCAGTTGCAGTTGGAAGATAGGGAGTCAGCTGAACACACTGATTTAGTTCTTCACACGGACGTCAGGTGTTTGAGTCGCGGAAAATTCCTGGAAAGGTTTCAAGAATTATTGCCCGAAATAACAGCTTTTCTAGACGAAAGAGGTGATGACACTCAGATTTTGAAAAACGAAAAATAGCGAAATGATTTGGCATTTTTGACTGACATCACAATGCACTTAAACACCGTTAACTTGGAGCTTCAAGATAAAAGAAAAACTATTATTGAGATGATTAGCGCAGTAAACGCATTCAAAAGTAAATTGCAACTTATGATA
The DNA here is from genome assembly GCA_918026665.1 of Diabrotica balteata. NCBI lineage: Eukaryota > Metazoa > Arthropoda > Insecta > Coleoptera > Chrysomelidae > Diabrotica > Diabrotica balteata. Next base: position 13,847,576 of record OU898280.1, on the reverse strand, counting down.
GATCAACTGAAAAGAAAGGATCTGAAACATTTTCCGTCTTTGAAAGCAAAGATTCCTCAGTTGAATTATGATACGTATGAGGCTGAATTATCAAATATTTGGGGACAATTCGAAATGCGTTTTTATGAAAATTTTTATGATAAAAACATTGAGGAATTAGCTACTGAAATAGCAAGTCAGTTTAATATGAACTCATGTTCTGTTGAAAATGAGTTGGTGCAGATTATATCAGATATACATCTCCAAGCTACAGTATCCGATACAAATTTCTGGCGTTTTATATCTGAAGATAAATATCCAAATGTAAGGCAAATCGCCCTTCAACTGACGGCATTTTTTGGGTCAACTTACTTGTGCGAGTCTGCATTTTCTGAAATGAAGATAATTAAGTCAAAATATCGCAATCGACTAACTGACGATCATATGACATCATGCTTGCGATTAGCACTCAGTGGTTACGTACCATCTTATGAAAAGTATGCTGAGGACATGCAGTGCCACGCTTCA